>CM068306.1:53147473-53747473 GCA_034768735.1 Schistosoma mekongi
CCCTATCGTCCTTAGTTGTTTTTTATCTGCTTGGAAGCAATGAATGAGGTCATACAAACTCATCACTAATTGATTGAATTACAAATTTCAGCCAGTGGGAGCCGATTCAGTGGTTTAATCATAAATCATTCACCGTTCAGCCAGAGGGTTCTGGGTTCGATCCCTGCAAATGTCCTGAATGGGAGATGCTGAAGTGTCTTTTAGTAGAACAAAACAGTTGTCCAGCGCACCATAGTGATTAATGGTTGTTTAATCCAGACCAATTTGTGATATCGAATTAGCAAAAAAAAACAGTTAGTTTTAACTAGCATGCTAAACATATTGGATATTGGAAGGCGGGTAGTTAGAACGTCTGCTACTAGCGCCCAGCTTGTATTATGTTGAGATGAAAGTTCAGAAGTCGGTCCAAGACCAACTGTGTATTATCAAGTCTAAGGACAAAACACAAAGTAGGAAACGTTCCAGTACAGGATTAGACAATGTAGTTGGTGATAATAGTTCATGTCATAATTTAATGACTTCGTCCAATCATCATGATCCTTTGGCGCACATCATTCGTCTCTCAAATAATCTTAAAGTACCTCGTTCCCCAAAGCGCCATTTGAGCGATATGATTCATATTGAGTACCATGAGAATGGTGGTGGTTATGCGTTACACTCTTATGCTGATGAGTTAGCTCACCTTACAAATGATGAGTTGACTATGTTGGCTAGGAAGTATTTCAAGATATTATTCACAGAACGGAGAAAACGGGGCATTCATGTCCCTTTTAGTCATTATTGTATTGGTGTTGTTCATGGGGCTGCGAGAAGGATGCCAGAATTGTTGTCGTATTTATCTTCCGTCTATCCGAATCTTAATGTCTCCACAAATCCACTTGAACAGAAAAATGCAACTGAAACTTTACCTCTTTCCCAGTATGTCAAAAACGTTCAAAAGACTTATTCAAACGGTATTTATCGCTTCGGGCCACTGCATGCATTAAGTATTGTCGGCGTTAAAGGGGAAGAGCGTGGCTTTTTTGACAACAATCTTATTAAAATGATTGAAAGCGATCCATTCTTAAGACTTGTAACACCATGGGGTGTCTTGTCGAGTTTGAGCGGTATGGACCCTCGGGAAAGTAACGATGGGCCTATTTTGTGGTCTCGCCACGGTGAGCAAACTATTCCTCTGTTTTCAACTACTATGCGTGGGAGAAGACGGTGAGTATTTGTTTTGGTATATTTTTATTGCATCATATTGGTCATGCTAACGTTCTTAGAACCGCCTTTTAGGTATCGTACTGACCATTGGGCTGACTTCGTACATTACTGGTTCTAGTTACTAACTAGTTTTAAGGGGCTAATTAATATTCATTTTAATGTGTAAGCCTTTATACGTAGTGTTGAATATTTAGAAGTAAAACTGGCAGGATTGAAGAATAAGGGTAAGCCAGTGAGTTGGTGACTTTCTATTTCAAGGTCATAGGGCATAGTTTAGTTAACAATGTTGACAATTTATTGTATATTAGCTAATTATGATGAGAGGATTATTGCCAGCTGTTTGCAGAAGTGTTTTCGAGGAGCGTTTTTATGCTACTGTTGGATTTATGCACTTAGCTAATTGTATATGGAAGCGTGATAGACTAGTATTTCGGTGTCAAAATGTTAGCTAAACAAATCACTTAAATTTGGTTCACTCTTTGCGCATTTTAAAAGTTCCCTCCAGCCGATAATGGTCTTGGTAATGAGGTGGCTGTTAGAAACACCTGTAACTGCAGATGCAGCCGTGGCAGATGTTAGTGAAGTTACATCTGTTTAGTGTTGTCAGTACTGTAGAGATGTTTGCTCGGAGATACTACTGAAAACATTTATCTCTATGGGCGGTGTTGTTGAGGTTGATGAAATGGCCCTCAGTAAGCGCGAATGTAATCGAGGACATAACATCCACACAGTATATGTAGGTGGTTTTTATGTTAAAGCCTACAGTAGATATTTAGTATTTGGGGTCGGTATCTCGGAAAAAGACACTTTGACAAGATTCCTGGGTAGTCTAGATTAGAAAACTGCCATCACAAATATAAAGGAACTCGTGGAAAATTGCTTTATAGCCACGTGGATGAGTATTTACACAGAAGTTACTTTGATTTTAAATATTTACATTCTTTAGATAATCTTAGTCATATAAAATTATTGTATATATTTGAATAACACTTCATTTTGGAAGTTTTCTCTAATAATATCATCCTATCTTAAACCGTTTTCTTATTGGTCAATTTTCGTTTAACTAATGTTAAGGTCAAACTCGAAATCACTGTTTTTCATTGCTATATATCTAAAAATACATCGATAAGTTTCACCTATTCTATAAGGTTTTAGTGAATTTGTATATAGTTATCGCATACCTTGAGAATTGCGGATTTCGGTCTGATTTTTCAAGTCTCAAGGCATGAACAGGAAGTTAGTCATAAGCAACGTGGAACGTGGGACAAATGTACACAAGTCCAAGTTACCACACCGTATTAGCACAACTAGATCATATTCACAAAAATAACATGACGACGTGGTGAGGATAATGCAAACGTGTATGCGAAAGAATGGTAGAACTTAGGATCTTGGCGATAAAGAGTGACTATACTTGCGCCTTTTGCGAACAGAAAGTATTAACGTAGCATCCATGTTAATTTCATATCTGGTAATAAAATTGACTACAAAATTTCTTAAGATTATAACACAATCCTATCTCTTAAAGTCGCGTTTATTAGCCTAGAATCTCAATTTCACTGTAATACTTCTAAGATCTTTATAAAGGTGTTTAAAATTATCGTTTGCTCTTGAGTCGCCCACTATTTTCCAAAGTATCGACAACTACCTGCTATAATGAATATTGTCAATTATCCTCAATAGTTGTAATGCTAACACCGAATGTCCTACGTTTGCTCCTCTTCATCGCTTCCTGATGTTGATGCAATAACTTAGTTCCAACATGACTCACCATTTATATAATTCCTGCCAAAATATATAGAGCCGATAGAAACGTAGGACTACCTCTTAAAACGTTTCGCGATTAAATGAAAGCAGGGGACGTGCATATGCTGGAAGTGTTTAATCACAGATACTCTTAAAATTGCTCTTTTAGCTGGTCCTCCGAGTCTAGTGTTGAGATTAGATGTAGGTTATTAGGTAAGGCGGGAAATCGATTGGTTAAGTTATAATATCTCATTGACTGGGATTATTGGGACGAAACTACTGTCTACCCTGACGTGGAATATTCCCTAAGATACTGGTGGGTGATTCAGATCATAATGCAGCATCAGTTCCTGAAATCACTAACTTCATCTGAGCTCTGTTGGTTGGAATATACCATTTTATTGAAGGTTCTCTCAAAACTTTCCATCAACGATGAAAGACATTGAGCAACACAAAAGTCAGTTTTAGTGGCACATTTCTATTTCTTCTGCATGTTTCTTTAAAGGTTGAGTTTAATCTTACTCCTGACTTCCCTTTTCCGTTTTCTTTGTGCCTTTTGAACAGAATTTTTTATATTTCAGCTGCTTTTGCTACTGTTTCTGTCTAATGCTCCTCATCTTATCGATTTCCTCTTTGTAGTCGTGGACTGATAAAGACGTGCTCTGTTTTATGTTAATGATAGCTGGTATTCGCACAATAGGTGTCGTTCACACTGTTCATAGTTTTCTATAGTTTCTTCTCAGATTACGTACTCAGATTTTTAATTTTATGTTAAGTGATCACAGTACTTCGAGCCATTCATATGTACTTGGTTTTAGAGATACATTTTCATGTTGCATGTAATTAATAAGCACAAGCTAATTGAACTTTCAAGGAAGTTTTTAACTGAAAAAGTTCATTTTTCTAGCGGGGTTTGGAAGCTATTTATCTTAACTTTGTATACAAATATAAGACACTTGAACATAAATGTGAAAATTGGATGCATGTATTTAAATAGTAAAATAAGTATCACTATTCACTATGCCTAGTTAAACATCACAATGGTAAAAATGCTCCTACACTTTTACTAGATCATTTAGTGCATTTCATATTTCTCACTTTGTATGTGCCGCAGCCTAAAGTCCCTCTGTTGTCTTAAATGAATCACCTCTAGTAAAGTTCCGATGCTTTAGTGCTAGTAAAATGTTATATAACTGCTAGACGACGACTGACAAAAAATACTTAGGATTTTGAAAGGCATAAATTACATTTGATGTGATTGTTTTTATTGTCGTTTTGTGCTGCTTTATTAACCTCTTACTTCATCCGTTCTTATCTATTTTCCAGTGTCATTGATAGTTGTATTACGGATGTAGTTATCGGTCGCCGAACACTTAGTGGACGCCAAATAGCAATTCATGACAGGACTCCTTGTCATGCCGACCATGCAGACGATGGGCTTGCCCGTCACGCTACTGCAGCTGTTGGGTTACTGAAAGCAGTCTATCCCCATCGATCTGGAGAAAAGTCTGAATTACCCTACTTATCTTGCCCTCTTCATTCTGATGTTACTAGCATTGATTCAAAGTCCGGCATAAATCCATATGCTTATAAATTAAACCAACCTGCTAGAATAGTCAAAGATGTAGTTGCATTTGATCCACGTCATTATATTGATCTAATTGAACGCTTGCGTTTAGATATCATGGAGCCTCCTGCAAGTCAGGTTTGTTTATTTCATACCTTTTATAACAAGCATTTATCATTTAAGTGTCTAATCATACTCTACGCCTGTTTTTATTTGTTTCGTAAAGGCGGTCGGTAACTTTTAAGACAATTAACTCTACATTTGAGTCCGCGAATAGTCAGTGTCACTGCATAAATACTTATTCCTCACGCAGCAGTGAAACTAACCAGAGTTAGAGCTCTTAAATTAAAATTTGATAACTTCATATAATTCATAGTGATTATACGAATCAACAGAGTTGGTTATTGGAATACTTACTTTTTAAAATAAGTGACATATATAGAGCTAATAATGCTTTTGAATGAAGATTCGTCTTGAATTGAATACATATCTGTGAGATGTACACCCCAGCAAATACGAAATAACATGCAACTAAAAGTAATAATGTAAGCAATTCTAGGACAGTATATATAACGTAATTGGTGATATTGTTCTTGTTAGGTTACGGAGGTGCTGTCAAGCAAGTGGATTTATTCTTGTTTGTTTAATGTGGACTGAAATCAGTGTTGATAATAATTCGTTTTAAATAATTGTTTAGGCTCCGATTGGTTATCCACATGGTAAACTGATTCGTCGTTAAGTATTTTTTATGTAACCAGCAAACAGTCCTTTATCTATGGTTTGATTTTTTTTCGTACTAGGCATTATCAATGAATAGTTGTCAACTGGGAGATTTCCAAACTGACTAAATCTGTGACGATTATATTCACAGTCGAAACTACTTAATCCACTCGAATTACCAAAGGTTAACATCATTAACATTGGCGTTAATATGATCTTTTGTATTCCAGTAAGTAGGATGTACACGAAAACGCTTTTTAAGGCTTTAGCCTATTCACTGTGCCAAGTAAAATGATTGAAAAAAAGATCGAGAAGCTTTAATGTCTAACTGCGTTAATCTCTACATCGATCATTCCCTTACATATATTACTGATCTATGAATAGGACATTTGGTCGTTTCCTTAGCAAAGACGAATAATTCACCTGTTTGAATCGCGTGGGTGACTACTTTCTCTTATTTACCCCCTGACCCATCCGTTCAATCACCTCATGGAATTTTTTTTGTTTGTAATGGTACTAAACGATTCCTGCTTCAATCCCTGATGGAAAGACCAATATCCTGAAAGTTGAAAATATACCTAGCTAACGAGTAATAGCCAAAATGTCACAATTTTGTCTTTGGTAGCATATTCTAAGTCTCAGTACTTGGTTGTTACTAGAAATTATGATTTCTTATTTATGGTTAAAACTATCTCTAAACCAGTTACTAATGAGGATTATATATAAACACCAGTTGGATTTCAAACTACAATCAACAAACATGGAGTCAGATTCCAAGAAATTTCCAATAAGTTTCGAAACAGTGCATTACTAATCGTCAATTGTTACCCAGTTTTTTAATAGGTTTCAATTTAGTACTGTTAAAAATAAATGCAGAACTTTTTTTATTGCACTAGTCTTATCAATAATTTAAATGTACATCTCATCGATTTTCTCTCAACAGTGTGGTTCATTTTGGGCTGATGATGGTGAACTTAATCAGTTACATTCTGAGGGTTTTCGTTATGTTCGTTTACCTCTTCGTGATAATGATATATATTTTATTCCACGTAATGTTGTACATCAGTTTAAATCTGTATCAGCTGTATCGAGTATTGCATGGCACGTTCGTTTGAAAAATTATTATGATCATTTACAACGTGATGATGCAAATAGGATATCCGGAAATAATAATGATCTAAAAAGTCACGTCCAGCCGCATCAGTCATCGGATTCTATTAAGACAATATCTGAGTTATCTGCCCCCAGTGATACAAACACTATTGATAACTTAATGAAGTCATCTGAAAGTGTTCATGTATCAGTTAGTCAATCAACCAGTTGAAAATTACTCATTTTCGTATATCTTGTTTTAACCGTCGATATGCCTTGTTTTTTTTTGTAAAATAAAACTATTATTTCTCTCCTTATTGTTCGTATTCTTAAAATTATGTCAACTTTATTTTATGGGGTTATCCCTAACATTGCTGTTAAATGGCTTCGTACGCATTTATTACTTTTCACCAAATTTATTTTTGGGATGTAATATGATATTCGCATACTTGTCACTTCTCTTTGTTTCTTATTAATACTGTGATTTTGTCTACTAGTTACTACTTTCTCCTTTTCCTGATGCAGGCGCCCAAAATTATTTTGTACTGTTAATTTACTTCACGCGTTTTAGTTTTCTTTATCCTTTACTGTGCATACTTTCTTTGTTTTGACTTTCTTTTCTGTGTATTTTTACCTTACGTTTGTTTTAAAAAATTACTTCAGAAGTTCATATCATGAATTTTATAAATTTGCTGAAAATTAACGCATTTCTAGTTGTTTTTTTCTGTTTCTAGTATTCTATACAACTCACTGAACACGGATCACTATACTCGGTTTTGAATCACATCATATGTGACGATACTACCCGACTTTAAGCTGAGCGTCTCGAACTTGGGTTCCATATTTCTTTTAGTTTAATTAGTTAGGCGTTTTTGTAAATCAGGATTATTCATACTCTCTTAACAATTCGGACCCACACTACACAGTTTCAAAATAGGAGAAAGCATTTCCATTGATCTATCGCCTAGTAGTAACCAGTGTTATATTTATTTAGTCCTTTAGTGCTAATCTAATCATATCGACCAAATTGCAAATACGACCTTTTTGGACACTGGTGTTAGGTGGTTGGACGTGTCAACCTGCATAAAACTTTGGTGCGGGGTGCTTGTCAACTACATTTTGTCACCTAATATTAAGGGTCTAATACCTATTGGAGTGAGATTATTCTCTGCAAAACTAGATTTTGTTATGAAAAAGTATTATTCTATTGTTCATAGTTTCCAAATCTCACCAATCATAGAACTCGATATACTTATTAAGATAAGGAGCGACAAAGTAGTACTTAGAGTTAAAAGCACGCTTATCAGACCATTCCTTTTTAGTAACATTTAAAGTGTCATCATATTGCTTGTCAAATGACTAGTAACTGCATGAGATTCCATCTTTTCAGTGAGGATTATAACAGCTTACGTATTACGTGTAAACCAGTATGTATATTAGTAAAAAGTTTCTGTCTTCTATGTATTTGACCAATTTGACTGACCATTTTCATATATTTCCGAACAGATACTTCGTACTTTTTAACATTAAGGAGCACTTTAATTTTGATGGCTGGGAGATTCTGTTTCAGTGCTTGTCATTAAATGACGTATCAATGACGTAAGTACATAAACAGAATTGATCACAGTGGCCCATATACATCCAGTTTTTATTTCATGGTAAACATTGAGCTCCACTATTCTTGAATATATATTTCCAGTCCTCGTTCTACTGTATTCTGGTACTCTTTTTTAAATTCGGTCTCGTACTAACATGGTGTGTAAATTTCAGCCAGCACACGTATATACCAGGCTACATTTTGTTTATCATTGACTAACGGAATTAGTATTCAACAAGTGCTATTAGTCACTCTCAGTTCTAAACCTTTGTTTTCGAACTAGCATGCATTTCATAGTCTCGTTAAAAGGTGAATAAAACGATTAGACCAATTTATTATTCATTAACAGTTCGTGTTAACCAACTCCATATATGGAGCAAAACTTCAAACCTACAGATGTTACTTACTTACGCCCGTTACTCCTCACTGAGGAGCATAGGCCGCTCACTAGGATTCTCCATTGAACTCTATCCTGAGCAATCCTTTCAAGCTGTTTCCAGTTGCTGTTTATTCTTTTAGTGTCTGCTTACAATTCTCGACGCAGTGTGTTCTTTGGCCTTCCTCTTTTCTGTTTCCCAACAGGATTCCATGTTTATGCTTGTCTCGTGATGCAGTTTGATGGTTTGAATAATGTATGTACTATCCATTTCCAACATCTTTTCCTAATTTCCTCTTCGGCTGGAAGTTGGTTCGTTCCCTCCCATAGTAAGCTGTTGCTGATGGTTTTCGGCCAATGGACATTCAGTATCTTGTCTAGACAGTTGTTTATAAATACTTGTATCCTTCTGATGATGTTTGCAGTAATTCTCCATGTTTCAGTTAGAGAACTAACTCATTTATTCTGGTCGTGTGTAATGTAAACATTACATTTTTACTATTGTTATGTTCCTCTTACTCTGTCCTCCAGTTTAGTATATTTGCTGTTATTATATTGTCTCTTACTATGGACTAAAGTTAATTAGTGGTGTACAAGTTACCCCTATTCACTACCACAATCTTTTCTGTTTTGTACTAATGTAAGATACACCTAATCGGTTTGCTGTGCGGTCTGAATTTGTGTATATATAAAGGCATGATTAAAATACAATATGACCGGAATTGGACTAGGTTGGATTGCGTCTGGTTGGCTCGTAGCTGTTGTTATCTCTATTCCGACTTCGGGGGCTGGTAGTCGTGGGGCTGACGTGTCCGTATTCTGATTGGTAGTTATCAAGGTCACTGTGTATTATTCCGCAATACATAACAGTTTCATACCTGGACGTGGTTGTATAGACCAAATATTCACACTTCGGCAGGTTCTATAACATAGACACACTTTTAGATGTCCAACAATAATTGTATCCCTTGACTTTAAGGCGTCGTTTGACTTGATCAATCGCAAGGTTATGTGGCAATGTCTATCATTTTTAAACGTACCAGAGAAGTACATTAACCTTGTACAAGCTCTCCACTCGAACACTATATATGGAGTCAGAGCTTATGGCCGTTTGTCGTCGGGACTGATTACCTCAATTAGTGTTCGTCAAGGTTGTCTGCTTTCCCCATTTTTATTTAATTTTATCATTGACATACTTTTAGAGTTAACATTGTCATTGTTTGACTTCTCCGGGCTTGACATCCTTCCAGGAGATAAACTTGCTGACCTAGAATATGCAGATGATATAGTTCTATTGGGTGAAGATGCTGATAAAATGCGGAATCTTCTGACTACCTTAAACATCAGTGTAAGGATGTTTGGGATGCGATTCCCTCCATCCAAATGCAAAATGTTGCTTTAGGATTGGCTTGATTTGGCGCCGAAGTTAGTAATAGGGAGTGAAGTATTTGAATGTGTTGACCGCTTCACTTATCTTGGGAGCCTAATCAGTCCTAACGGTCTGGTGTCTGCTGAAACCTTGGCTCGTATACATAAGGCCTGATTAGCTTTTGCCAGTTTGTGTCACTTGTGGCGTAGGAGGGACATCCGACTACTGACCAAAAGACGCGTTTACTGCGCAGCAATTCGATCCGTTTTACTTTATGGATGTGAAACATGGCCATCAAGGATAGAGGATATTCGCAGATAACCACTCACAATGGATTATAGTAAGTGATTGATTCACGTTAGCTGCATGACCCGTTTGGATTAAGCGGATTATCATAGAACAGTTTATATTTTTTGACGACGCCATCTCTTAACCAGGCTGGGAGGTGTGAATTCTGAAAACATCTACAAATGTAACTTGCTCCACATAAGCAGTTGGACTGATAAATACAAAAAGAGGTGATGAGCTTACGTTGTTCATCTTTCAATCTCAGTGTCACCATGGGACTCTTAGATAACATTGACTGAAGTTTTCCTGCTTCAAATGTTCCTTAGTATGCTCTGACTAACCTCAGCATTAACATTTTAATAGATGCATCAACTCTAAATATTAGTTGCATAAACTACAGTTTCTTATCTGTCATGTAAATCCCCTTTCGATTTACCTTCGTTTTTGTTTATAAAATTTACGGAGTAGCCATTTTCTCCGAAGATACTAGGCAAAGCTTTCGTCGACCGTATCAGAAGACCATATTGTTATTAATCTATAATGACAAGTTTTAAATATACTTCGTTTATACTGCAGAGGAACAAGGCTATAAAGGTTTGTGTATTATTCCGTCCAGATAGTTTTCTTGATTAGGCTTCTTATTAATGATCCATCAAATTCTTTCTGTAAATAGAACATTCAGAAATGCTTTTTTACCGTCATTCTCTCAACATGTAAATTCAGTGAACGAGTGAGGATCTCAGATCGATTAGTGTGGTGTTAGCAAAGAATGAATGTATCGTCCATATATTGGTAGTAGAATGGGAAATCATGCAATGAGTTGTACAAGTGGACCGTTTCTCGGTTTGACTAGGTACGTATCAGCAAACATAAAGCCATGTGGAAAGGCCGTTGCTATCTCATCCACTTGTATATATTTCATCATTAAAGATAAAATTTACATTCATGGTACATTTCATTAGTAATTGTTCTAAAGTGTCTATTAAGATGGTGATATCAATTTCAGTCTCAATTATTTGGTCTCAAATATAATTGACTGTCTCTATTAAGTAGAAAATTTGTGAATAAGTATATGACATCCAAAGATAACATAACACACCCCTTTATGTTTAGTTTCTTCATGATTACGATTAAAGTTTAGCTTTATCCACTGTGCAACAGCACCAAACTGTAGGTATTTCTTGTTAAGAATTTTTAAATAGGGAGAAATGTCCTGGATTTCATAGCTAGTTACAATCCATATGTTCTGAAATTTGTTACCGTGGCTATATTAAGACTCCCCTCCCCTTAGGATGGGCATATGCTAATCAAAAGTGATCAAAAGTCACTTATGAATAACAACTACGGGATATTACAAACTTTTACTAAAAAAAGAAAGCTGATATTTAAGCAAATTAATAAAGTTTTATATGTAGTCAGATGTATGCTACCACGAAATTTTTATTTGACAGATAATTATAACGATTAGTAAACTAATTATTTACTATTTGGTACTCATCTGTTGGATGTTTTTGTATTAATGGTTATTTTTGACAATGAACTATTGTGTTCTGACAACTCAATTATTTGATATTACGTCTTTCCCAGCCTACAGTTTCACACAATCTGTAGGAGATATGTACTATCAATCCATAGATCATACAAAATCTCAAATGGACGGTCACTTTATGTTGTTTCACAGCATCTCTTTCAGCTGTATATTTACAATAAACTAGCCCAAAGTCTTGAAATCTAGTTCAAAGACCGATACTACGTTTTAAACTGTTATGCTCGGTGATTAAAGAAGAGTAACGAACATTCAGAACTGTGTTTTGGAGAACTATTTTAATTATTTTGGTTGTGAGTGCTGTAAACACTTCATTTATATCATTATTACGTTCTTCTTACCCTATCCTCCCGTTTAGCATAATTACTCTTAGTATATTGTTTCTTACTATGAACTACAGTTAATTGGTTGTGTATCCTTCTGATGATGTTTGCAGTAATTCTCCATGTTTCAGCTCCATACAGCAGAACTATCTTGATTTTCGAATTGAAGAGTCTGACTTTGAGGTTGGTCGACAGTTGTTTTGAGTCCCATATATTCTTCAACTTAATGAATGCTGCCCTTGCCTTGCCAATTCTTGTCTTTACATTTGCATCAGACCCTCCTTGTTCATCGATGATGCTTCCCAGGTGCGTGAAAGTACCCACTTCTTCCAAAGTTTCGATATCTAGTAGGTTCAGTGGAGTTAGCCTATTCCTTAAAGTGTTCTACCCATCTATTCCTTTGTTCTTGATCGGTCGCTCTGGTTTAACATATTTGCCTGCTAGTTTCTTCGATGTATCATATAGCTGTTTCATATTTCCTTCTCTTGCAGCTTTCTCCGCTGTCGTTGCAAGGCCTTCGATGTATTTCCGTCTGTCGGCTCTAATGCACTTCTTTACTTGCTTGTTTGCTTCTGTGTATTCAGTTTGTGCCTTAATTTTCTCTGCTCTTATTCGGCTGTTGTTGATTTCTATCTTCTTGTTCCTCCCTTGTTGAATTTTACTCAATGTCTCAGTGGAGATCCATTCCTTATAATGGTGCTTCTTGCGGCCCAGAACCTCCTGACACGTTGACGTTAGTGCTTGTTTGATTCCTTTCTAGTTGTCCTCCGTAGTGGTTTCTTCTTTCGGTAGATATTGTAAGGCTTGGAACCTGTTGTTGAGAGCTATTTTGAGTTCCTTGAGTTTGTCAGTGTCTCGGAGAAAGGCTGTATTGAACCGTGTACCGCTGCTACTCCAGTTGTCCATTGCTTCTTTAGCTTCAGTTTTATTTTAGAAACCACCAGGTGGTGGTCTGAAGCTATGTCCGCTTCCTCTTCCATTGATTTTCGAATTGAAGAGTCTGACTTTGAGGTTGGTCGACAGTTGTTTTGAGTCCCATATATTCTTCAACTTAATGAATGCTGCCCTTGCCTTGCCAATTCTTGTCTTTACATTTGCATCAGACCCTCCTTGTTCATCGATGATGCTTCCCAGGTGCGTGAAAGTACCCACTTCTTCCAAAGTTTCGATATCTAGTAGGTTCAGTGGAGTTAGCCTATTCCTTAAAGTGTTCTACCCATCTATTCCTTTGTTCTTGATCGGTCGCTCTGGTTTAACATATTTGCCTGCTAGTTTCTTCGATGTATCATATAGCTGTTTCATATTTCCTTCTCTTGCAGCTTTCTCCGCTGTCGTTGCAAGGCCTTCGATGTATTTCCGTCTGTCGGCTCTAATGCACTTCTTTACTTGCTTGTTTGCTTCTGTGTATTCAGTTTGTGCCTTAATTTTCTCTGCTCTTATTCGGCTGTTGTTGATTTCTATCTTCTTGTTCCTCCCTTGTTGAATTTTACTCAATGTCTCAGTGGAGATCCATTCCTTATAATGGTGCTTCTTGCGGCCCAGAACCTCCTGACACGTTGACGTTAGTGCTTGTTTGATTCCTTTCTAGTTGTCCTCCGTAGTGGTTTCTTCTTTCGGTAGATATTGTAAGGCTTGGAACCTGTTGTTGAGAGCTATTTTGAGTTCCTTGAGTTTGTCAGTGTCTCGGAGAAAGGCTGTATTGAACCGTTGTACCGCTGCTACTCCAGTTGTCCATTGCTTCTTTAGCTTCAGTTTTATTTTAGAAACCACCAGGTGGTGGTCTGAAGCTATGTCAGCTCCTCTCTTCCATTGATATTCTGAATTTTTTATTGATGCATATATAGTCGATTTGATTCTCTGTAGTATGATCGGGTGAGACTAATGTAGCCTTGTGTATGTGTTTGTTGGGGGAGGGATATTGTACCACATATAACCGATTTGTTGAAGGCACATAGGTTTGTAAATCGTTCACCATTCTCATTTCTTTCTCGCAGTCCCTGTCGTCCCAAGATCTCTTCATATCCAGTGTTGTCCATTCCGACTTTGGCGTTTAGGTCCCCCCATCAGGATTGTCAGATCCTTTCCTCAGCACTTTGCTATAATTGATTGCAGTCTATCGTAAAACTGATCTTTGTCCTCATCGTTGCCGTCGTTGGTGGGTGCATAACATTGGATAATATTCATTGTAATCCCTTTCTTCATTGTTTTGAAAGATGCTTTGATGATCTTGGGTCCATGTGGTTCCCATCCTACAAGTGCATTACATGCTTTTGTTGGACAGCATCAGAGCAACTCCTTGGGTGTGAGAAGCATTTTCCTCCTCGTGACCGGAGTATAGCAGCATCTCTCTGGTAGCCAATGTTTTCTGTTCAGCTTGAGTTCAATGGGTTTCGCTGATTCCGAGCACTGTCAAGTTGTATCTCTTCATTTCTGCAGCTATTTGATTTGTCTTCCCGCTCTCCCACATTGTCCGACCATTCCATGTACCTATAAAAATTTTCGCAATGGTTGTTAGAAGGGGCATCGGCCTCATGACTTCCGCAGAATCTCGGCTTTCATCATGAGTCGTCATAATCATTCCTTCCACTCCGAAGGCAGAGTTTAAATGGTTTAGTTTGTTTAATCTGGTTAGCGTCTTTTTAGCAAGCTTGGGTTTTACGGGGTTGGAATGCTAGCCCCACGCCCAACCCTCCTCTTTTACCCAGGCTTGGGACCGGCAGTAGCCCTAGAAGAGTTACAGGCGGAGATTTTACTGGGAATAAAATATCTTTAAACCACCGAGTCAAGACTGTGATGAACTGTCATATTTATTCATATATATCAAATCGGGAGATAATTATGTCATATTCGTTATTTAGGATATTTATGAAATAAGATAACTAACTGCATACCGTTCTTAAAGTTTTAAATAAAACGTTTCGAGACGTAAGTGCATCACTTTCATGGTTAATAATGAATTAATTCGTTTGAATGCTATATTTAGACGGCCGCCGAAAATAATGAAACAGTAGACATCTGTATACGACGATAGTGCGCACTCATTCCCACCGGCAACCTAAATCTGAATCTTTAGGCTTCTCAGTGAACGCTTAACTCTTAGACCACTGAGCTAGTATTCACCAGTATGCGTTTCTAATCATAATTTACTTATAGATTTTCATTCACACTCGATCTTTGACGTAAAATATGGATGATTCGGAAATCAGTTGCTTATTAAAGAAAAATACATTAACTATGATCATACCTAGAATTTAAACAAATGAACATGTTGAAATCTATATTCTATGATATTATTGACGATGTGATTTTTTTTGTTAAGATTTTAATAATACATACCAAACTAATCAGTGAGTCTTTTAAGGTATATGCACCGGTAACTACAAGAAAGTCGCAAAATTACATAAAGAGGCAATCTACAAGCTTTAATAAACACATTTAAAACGTAGATTTTAGGAAAGAACTTTGACCTAATACAGAAGATTCTAAGTCAAAAGACAAAGTTTGGTTTTGTAATCAAAATGACGATGGATATTGTAAATTTACAAACATAAAATCGTTAATTATTTTTTAAGTTAGATTTCTAAGTGATTTCCTGTTAATTATAGCGTCAAACACAAATCAAATGTGAATTGGAATATGGTTACACGGCGCACTGTGAACAGACAGATAATAAACTGGAATTTTAAGCATTAGTATTGGGAATGAATGAAGTTCCAGTATGGTTCATTTAATCATGCATAGCTGATAGAAAGTCAATCAATGTACTACTAAGGTTACCTCAGGTTGAATTTATGAATTAATATGCACTTATGTAACTACGTACATTGGAATAACCGAGAAAACTGTTTTGGTAAGATTTTCTGAGCGTGCTTCTTGAAACCTAAGCTTAAATGTAAGGAAAGTTTCATAAACATAATCATTATACGTTTGACGAATAATGGACATAGTAACAAGCTTTTACAATAATTAATAAACAGTGTACAGTGCATTCTTATCTGTGAGAACCCTCGACTTCGCCAGGAAATGAAAACAATTGCCTTCAGGCCTCAAAATAAACGTCTAACCACCCGAATCACTTGGCAAGTTTCCACTGGTAGGATACCCACTCCCAAAATACCACCTCTATTCAATTACAACTATCAGCTTAGTGATGACTGACTTCGGGATATTCCTGAAGTTCTGGTGAGAAGTCGTGACTGGTGGAGTCCGGACTTGTCGGGATTGAGAAAGTTATCACCAGTGATAATGACGATGGTCTCTCGACGTTACGAGTTGATGGAAATTGGAATTCTATCATTGGAAATTACTGAAGTTAGCCTTGAGACCTGAATGCTCTTTGTTCGATTTCCTGGTGGAATCGGGTTATACACTGCTAAGGAGTCTCATACTTAAAAGAAATAGCTGTCTAGTGCTCTCTGGTTTATAGTAGTTCATAAACAACACCAAGTTGTACAGAATACAAAAACCTCTTAATTTTGTTCAGAATTGTTGGATGATGGGACAAAAAACAAATTCATGGTATGATAATTGGTATACAGTTATTCCATTCCGTCTTCTGTTTGGTTTTGAAACTAATCACTTTCTCTTAAATTCATGTCAACATATGTATGTATATTCTAGATGGAAAGCTATTAACTGATCTATCTGTGACTTCGTGAATATAAATAAATATCCTCTGGAATATTTTTTCGTGGTTCATTCTACGTTACTTGTAAGTAGCATAAATTATAAAGCATGATGTGTCCAAATTTAGTTTGTAGTTGCCACAGACATTCATTGACTTGCTGTATCACAAATTGGTGGAAGTAGAAATTCTACTATTGGGAGCTTCTCCAGTGATGGAGACGGCTAAGCGTTCACCAACCTAAAGGCCATAGGTTCGATTTCCAGGTGGAATCGAGAGTACCCACTGTTAAAGAGTCCCATACTAGGACGAGACAGTTGTACATTGTACCCTGGTTTTCATTGGTACCCAACCAACCTCTGTGACGAATACAATCAAATAAACTTAATTCCTATTTTCATGAAACCACCCTAATTCAGTTAACTAAATTTAATTTTATAGAGGTTAAGATCATTTCGAATATGATAGTGCAATATATCTGATGTTATTCACCGATCGACTATCGATTGTATGCACGAAATCGTCTGCTGAATGCATGAGTTGTATATGTTATCATCAGATTCAAAAGAAGATCAAATTTCAGTGCCATCTGTTGATTTACCGGCTTCCACAATTAACAAGTGCATTAATTACACTGTTCGCTTAATGCCATGCTAGGCAACAAAACCTGGGTTTAATTGTCAAGTATCTAAGATTGGCATTATAGACATATTTCAGTGAATACACCTACTAGATTTGTAATTTGTTTGTCTATCCATTTAATGTAGTGAAATAATCAACTTTTGGCATACACGACATTTGTGGGCATTTTTTAAAACGGTAATGAAATGCTTCTTCTTTAAGGAAAGCAAAATTGTACTTTTATATTTGTGACTGCAGTCATGAATAGTGGAAACTATTTAATTACTGTGTGCTCAGAGCTATATAGTTTAATTGTGGAGTTTTCATTATCTTCCTCGACAATATCATTCGTGCCTGCTTCAAATAGGAGTAAGCTCTTTAGTCATTCCATAAGTTTTAGATCTGTTAGTTTCTGACGGCTTTGTTTGTAACTAATTAACTTTCTTTACTGTGTGAATTTTTGTTAATTTGACTATATAGTTTCCCTATAACTTCTTGACCTGCTTACATTGCTGCTATTGTTCAATACTTTAAAAATTCTTCTATACCAGCAGAAATAGCAGTAACTTGTGAAGCGTTGAACTACTGAAAGCACGAGTATAGAGTTCTTTTTTATAATAGGGCTTGTTTCAACATGCTTAACACTTGTTAAGGATAACAAAACATATTACGGGTTATTTTAATGCAGTCTATTACTCTAAGCAATTCAGTTTTACAGAGGATCAAAAGCTCTATGATATCGTTACTGTGTGGTCTTTTAATTTATTATATAATGGTCAGTTTCTATAAAATGATCGTGATATTTCTTAAATTTAATTGAAATTAAAAGTATGAACTAGGAAAAACAAACTAAACTACTCAGAGTAATAATACACACTATTATTTCGGAAAATATGGAAATAATGTGTACACACTACTAAGATGCCCCGAAATAGGTAAAAAGAGCAACTGTCTCATTCTCTAGCTTTAGTCTGCCATTAATTTAAGAAATCTTTAATATAAGTGATCACATCTGTCTATAATCAATGCATGTACAAATATCATTTTTTAGAACTAAACTAAAACGTCCCTTTAAAGTTTGAATAGTTACTTATGTACAATAGGCCTAGATTTTGTTAAACTACATTTCGAACAAATTTTACAACTTATGCACATATTCAATAATCATCTATAAGTGTATTGGACAGTCGTTTTTTTATTAATCAACTGAAAATAGAATCAATTTATGTTAAAAGTTACCATTTGTAAAATAATTAATTTAATTAACATTGTTTTAATAGTACACTATTTATTCTGTTGACCGATTAAACAAACGGTAGACAAACGATGATGTTATTTTTTATGTTATTAAATAATCTTTTGAAATGTTACTGTCTTTTATTACTGTCCTTTTGTTTTTCACTTTTGTTTGGTTGCTGTTCTTTTCATTTCTAAGATTTGAACTATTATCCTTTATGAGATTAAAATCAGTTAAAGTGATATGGGTTAGTATTCTGTATGTAGGATTGAGGATATTGACAAAAAGTGGACAGCAGTGAAGTAGGCTTAAGAAGGTAATAACGAGATATAGCAACAATTTATGAAGTTATTGACTACTAAAGTGAAAAAAGTTGAGATGTTCAGACTTCTTGATATGATACAAAGGATAATTGTTGTCTATGACTGAAGATTGTGTAACACATTTTCAAAATTAAGAGAGACAGGTACATTTATTTGCTATCACTGTCTGGATCTTTATTAAAATTTCAAGCAATATTTTATGTTTAGTACATCGTTACCAGTTATACTAATCTCAATACTGTCTTCTCTTATTATTTTAATTTACATTCATGTTGTGCTGATGAGTGGGGTGACAACGTAAACTGTGAACAACTGTACATGCTGCTACAATTTTGTGATTGATATTACAGTGTTAGTAATTCTATCAATGTGTCTAAATAGATTTAATAAGATACATATCCAGTTAGTTTTTGCCTATATTGCCAAATGACACCAATGCTGCTACTATTAGTATAGTGTATTTAAACATATGCAGATGAATGTTTCAGGACTTTTAGCCGACACTACTCAATATGAGTATGAAGTACTTCATATATATATATATATATATATATATATATATATATATATATATATATATATAATATGTTTTCATTTTAGATGTGAAATAATAGAATATATGACCGGGAAAACGAAATTACTCATAGTTTACATTACAACCATAGGAAGGAGACAATATTGACATGAAAGTGGAAATAATAATTATATCAATAGCTAGAAACATATGTGCATGTTATATAACATATTTAACACATTCATTATGCACATGTAAATAATTCTGTTCGTTGTGGTAGGTATCCATGGAAAATTCACCTCACTCCCAATTTTAAGAGACGGTTTGCTTAAATAAACTCGTCACTATCAGGTAAATGATGAAATATCTGATAATGGAGATCAGTAAGTGAACAATAGCCAGCTTCCACTTTTAACTATATATATATATATATATATATATATATATATATATATATATATATGCATACTATAAGTGGTTTACTAAAACCCAGTGAAAGAAAACAGCAGCGAGAAAAATGACAAATCCCAACGCTTAAATATCGTTAAATCCCCAGTATAGTGATAATCGATTATAGAATTTATTTAGCCAATAATTAACTTTACAAAAGGATTAGTCGAATATTTTTAAAGATCGTTTCAAATGTTTGGATTCCATGTTATCTGGTTTAACTTCGGTAACTAAGTAGTGGTATTAGCCTTCACTCTAAAGGCATGACAAGAAGCTGGAAACCGGTACCATTAATTAGCTTATTTTTTTAATGGATAGAAGATATGTAACTTAAGTATACTAAGAAAATATACAGTGCATTAAAGATGAATTCTAATCTGTCTGATTCTACTTAGCTTTCAAGATTCCGTGGAACATGAAGCATTGAAAGTACTGTTCTGTAAGGAACTAATTTTTATAATATTGGAAATCGTCGAAACATCAGAGTTTTCTACATTTCCTAAATTTATTTGAATGTAACCTACAACATTTAACACAAGTGAACTAAAACCTCTAAATTGTTTTTGTCTAGTTTGAATTCGTACGATATTTTTTTTTAAATACAAACTATTGAGGTCATTTTGAAAATAATATTATCATCCAACTAAGTAATCGTATGCACCACTACTTCATCATGATTGTAGAATAGAAACTACGCTTCATGTAATCACTTACACCTATTGATTATTTAATTACTATAATATTTACAAGAAATTTATGTTAAAAAATAAAATGATTTCACTATCAAAGTTAACTTACTTATAACTGTTATCCAATCTTATATTTTACACCAACTACTAATGAATAATTAACAAAAGTTCATATTTATATGTACTCTTAAACAGATCAACAAAAATTAACATGGCATATTGACTTATGTTGTAATTATATAAAATGTTATGTTTGTTTATTAGTTAGTTTATTTATTTATTTTTTTTTTCGAGATTTATGTAAATTACATCAGAATTATATGCTGATCAAAGATTACATAATCAAAATAATGTAGTTTTGTTATTATTGGGACTATTTTACATTTGATTAACAAAGTTAATTTTTGATTTAACTGTTTACATGTTATATAGTCAAAAGTTTTGCTTGAAACTTTAAAAGAATTATTTGATTATAATAAAATATTGTAAATACTCTATTTAGTTGAGCAATTTGTTTTATAAAGTTTATATAGAAGATCCATGACTGATACACATTATGATAGCATTACATTGAAACTACTTATGCAATTATGAATTATTCATAGTTTGAGTATTCCTGAAACATAATGATAAATACTTGTTATTAAGGGTCGATAGGAAAACCTGTGCAACGTAGATTACATATTACTTGACACTCATCAGGAATACTTGTTTATAGTCTTAAGAGAACCTATCCTTCCTGTAGGATTTAGATCTGTAACATCTGAGATGTTACCACTGAGTTTTACGGATCATGAGTCGTATAATATAATTCTAAAGAGATATATTTATTTTAGAAGTGGTTATTCCATTTGGATTAACTAACCTTATGCTTTGATGTTGGGCTAATGCCTTTACACTCGAAGTTACCAAGGGAATCCTTATTAGTTTCTTTTCCTCCGCTTAGTGATATACTTAAGTTTAACTTTAAGTCAGGGTCAATTATTATACTTGTACGTGTATGAGGCACACACCCTCGGTGCAAACCATAGACCACATCATGGAGTCTTTAATTAAGTAACATACTTAGCATAAGGTAGGTGTGTTCTTCATGAGTATACATTAAAATATTATCATTAAGCCACGACTAGAGCATAACCCACCACAGAATCTAAACTTGGAAACACGAGCCGAATGATCCACGGTTCAAAGGTGTAGGTCAGTAATTCTATACGGAACTGTCAGTATCCCAAGTGTATAGAACTAATGGTTAAGGTTGCAGCCTCGAACATTCACAGCTAATCCAATGTATATGCAGTGGATTATAAAGACAGATACATTATAGGCAGCAACTCGTGACTAGCAAGAAAAACCGTATAGCTACGACAGTATAAAATATCTAGTGGGGAACAATAACGGGAAGAGGTGCATTTTTGCATAGCATGCAACTACCTGTTGGACCTTGCACGCAACAATAGCTTTATGTACTATTCCGTCACGTTTGGTAGATCAGGTTATATAAAAGTCATAAGGACACTATCAGAGCATATGACAAGCCAGATACTCAGGGTCAGGAAATACAAATTTACTGAAAAAATTTTCTCATAACATATTTGTCAGTTTAGTAAATATGAAACATAAGACTTTTGAATATTCCTAATTCAAATTTGCTTCAAGCAAATAGAAAATTCAGTCGACATAGTTCAACAACAGATGATATGTTAACATAATTACTCATTTTCAAATAAGCAGTAAAAGTCTTTCAGTATTAGATGATAGATGCTGTTTTCATCTGACCGTGTCGAATATCTAGTGAGTGTCATAGGCCGTTTTCTCCTTTATTTAGTGAGTGAGTGCGGCATATTAGAATATCATTCTGAATAAACACATAGTTTCAAGCAACTGGAGTTATCCACAACTGTTAATAGCAGCTCAAATACTAGATGAATTAAAGGAACAAATATCATAGTGCTTAAAGACTGAGATTAAATCTTTTATGGAGATCGTATTCTAATATGAACTACTTACTTACCAAATGAACAAAAAGTGATTGAAACTCCTGAATAAGACACACAGGACATCCAAACATTACAGATAACTTCAGCCATTTCAACTTTATTCTATCTCCCTACCTCTTATCCATAGTTTTATTCAAATGTATAAATTAAAAACGAAAGAAAATCAGTATAGTTAAGAACAGGTGGTGTTTATACTGTAGGTTTACTTTAGTAAGATAGGAAACAAGAAAAGAAAATTACAACAAAATTATTTAATATTACGTATCATTTTGAAAGCATATTTTGTAAAATCTAATAGAAAAGTACTCTGTTTGTCTGAAATTAATTCTATTTCTTGACATGTAAATCTACTTAGTACCATTTTATGTTGCGCTTTTTCCTCAAACTTCTTTTAATTTTACATGAGGAAATATATCCAGGTTATTACTATAATTATGAAATGACGAAGTACTGACAATAAACGTGTTGAGTGTTGATCGATCAATTGTAAATTAATAAATAACAATTATTTGGTTGAAATAATGACAGTTCTTCAGTTTCTACGATAAATAACTGGCTAGGATAAAAACTAGCTTAGTGATTTGATTATTAAGTACCCATCACAAAGTCTAAATGTCCTGGATACTATCCAAAATGAACTAGTGGATGTACGCTACCAGTGAGATGAGATACCTGTCTAGTGTTTCCCTGTTTTTTATGTTTATCTGATAGAACGTATTCCATGATGTTTAATATCGAATTCAATATTCTCTACAAATCCTACTAATAACACCTAGTAAGGAACACACGAACTCAGATGAATTAAATCTTACTTTCAATTATAAGTAATTCTAAGTGCTACATTTATATGCAAAAATCGGATGTGTAACATGGGGGGGGGGTGATTAGAAATTATTTTCATAGTTAACATATGAATAACTGATTAAGGATCAGAACAAAGCAAAAGATTCCACTGGCTAATTAGCGAATTAAGACTCTGAACTTTAGCATTATTATTTTTTGACCATAGTGTTATCTGCTTTCGTTTTTCAACAGTCATTATTCTCAAAGAAGATTTTCTTTCCGATAAATCTATTTATATTCTTATTAATAGTAATTAATTAGATATATTAGTCCATTTTGAAGTGTTTAAGTGTGAAAAAAGAAGGGTTGTTCTCCAAACGAGTGGATAAACAATAATCAGTCAATCAATGCCTGTTATCCCACGTGAAGCATAGGCCGCCGACCAGAATTCTCCAGCCAACTCTGTCCTGGGCTTTCCTTTCCAGCTTTTCCTAAGTGCTCTTCATGTCTATCTCCGATTCCCAACTCAGTGTGTTCTTGGGTCTTCTAATCTTCCTCCGGCCTTCAGAATTCTAAGTTAGTGCTTGTCTTGTGATGCAATTTGATGATTTCCTCCAGGATCTTTCCCTAACTTCTTCCTCAGCTGGATTTTGGTTGGTTTGTTCTCTGTCACAGAAGGTTGCTGTTGATGGTATCTGGCCAACGGATCTGAAGTATCTTACGCAGACAGTTGTTTATAAATACTTGTATCTTTTGAAGGATGCTTTTTGTAGTTCTCCATGCAAGTTTCTGCTCCATACAACAGAACTGTCTTCCCATTTGTATTGAAAATTTTGACTTTAATGTTGATTGACAGTTGGTTTCAGTTCCAGATGTTTTTCAGTTGTAGAGATGCTGCTCTTGCCTATCCGATCTGCTCCTTTACATCTGCATCAGACCCACCTTATTTATCGATGATGCTTCCCAAGTATGTAAAGGTTTCAATATCTTCCAGAATTTCTCCGTCAAGTGTAATTGGGTTAGTGTTCGTTGTTTCTTATCGAAGGATCTTGTTTTGCCCTTCGTGTATGTTGAGACCTATTGCTGCCAAGGCTGCTGCTATATTTTTGGTCTTCACCTGCATTTGATGCTTTGTATGGGATAGAGGAGCTAGGTCATCTGCAAAGTTCAAGTCATCTAGTTACATCCATGTTGTCCATCGTATTCCGAGAGTGTCTTCAGATGGTTCAACCTTCATGATCCTGTCGATTACCAGCAGGAAGAGGATGGGCAAGAGTAAGCAGCCTTATCTGACACCGGTCTTCACTTCGAATGGATCTGTGAGCTAACCTCCATGCACGATTTTACAATTTAGTCCATCGTAAGAATTCCGTATGATGTTGACTATATTTTCGAGTACGCCATAATGTCATAGAAGGCTCCAAGATATTCTCTTATCCACGTTATCGATTGCTTTTCGTAGTCGAGGAAGTTAATATGAATTGGTGAATTCCATTCAATTGATTGTTCAACAATGAACTATAGAGTAGCAATCTGGTTGGTACATGATCGGTAGTTACGGAATCCGGTCTGTTGATCTCGAAGGTGGGTGTCGATTGGATCTTCCATCCGGTTCAATAAGACTCTGTTGAAGACTTTTCTTGGTAGTGAAAAAAGAGTGATGCCTCTGTAGTTCTCGAAATTGCTAAGATCTCCTTTCTATGATATCTTGATGAGGTACCCTTCTTTCCAGTTTGCTGGCAGTTGTTCTTCCTCCTAAATTGTTCTGAAGAGAATGTGGAGTATCTTTACAGTTGCTTCTACATCTGTCTTCAGTGCCTCCGCTGGTATGTTGTCTGGACCTGCTGACTTACACTCGTGATTTGTCGGATGACCATTTTAATTTCCTCACTTGTTGGCTGGTCGGTGTCTATAGGGAGATCCGTGGATGCTGCTTCGATGACCGATGGGTTCAATGGGGCTGATCTTTTCAAGAGATCTTCGAAGTGTTCTACTCACCTGTTTCGTCGTTCAAGAACTTCAGTGAATGATTCGCCAGCATTGTTCTTGATTGGCAGTTCTGGCTGACTGAATTTCCCAGTTAGCTTCTTCGTTGTATTGTATGGGTGCCTTATGCTTATTTCTCAACTTTTTCTGCCGTCATAGCTAGGTCCTCAACATATTTCCGTTTATCCGATCTGATGCTTCTCTTCACTTGCTTGTTGACTTCGGTGTATTCGGCCTGTGCATTGGCTTTCCTTGTTCTCGTTCGGCTGTTATTGATTGCTATATTCTTGCTCCTCCTTTCTCGGATCTTCTTCAGAGTGCCAACAGGAATCCATTTTTTATAGTAATTCTCCTTGCGAACCAGAACCTCCTGCCAAGTTGAAGTTATTGTTCCTTTAATCTCTTTCCATTTGTCCTCCACAGTAGTTCTATTTTTTGGTCTTCACCTGCATTTGATGCTTTGTATGGGATAGAGGAGCTAGGTCATCTGCAAAGTTCAAGTCATCTAGTTACATCCATGTTGTCCATCGTATTCCGAGAGTGTCTTCAGATGGTTCAACCTTCATGATCCTGTCGATTACCAGCAGGAAGAGGATGGGCAAGAGTAAGCAGCCTTATCTGACACCGGTCTTCACTTCGAATGGATCTGTGAGCTAACCTCCATGCACGATTTTACAATTTAGTCCATCGTAAGAATTCCGTATGATGTTGACTATATTTTCGAGTACGCCATAATGTCATAGAAGGCTCCAAGATATTCTCTTATCCACGTTATCGATTGCTTTTCGTAGTCGAGGAAGTTAATATGAATTGGTGAATTCCATTCAATTGATTGTTCAACAATGAACTATAGAGTAGCAATCTGGTTGGTACATGATCGGTAGTTACGGAATCCGGTCTGTTGATCTCGAAGGTGGGTGTCGATTGGATCTTCCATCCGGTTCAATAAGACTCTGTTGAAGACTTTTCTTGGTAGTGAAAAAAGAGTGATGCCTCTGTAGTTCTCGAAATTGCTAAGATCTCCTTTCTATGATATCTTGATGAGGTACCCTTCTTTCCAGTTTGCTGGCAGTTGTTCTTCCTCCTAAATTGTTCTGAAGAGAATGTGGAGTATCTTTACAGTTGCTTCTACATCTGTCTTCAGTGCCTCCGCTGGTATGTTGTCTGGACCTGCTGACTTACACTCGTGATTTGTCGGATGACCATTTTAATTTCCTCACTTGTTGGCTGGTCGGTGTCTATAGGGAGATCCGTGGATGCTGCTTCGATGACCGATGGGTTCAATGGGGCTGATCTTTTCAAGAGATCTTCGAAGTGTTCTACTCACCTGTTTCGTCGTTCAAGAACTTCAGTGAATGATTCGCCAGCATTGTTCTTGATTGGCAGTTCTGGCTGACTGAATTTCCCAGTTAGCTTCTTCGTTGTATTGTATGGGTGCCTTATGCTTATTTCTCAACTTTTTCTGCCGTCATAGCTAGGTCCTCAACATATTTCCGTTTATCCGATCTGATGCTTCTCTTCACTTGCTTGTTGACTTCGGTGTATTCGGCCTGTGCATTGGCTTTCCTTGTTCTCGTTCGGCTGTTATTGATTGCTATATTCTTGCTCCTCCTTTCTCGGATCTTCTTCAGAGTGCCAACAGGAATCCATTTTTTATAGTAATTCTCCTTGCGAACCAGAACCTCCTGCCAAGTTGAAGTTATTGTTCCTTTAATCTCTTTCCATTTGTCCTCCACAGTAGTTCCATCTTCTTCTAGTAGATCATGAAATGCCTGGAACTTATTGTTTATTTATTTTGAATTATTTGAGTTTGTTAGTATCCCGGAGAAGGGCTGTATCAAACTTTTGTAATACTGCTGCTCTAGTTGTCTAGTGGTTTTTCAGCTTCAGTTTCATTTTGGCCACTACTAGATGGTGATATAAAGTTATGTCGGTCCCACTTTTTGCTCTTACATGGTTCTTCTGAACTTCTAACTGGTGCAGGTATGGTTGATTTGGTTCTCTGCAATGTGGTCCGGTGAAACCCATGTAGCTTTGTGAATGCGTTTGTGAGTGAGGAGAATATGGTACTGTCTATAATCATTTTGTTGAAGCCACGCAAGTTTTCAAACCTCTCACTGTTATCATTCCTTTCTCCCAGTCCATGTTGTTCTATGATATCTTCATATCCGGTGTTGTCCACTCCATTCTTGGCGTTAAAGTCGCCCATCAGAATGGTCAGGTCCTTGGCTGAGCATTTATTGATAGTTGATTGCAGCCTGGCATAGAACTGGTCCTTGTCCTTTTCGTGGCTGTCGTTGGTTAGGTGCGTAGCACTGGATGACATTCATTATAATCCCTTCCTTCTTCATCTTGAAAGATGCTCTAATTATCCTAGGTCTATGAGGTTCCGATCCTATAAGAGCCTTCCATGCTTCTTGGGACAACGGTAGGTGCTACTCCTTGTGTGTGCGGGCGTTTTCTTCTTAGTGGCCGGAGTACAAAAGCACATTTCCTGAGGATAATCGTTGCTTTTTAGCTTGTAACCAAGTGTCTTTAGGTTGTATCTTTTCATTTCTTCAGCTATTTGCATGCTTCGTCCTACCTTCCACAACCTGCGGACATTCCATGTACCTATATTAATTGTTTCTCTGGTTGTCAGAAGGGACATCGGCCTTGTGGCTTCCGAAGAAACTCGGCGTTAGCATGAGGCTTCATAACTCTTCAAAATGAAGACCTTCCAACTCCCAGGGCTGAGTTAAAATAGTTAACGTTATTTAGCAACGTTGTTTTTTACGTCGTGGTGTTCCTTACCCCATGCCCAATGGCCCTCCTTTATCCGGGCTTTGGACCGGCAGCAATCCTACGGGGCTCCAGGCTGAGTTATAAACAGTAATGGTATCATGAAATTAATTCCCCACTTAACAATTGTGAAAAAAGTGAAAAACAGAAAACAGTTAATGATTAATTAATGGTTTCAGATACTACAATAAAATAAAATTTATAAAAAAAATTAAGTCTTACAACTATGGTAAAATAAGGGCTTGTACGTGTCACCTTTTGCTCACAGTGATCCAGTTTAAAACAGTATATAGCTAACGGCTCTGTAGTGCATAAGTTGTCGATTTGTACTTCCTGAGACTGTCTGATTATGTAGACGATTTTGAAACAAACCTCAGGTGGTTCAGAATGACTGGTGAGTAATATTTGTTCTAGGATCGAGCTATTTGTGTTTTTGTGATGTTCTCTAGAGAGCCATACCAGAAAATGCTTAGAGATTAGTTTGGAAAGTAAAACGCTTTATGCGGCCAATGTATTATACTTTACACGAACAAGTAAGCTTATAAATACAGATATATGTGGCTCAAAGCTCATTTGCCAACTGGAGAAGACAATGAGTAATTTGGCAGCGTAAGACGTTTTTCCTAATGATTTTGAAAGTCGGTTTCTCAAGATATAAACTGTGGCTATTAAAGCCCCTTCAGGTTGTGGATTCGGTTTCATATTTCTATCTATGAATCTAAGTAGGTAACCATTTTTAATAAGGGTATGTCGAAGTAGATACAATTCATCTAATGCATCAGCAGAGTATATTCGTTCAGTACGGTAGCATAAGGAATGAATTAAGTAGAGAATTACAAATCTATTGCATGTATAAATTAAACACTAAGCGAATTAATAAAGTGTCTTTCTGATAACAATAGAACACTGTTTGAGCTGAATTTATTCTCAAGGTTTCCAGTGCTCTATAGGTGTGCGTAATCTAGGATTTTCGGTCACTTTTCAGTTTATTTAGTGAATAAGTAATGTATACTGGTGTTCAGTCATCAGCAAATGTTCCAGTCTAAGTCATCTGGATTTATCTGAAGCTAACTTTTATGAATAAATCATTGTACTGGTAAAAATGGAAATAAAGTGGAAGTTAAAACTTGGAATGAAAACATTAATGAAAATTACCTTCAAATATGCATTACTTATTCTCAACATGATCATGCAAATGAGTGATAATGAAGAGTGTATTGTAATTATTGAGGAAAGCAAAGACAATTATATGTATTTACGTGTGTGTACTTCATTGTTTATATAATAGGTCATAAGTTGATCCTTTATGTCTACCGAGATACGTGAATCTCCTAGTGACCTTGATAAATTCATGGCCTGATTCAATCAATCTGAAAACACAGAATATTAATGTATGACTTGTAATACAAAATGATGAAATTTAAATAGTATGTTTTGTTTTGATGCTATTAATAAATTATTCTAAGTTGGCTGTAAGTTCTTCAGTGTAGAACTAAACTATATTGCCGCTTTCAAGAGACTCTTTAAGTGACCCTGACTTGTCACATTTTCGGGGGCATCTATTTTCAGCCATTTCAAGCCCGAAGCTTCAAGATATTCACCTACATAGTGTTGCCATATCTTTAGATACGTTATAAACACAAGCTTGAGAATTGGTACCGTAATCCGACTGGTCTGTTACTATAGATTAGTTCTACCGTTCTTTAGTCTTGAACTGAGAGTCTATATGGACCAATGTTAACATTTTCCTTTAACCTAACTTTGATCCAAATAATCATTAAAATCCATCTTGTCTTCGTTTATATTTATTTCACCTCGATCCTTCTAAGGTGAGAGTTTTTCTAAGAAATCCAGCATCTGTTAAATAAAGAAGAATGTTTCCTTGTTAAAACAGATAATCATATAATGTATATTTATGATTCTAGTTCAGTGTATACATTGTAATTATGAAGTGCTTCGCTCGTTCTTGAGTGTTTCTTTGGTACAGTGAAACTCAAGTAAACATTATTGATAGATTATAATTTACTTTGTGGATTGAAGCAGGAAGGAGCGTGATATTACAACATGAAGCTGCCGTTGTCTATTATCAAGAGGTCCCATAATCGAATGAAGCATATTTACTTTTTATTTTCAAACTTTTATGATTGCTTATCATATTAATAACAATTTTATGGCCACCCTCTGGATTGTCATATGATTTGAATTATGGGGAGTTTTGTTTTGATCTACGAATTTTTCTATTTGGCACTTGCCAGTAAGGTATATTTTCGATCTTAAAAACACTAATCCTCCTAGTGGGGATTAAATCATAGTTACAAGTTATGGAGTTTATTTTCAATTATTTTCAAACATCTAGCATCAAATATGGTTCACCGTGATGTTGAGTAGCTTAGACTTGGGGTCACATTGCAATCTTATTGAAAGTTGTCATCATAGATGTAATTATATCAGTCCTACAGATGGTTATCTTCAGTACAAATATCTAATCAATAATTTTGACTGTAAAAGTGACCGACATTTCTTTGAACCCCCATCAGAATCACCAGTCTCCTTAAAATATAAAGCATACGATGTTTACAAATGCCGTATCATAAACAGCATAACTTTCTTCATGTTCTTTTTAATCAGTGAACACTTATGCTATGCGTTTTGCTTATGTGTTAACTGAACGGTGTTACATTTATTCTGTACAAAGTACAGTTGTGTAAATCATTCAGTTTAAATCTACTGGACTTTATAATCATTTAAATGAGTTCAGAATGCAACAGAAAATCAAAGAAACAAAATTATATCTTTATCATCAATAGTAATAAAATAGTAATATTCACAAGTTGATCTACTAATTATTATTACGTAACTATGCAAACAAATTTCCTTTTTTTTGCTTTACTAGCCAATTACTTGTTTACAGTTTAGAGTTATAAATAACCAAAGAATTTCGCTTCACATTTGACCTAGATGTGCATTTGTACTTGGTAAATAAATAATCTATTTTGTATATATTAAATTGTATAGTGGGTTATGATAGCTTTTTTTTGTATTATCGTCTTCGTGATTATACTAAAATATATAAATCTTATGCTGTACATTATAAAAATGTTTAATTAGTGAGAAAATAATCAATAGTGCCTAACCTAACAATCAGTTTACTGTCTTTTGATATGAAAAAATTTTCAGTTTAGCCATGTTAGAGGTTAGATTTATTTTAAAATCATATGCATAATTAGTAGGTGAATGATCTAAAAAGTAATAATACCTGAAGCCCCTGGTGCGGAATCTGGAGTTCCCAGTGCTGAGGAGTTCCACACTAGAGCGAAAAGGCTGTCTAGTGCTTCCTAGTTTTCAATGGTACTCTGCCAGCATCAATCTATGACGTATTCAATCAAACTAAATAACCAATCTCCACAAAAACAACCATACCTGATTGTGTTAGATAGGAAAAGATCTCTAAATGTTCATCCATTTTGGAATGGTGATGAATATTTGTCTTTTTTGTGGAGAATTTTGGAAGAGCTGTGTTGGTTGCATTGAATGCTTTTTATAATGAAGTATTTTATAGTCATTTTAGATTACATCATTATCACACACTTCAAAAAGAGGGGAGTTACAAACTTTTCCCTAATTAACAATAATTATTATTCATTATTGAGTTGGTACTTTAGTGTTTTTATCTTATCTCATATGACCTCATCTTTGACCTTGTAGTTGTTTATCATTTTTCTTTTCGACTGACAAATTGGTTTGATTTCAAACTGTCTATTGATTAATGGGTGATCTGAGTGATAACCTTTTAAACAGTTTTCCTTGTCATAGCTCTGTCCATTCTTGTTCATAATTTTTCACGTTTTTTGATATAAGAGGAGTTATTGTAGAGTGTTGACTGAGAGTTATTTTCAAGTAGATTTAGAGAGAGAGATTAGCCACTTTTACCAATGTTGTGTATCGTACAGCTGATGTGATTTGTTTTCTTTATCTTCATTTGTGTTTATGTTTTTAGCTTCGTTAATGCATGTCGTACATTTGCATAAATTTGTTCTGTCGATTACAGTGATAAACTATAGCCGATATAATTGTTACTGATAAAATGATTGAGTTTTTCTATGAGATTGTTTATGAGTAGATATAGATTTACTATTGACATATTTCTTGGATTAAAAGAGGTTCGATTGTATTCTAGAATTGATTTTCACTTAATCCTTATATCCAGTCACCCATTTTATCAACAATATTTAATCCTGAGGAAGCCGAAGAATTTAAAACTACACTTAGTGTTGAATATTACGTAAATATTAGTTAATTTTAAATTCTAACATCATAGGTAGTATATTATGACTTCATGCCGCTTGGTTTAGTGGCCACATTGTGTCGATTGATTATTTGTTGACTTGGTCACTATTAGAAATCAAGGTATAGTGTTTTTCTATTTATCAACTAATAATTCTTATGCAAACCTGGATATAATTTCCAGATTACTTTATAAATAAGCAACGATTATCTGTAAATTATTAGGGGTATGCACTATAACGACGGGACAATTAATTATTAATAGAATAGAACAAATACCACAAATAGACGTAGATCTAATTAAATAGTAGCAATTCAGATTACGGGCATTTAAAATGCGGTTGATGATATATTAGAAAAGCTAATCCCCTTGAACGTAAACAGCTAATTAAGTCAAAATACAATCTAATCAGTCACTTACAGCATTTAATATTAGGCGGTTGAACTTAGTCGACGGGATCCATTTGAACTAGGTTCCACGTTAGTGGGCACCATCTAGAAAGGCATGCATGCTATCTCGAGAATCGATTTTGATCCATATCACCAAGTGCTAGTGAAAATATTTCATACCTGCAGGAAACCAGTAACTATCCGAATAACTCACAGGTATATAGTCAGACTATGAAGCGTCATGTTACAGGCCCGAATCCTACAGAAAGTATCTTTGAAGAGTCTTATATTGGAATTAAACAACTACCGACTATTTTTTGGCTTTCAGGGGTTTTGTGGCTATAATTAGTTCATGATGCAAACTATAAGATTTAACAGACTCTACGAATCCCTATATTGTTAATTGTTTCTGTTTCGTTTATTTAAGTTTGCGTTATTTTACCATTTCGTAGTTGGCAGTCAATGAATTTGCTAAAACTGTGTACATGTAAACAATTTTTTCGCCCAAGCATGAGGTTTAATTTACCGAAACGTTTATGGTCAATATGGTTATTTTGATTTTCGGAAATGAATGCCCAATATTTTGCTAAGATATTATGTCGACTAAATGAACAAGTTCAACGGGATTAAGTTGCTTCGAATTGGTTACATTGGTGACCTTATCCAACTTCTGGGCCACCATTTTGTTAAATGTATTTATTATCATACACTGTTCTGTTTCAGATTTCTAACTAACTAACTAACTAACTCTGGTAGCCTCATGTACTCGCACACTTTCAGTAACAGTTTGCAACTTATAATGAATCTAATTTATGAGAAGCTCAGGGAGTACGACTACAATGGTTCGTATATTCTCCTCATTTTTGTCCAGAGATTAAATATATTCAACAATAAGAGAGATTTCAAGAATTATTACAAAAATCTACGGATGAATATGCATAGAAGTTAATCACTATATAATTATATTTTATGTTTATGTTTTAAAAATCCACTAGTGAACTGCTCATAAAACAGTAATTATATTGCAATTATACATATTTCGTTCTCAGGATTGTTTGTCGTAATCAAATGAATATTATCACTTATACCATTATTATTATTACTATTATTATTATTATTATTATTATGTTACCTCTCTTGATATGTCAACAGTTTTAGTCAGTGCTTCTTTATCTATAATCTTTTTTTAACATTTAACATTCATAACATAAAATTATCTAATGGGTTATAGTTACCTGCATCGTTTATGTGTCGATTAAGTGTAGCATACGCAAGACTATTAGTCGTTCAGTATGTGAATGTTACATACAATAGTGTAATTTTTACATAAGATTGAATTTCATTTCATAACTTTTAGAATCATTGCTTTAATCATAAAGTATATTGGTCTGTGTTACATTAAACATGTTACTAATAGTTCAATTCATTCAATATCTTAACCATGTTTCATATTACTTAATAAATCACTAATTTCCTAAGAGATATATAATTCAATTCACTTAAGCCAAAACAAATCAATCAATTATCATTAGGTGATTTGTTTTTACTTTATAGAGTACTTAAAAAAAAAATCACCTGAATTACAAATGAATTAAACATGAATGAATAATGTCGGTTATAAAACAAACAATGTCACAGTTAACTATATGCATACATACACATATTAACTGTTATTTTTACAACAGAAACATTTGTAAAACTTTCATTTTATCACTGACCAAAGCATTGAATCAATTGAACATGTCTATTAGAAATATTTACAATATTTACAATGTAATATATAGTATAATTAAATGTTGAAAATGAAATAGTTTGCATTATGCAATAAAGTAAATACAAATTTTTTGAAGTAAAATAAATATTTCATGCATATTTGTTATAAATGACATAAAACTTAATGATTGATTTAGTTCTGTTATTGACAATGTAATTGACCGGTACCAAAAATAGGAATAAATGGACGATTAATTCCTGTTGAATTTCTTTTGAAAATTGTATCTTATTGAATAAATGTTTTTAATGGCAAATTCAAATTTAACAATCTTCACACCACCTAGTTACAGTCAATATCAGCTCACTAGTGATTGATTTCTGGAGGTAATTTCTAAAGTTAGAAAACTTGATCAGTAGAGTTCGTCTGTGTCTGGTGTGAGGCAGTTATCCACTGATGTTAACAGATGAGACCGCCCAAATATATTGTAAATTGACTGAGCTAGGAATATCATCTGTTAACAGTGAGTTCAGTGTTTGGACGGTTAGGCGTTTACAGAGAAGCCTGAAATTCGTGGGCTGAATTCATTGATGGGTTCGTGGATGCATACTGCTGGCAAATCCCATACTAAGAAGGAACAACTGCCCAGTGTGACCTGGTTCTCAATAGTTGTCTTACTCAGACCAACTGGTGATATCAAATCCAAATTAGAACTAAGTTTAAGTCAGATGGTGACGTACAAAGGTGATATCATTTCATTACAAAAAAATAGCGCGATGTGATGTTACGTTAATTTATTATGCAAAAATGATTCATTCTTTTAGTGAATGACCTTGACCGGTATACCGAAAATTTAAAATTTTGTGTTCATTAACACCACTCAGTGTGATTAATCAAAGATGTAGTTAAGATGATAAACGATCCCATGGTCGCTCAATTAATTCACTCGGGTCACAACGTCACCAAAAGTCAATCTCAGTAACTAACTTATTTAGTACTTATTTGTCAAAATCCATTAAAATAAATTTCGTACAGATGATAGAAGTAATAGGTAATAGGATTGAAAAACAAGTGCTATGTCTAAAAGAGGAATATATTTAGTAAATACTTTTACTTCGTCTAACCCTAAATGTCTAGTCTTATGATTTAGGTGACTTAATTTGACTGATGTACTTATAGCATTCACGTTTGTTCTCGTCATAACGTAAGTTTAAGTCATTCGTATATCGTTGTCATTATTATTATTATTAAATTGTTTTTGTATTGATGTTATTAATCTTGCAGATGCATGGAGGATTTAAATAACACTCACATGACTTTAATACTTCTTGTGTAATGTATGTCGTTATATACACCATTTAATCTTTGGCAAGCTATTTGATCTGAATTATGATCATATTATAGATTTTTACTTACGTACGCCCGTTACCCCCCACTGAGGAGCATAGGCCGCTCACTAGGATTCTCCATTGAACTCTGTTCTGAGCAATCCTTTCAAGCTGTTTCCAGTTGCTGTTTATCCTTTTAGTGTCTGCTTACAATTCTCGACGCAGTGTGTTCTTTGGCCTTCCTCTTTTCTGTTTCCCAACAGGATTCCATGTTAATGCTTGTCTCGTGATGCAGTTTGATGGTTTGAATAATGTATGTCCTATCCATTTCCATATGTATCTGAAGAGCGGATGACCTAAAAGACCTTTTTATATTTCACCACTTGACATTGGTTGAGCATCTGATAGCGATGGTACTAATTATCCATCTAGTATTGATGAATGGGAAAAAAATTTAGTAATACAAATAAGAGTACATTGATCCCATAAGATAAAAGTTTGCCTATAAAAAGTTGGTGGTTAACTGTGTCGAAACCTGTAAAAACACTATAGCAAAACACCAAAACTAGGTACCTACTATGACCAAGTCAAAGAATTCAAAGTTAGAAATCATATATGTTTTAGTCTTTTCGGAAAACCATATTAAGGACTTAAAATGAGTTATCTGGAATGTAGATAATCTGACATTTCGCTACATTCTATATTTTGTTTATTATTCTGGCTATAAATGGGGTGATATTAACATGCATATCATTGTTCAGGATAGTGCCAACTCTTGATTGTAATCAAGGAATCATATGCATGGTTTTTCTTCTATCAGGATAGGTGCCCATTTCTAGAGAGAGTGTAAATAGTTTCCAAAGGAATGATGAAATATCAGGTTCACCAGATTTGAAGTAAATATATTTGAAACTGAAAATGTTTTAAATTTGTTTTGTTTCTATTTAACTTAGTCTTGAAAAGTAGCATAAAAGTTTTTACCTATTCTTTGTAATTATGATAACAATAGCATGAATATTTTAGCAACTAACAGTTTAATGTATTACAACAAGATTTTGATAAGAACATGACTAGAAACAGTTTTACAATTGCATTTAGTCACCCTGACTAGTGAAAATGTTTATTATAAGTAATAAGTACTTCGTGCCTATATCCTGTAATATTTTCTTATTACAATGTAAATAGACAAACTTAGAATTTATTATATTTTTGTTTTTGAAGTGATAAGACAATGTGTATATTGAATTATTTTTCTAATGATTTACGTGTTTTGTTTTGAGTGATATGAATTTATCGCTTTTACGGGTGGTAGGTGACAAATATTCTCTATGTTATTAAAATGTTCTTCATTAGGTAAATCATAAAATTACGAGCTTGAACAACTACAAATTCACTCTTGATTTACGATCTATTTTCTGTTTTATGAATTAAATTAAATAGATACCAATCTATTATTCATAGAATATTCATTCTGAGTTGATTCATGAAAGTACATCGATCCGTAAAATAGTGAATCAACTTCAAGCAGAAGTAGCTATTGATGTTGTTCTGAATGACAACGAGTGATTGATAACTAATCCATCTAGCTCAAAGAATGGAACACAACCATGAACACTTACACTATAAATCTCCATCATTTTAAAATTCTATTTGTTATCTATTAAATAATAACCAAGAGGGCAGTAATAAGTTATCTAATCGTAGTTCAGGATACTGATTACTCTGGAGCATTGAAGTAGAATGAAACAGCTATCCAATGTTCTAGTGAAAGACAATGATCCATTAATAGATATACTAGCAGTATTTTTAAGTCGCCCATGTGATATAATGACTTTTTTCCAGGAGAATTTGTTAGAACTTTCAGTATTATTAAATTTCTAGTAAATAAAAATTTTAACTCCGCCTGTAGCCCCCTAGGGTTGCTGCCGGTCCCAAGCCCGGAAAAAGGAGGAGGGTTGGGCATGGGGCTAACAACCCCATCCCGTAAATCAACAAACGTGCTAAAAAAACGCTAACCAGTAAAAACCTTTATAACCATTTTTACTCTGCCCTGGGAGTTGGAGGGTGTGTTATGACGCCTCATGGTGAAAGCCGAGTTTCTTCGGAAGCCACGAGGCCGATGTCTCTTCTGACAACCAAAGCAACAATTAATATAGGTACATAGAATGTCCGCACGCTGTGGGAGACAGAGAGGACCATGCAAATAGATGAAGAAATGAAAAGATACAACCTGAAGATACTTGGAATAAGCGAAACGCATTGGGTGCAAGCCGGACAACAACGGTTATCCTTGGGAAATGTGCTTTTATACTCCGGCCACGAAGAAGAAAACGTCCCACGCACACAAGGAGTAGCATTGGTGTTGTCCCAAGATGCGTGGAAGGCTCTTATAGGATGGGAGCCTCATAGACCTAGGATCACCGCAGCATCCTTCAAGACGAAGAAGGAATGGATTACAATGAATATCATCCAGTGCTACGCAACCACCAATGACAGCCACGAAGATGACAAAAACCAGTTATATGCGAGGCTGCAGTCAATCATCGAGAAATATTCAGCCAAGGACCTGACCATTCTAATGGGCGACTTCAACGCCAAGGTCGGAGTGGATAACACTGGGTATGAAGACATCATAGGACAACATGGACTGGGAGAAACGAATGATAATAGTGAGAGGTTTGTAAACTTATGTGCCTTCAACAAAATGATTATAGGTGGCACCATATTCTCCCACAAACGTATACACAAAACTACATGGGTTTCACCGGACCACATTACGGAGAACCAAATCGACCACATCTGCATCAATAAGAAGTTTAGAGGGACCATGGAAGATGTAAATGCAAGGAGAGGAGCCGACGTAACTTTATATCACCATCTGGTGGTGACTAAAATAAAAATGAAGCTGAGGAAGCACTGGACAACTGGAGCAGCAGTATTACAAAAGTTTAATACAGCCCTTCTTCGGGTTACTAACAAACTCAAATAATTCAAAATAAATAAACAATAAGTTCCAGGCATTTCATGATCTACTAGAAGAAGATAGAACTACTGTGGAGGACAACTGGAGAGAGATTAAGGGAACAATAACTTCAACTTGGCAGGAGGTTTTGCGTCCCAAGAAATAACACCAAAAAGAGTGAATTTCTGTTAGTACTCTGGACAAGATCCAAGAAAGGAGGAACAGAAAGACAGCGATCAATAACAGTCGGACAAGAGCAGAGAAAGCCAAGGCAGCGGCCGAATATACAGAAGTGAAAAAGCAAGTGAAGAGGAGCATCAGGTTGGATAAACGAAAATTTGCTGAGGACCTAGCAACGACAGCGGAAAAAGCTGCAAGAGAAGGAAATATGAGGCTCCTATACGATACAACGAAAAAGTTAGCTGGGAAATTCAGTAAACCAGAACGGCCTATCAAGAACAAGGCTGGCAAACCATTCACTGAAGTGCATGAACAACGGAACAGGTGGGTAGAGCACTTCCAAGAACTCTTGAATAGACCAGTTCCACTGAACCCACCAGTCATCGAAGCAGCAGCCTCGGATCTCCCTATAAGCACAGACCCACCAACAGTCAAGGAAATCAAAATGGCCATTAAACAGATCAAGAGTGGTAAGTCAGCAAGACCAGACAACATATCAGCGGAGGCACTGAAGACAGATATAGAAGCAACTTCAAAGATACTCCACATTCTCTTCAGGAAGATTTGGGAGGATGAACAAGTTCCAGCAGACTGGAAAGAAGGGTACCTCATCAAGATACCAAAGAAAGGCGATCTCAGCAATTGTGAGAACTACAGAGGCATCACTCTACTTTCAGTACCAGGAAAGGTCTTCAGCAGAGTGTTATTGAACAGAATAAAGGACCCAGTCGACGGCCAACTCCGAGATCAACAGGCCGGATTCCGTAAAGATCGATCATGTACCGATCAAATCGCTACTCTACGGTTCATTGTTGAACAATCATTTGAATGGAATTCACCACTTTACATCAAGTTCCTCGACTACGAAAAAGCATTCGACAGCGTGGATAGGAGAATATTATGGATCCTTCTACGACATTACGGCGTACCCGAGAAGATAGTCAACATCATACGGAATTCTTACGACGGACTACATTGTAAAATCGTGCATGGAGGTCAGCTCACAGATTCATTCGAAGTGAAGACCGGTGTCAGACAAGGCTGCTTACTCTCGCCCTTCCTCTTCCTACTGGTCATCGACTGGATCATGAAGACTGCAACATCTGAAGACACTCTCGGAATACAATGGACAACATCGACGCAACTAGATGACTTGGACTTCGCAGATGACCTAGCTCTTCTTTCCCACACACACATCATCAAATGCAGAAGAAGACCAACAATATAGCAGCAGCCTCAGCAGCAGTAGGCCTCAACATACACAAAGGGAAAAGCAAGATCCTTAGATACAAAACAACAAACACTAATCCAATTACACTTGACGGAGAAATTCTGGAAGACGTTGAAACCTTTACATATTTTGGCAGCATCATCGACAAACAAGGAGGGTCTGATTCGGATGTGAAGGGGCGGATTGGTAAGACAAGGGCAGCATTTCTACAACTGAAAAACATCTGGAACTCAAACCAACTGTCAGTCAATATAAAAGTCAAAATTTTCAACACAAATGTGAAGACAGTTCTGTTGTATGGAGCTGAAACCTGGAGAACTACGAAAAGTATCCTTCAAAAGATACATGTATTTATAAACAACTTTCTGCGTAAGATTCTTCGGATTCGTTGGCCAGATACCATCAACAACAACCTTTTGTGGCAGAGAACTAACCAACTTCCAGCCGAGGTAAAGTTTAGAAAAAGACGCTGGAGGTGGATTGGACACACACTGAGGAAACCATCAAACTGTGTCACAAGACAAGCACTGACTTGGAATCCTAAAGGCCAAAGAAACAGAGGAAGACCCAAGAACACATTGCGTCGGGAATCGGAAAGAGACATGAAGAGAATGAACAGCACTTGGGAAGAGCTAGAAAGGAATGCCTAGGACAGAGTTGGTTGGAGAATGCTGGTGGGCGGTCTATGCTCCACTTGGAGTAACAGGCATTGATTGATTGAAATAAAAATTTTGTCCGTTACTTGATACCTCCTATTATCAGTATATAATGTTTTCGATCCCCAAGTTACTATCCAAGTTTAGGAAATTACTGGTAACTGTATTATTCTGTGCAATCGCTTCTGAGACATAAGTGTCCTAAAAATTACATTAAATTGAAGCGACTGTGTGCATATCTTACCAAGCCGTTTCGATAGCAGTTTTCAACTTTGAAACTGGCTATTCTGATTTGAATAGCTAGATGGTATCACTAAGCCTCACACAGAAATATTTTGATGGAAGTTAAGTAAACGAATGAATTAATAATTAGAATCAGGCGTATGATTCGAAGTAGATTATCATTATTATTCTAAATAACAAAATTCATTCATGCTATAATTGGTTTCTTCTATCTTCGCATAAAGTAGTTGATTTACTACCTACATATTTACGCTAACTTAATGCATTTTTCTTCTCAATAGACATTCACAACTACTTATATAATCACTACTTAATTGTAAACAGATGTCATCATCCATATATGAACAACATTAAAAGAAATACGCATTGATAGAGAAAGAGAAATAAAAAGCAGAAAAAAAGAAGATAAAACAAAGTAACGGAAATTGAACATTGACGATGTCTCGATCCTTACCTTTTTAAAACAAATACCTAGAATATAAGGAAGGAAGCTAGCGAACAAAGTAGTAAACAAGTAAGAATTAAAGATGAAATACTGGAGAGAAACACCTGTCGGAAAATTAAAACATCATAGTGAATTAAAAAAAAAGAGATTGGGGAAAATACGTGATGAAGAAATATTGTTTACACATGTTTATGTATATTCAACAGACTAAATTGAATATTACATACGATGAATACATGGGTAAAACTGTTTTTTTCTCGCGCTTCATGAATTAGGTAAAATTGTAGCAGAAAAAATTGACTGTAGCTGATGAAATTCAACTGACCAATACCATTTCAGTAGTATGCATGACTGTGTTATGTTTTCGTGTGGAATTAAATTTAATGTTTATTAGTTTTATGACTCATTTTTGATTTACTTAGTTAGAACTAGCAAAAAAGTCACCATAGTCCTATTATTTGTATATCACTATAACATATTTTATTAGCTTTCGACGTATACTACTGAATAAGACAAATATTTGAAATGCAAATTTCTTCCTAATGAATGGAGCAAGTATGCACACTAGATACTTATTAAGATGTTTATCTGAAAAATGTGTACCTGTTGAAAGAGAGTTCTCTTAGGTGTTATAAATTACTTTTAGAGAAATGGTGGTGAAAAATCTTAAATTTTCGGAAAATTATTGTAATCTCGTACTTATCAACGACTAGTTTATAGACAGATTACTCAATTACCAATTGAGATAATATAATCTATGAAGATAATTATTCCGTTATTGAGATAATAATTTGACAGTGAAATTGGGTGACGGTTACACTTATTCATCAAATGATTAAAGTTAAATTTGATTTGAACTCGACTCAAAGTGATGTCGTTGATGTACACAACTAGTGAGTTCCAAATGAGGACGAACAAACTATTCATTTATCCATGGTATTCAGAAGGTCTTAAACAATTTTAATTTAATTTATTTGTCTTGACCCTAGCTCCAATCACATCTACTTACATTTAACTGTGCTGAATACAAATGTTCAAGTTGGAGGTAAGTGCTTAATAGTATAAAATGATACAGTCTCTTTAATATATATCGACACTTCACATCCAGTTACCATGATGTCGGAACATGGTAATCTATTTTAGGAATATAACAGAAATCCAAATTTCAAATTATATTTTATCATTTCAGTGTATTCTGGAGATTTGTTTTCAGATAGGATGTTTTGTACTAGATTTGATTGAGATGGTGTAGCTGGCTTATTTATGTTAACTTAAGATAAAGCCACACCACCCAGTGACTCCGTAACCTAATCCACCTAATCCTTGGAAACTAGGCTTTCCTGTTCATCCAACAGATGCTGTATAAGAGACAGCCTTACACTGTAGGGTATATTTACGAAGGGATAAGGGATAATACCTAAAATGGATCGTGACCACGCTGTACAAAACACCGTGTCCACTTCGATCCTCGATTGTGTACGTGAATGATATTGACCTTTAGGAAGTGAAATAATTAATTTAACTTCCGGTGACCAATAAGCACAGTGTAACTTCCTTAGGACTTAGTGCTTTCACACTAAACCTACAGAATAACCTACCGGCTATCCTACATAAATAAACTGAACTTTTTCATGAAATGAGTGAAAATATTAGAAATTTCGCAAGTATACGTGTATTTATCTAGTAGTTACCACCCAAATAACCCATGAGGCAACATCTTAGATTACGAAACAGCATGATATGAGTTCCGAACAGCTAAAAGTATCATAACCTTCCAGCTCCCAAGCGTATGCTTTGTCGTTGACTGCCAGCTAGAGTAAGTTGTTTTTTCTACAAACTATATTCAACCACCTAATATCTAATTTTATTCAGTTCATGACTCTATTATTTCGTGATTATTTGAAAGGCACCAAACTTCTTTCGTGATTGAGTAGATTTGTAATAATCTATATTCCTCAGTCTATATACAGGTAAAATTCATAAAATTGAAAATATTATCAAGAATGATAATAGTTAATAAGAAAAATTTTGACTGATTGATTAGTCTATAGAAACTAATTGTGTCTCTGAGGAAGAATAAAGACAATTCATTTTAAAATATTAACATAAATATTAAGTAGTCAAGTGAGAATTAGAATGTGATGTTTTCATTAAATTGATCATCTTTCCATTCAGTTTACTTTCAGCGTTAAATAATTAAAAGTAATATAAAAACAACATCAACTTCGAATTTAGTGTTAGTTTGTTTCCAAAAGCAACATTTACTTGTACTCAGAGTCTAATACAACCACATAAAGTTAGCAGTTAAATACGTTACTATCAATTTATCTAGGTTCATTAGCTTTAGTGAACTATAATATATGTTCGCACTGAATTTGATGTGTTTAGTAAGCAAACGTGTAGAACTAAACGACAGTACTAATCCTAAGGGCTTCTTAAAGTGATCTTGAAACAATTTTAGTAAATCAGAAAACATTTTAAGAAAATAAAAAGTAATTTGGCCTGGGATATAAGCTTAGTATTAATGCTTGAATTGAGATAGGGCTAACTGTATCGTGCCGACCCACAACAGACAGAGGAAGGATTATTCACAAACGAAGAAACACAAGAGCCTAATACTTATACCACTATTATCTGATTTCACAGGGACAATTTTAGCTTCAACTTGCCTCAGCGTTAACCCTAAAATATAAATCAAACTCTAAATCAAACCTCGTATTCCAACACTAACCCTAAATAAAAACCATAGTGGATTTTCACAGCATCTTGATGAAAATATTACCAGAATCCAAATATAATACCTATCATATTTCTCACAACACCTAACTTAAAGCATTTACTGCACCTTCCCCCTCCCTCTCCAGTTACGAAGCATTCATTCGAAGCATTCTCTTTTCAAGACGATATGTAATCATCATACTCTCATCCAAATTAGGAAGCATACTGTCTAGTATCAACGTCGCTATTTCATTTGTACGTTACGAACTTCAAAACTAGTTTTGAAAGTTTACTGGTCAGGTACTACAGCTTAGATCCTCCAAAAGATGGCATACCTCATATACTGGTGAATAATTAGTGATTTTCTGTTAGATAAAGACAATTGTATTTCATTTTAATCAAAAACAATCAACTAAAAATGTTAAATTTAAAATTAACAAGGGTGACTTCCAGGAACTATTTAGTCTGAAGACGATATGCACCACTTTAATTAAACAATGATTGAAATTCAAATGAGCATTAAACAGGAATTTCGTTCTAGTTCATATTCATGATCTACTCATGTCAAAATTCAACTCACCTAACGCGTATTAAAAATCATACGGACGTTTTCTATATAGTAATTACAATTACTTATTTTCAAATAGTGTTCGTTAGTATGATGTTCATATGATTTCACGGGTGTAAATGTATCTGACTGAATTCAAGGAAATTTGTAATGATGATCTCTGTAACTTCTATAGTTTACACGTTTATACAGCATACATACAGTGTTTGCTTAAACATATGTGTGTTACAAATGTTAACCTGATCTTTAATAGAGAGAAACAAGGAAACGATGATATCGTGATGTGAGGCACAAAATGTGATGCGAAATAACTAAGGATCTTTTTAATTAAATTAGCCTAGCATGTAGCTCTATTCATTAGGTTATCATTGTGAGTATTTTTATCAGAAGTCGTTAAATCACACCCACTTTGTACTATTTGACTACTAATCCAATTGTTGTTTATCTTTATAGAAGTCAGCGTAACTTTTGTGACCATGTAAAACAACGATTAATATAAACAACTGGTATTTATTGTAGTAGATAATTTCATGACTTCCAGTTTACCTTCCAAGATAAAGACATCGTTTACTATAATCTATTCTGTTAGGTTACACTGATTATTGATTATAAGTCATATCACAGTATTTATAAGTTCATAATTTGAGTTACATCCATGAATATGCATAAAGTAAAAAACATCATATGATATGAATTCACTTTTATTTTGTAGGTCCTCATTATTCGCATTAGGACCGTAATTCTGATTAAATTATAGTATCATAATAAGTAATTCATAAGCATTGAAAAATTGAAACTAAAAAGTTGAAGTTACACGGTGTAAGACTTGCATTGCATGTTCGAGAGCCGATTTAAATTTTGTACATCAATGATTCTAGATTATCTTACTGGGCTTTTACTCATGGTTATTTCGTTCCCTTTTCTACCTTGTAGACTATTCACTTCCATCAACTTCTGACCGAATACATGCGAATAACACCGAATCTGATCAGCTTACAATAGGATAGATATGTAAATGCATATTTAAAGTCATCTAAAATCTGATATGACTATTTAGAGTTCAAAAGTCGATAAGATGGATGATATACTAACTATGGAGAGGTAAAAATGTTCACATGAATTTTATTGAGTGAAAATCACTGATGACTAAAAGTACAGATTACATAACATAATACAAACAAATACTACTAAAATGAGTATTAATAACTGAGTAATAATAATAGTAATAGGATCTAGTCAAATTTATGATAGTATTGATAAATTGACAACTGGATAAGTCATCATGAAAGTGAACTGAATGTAACTCTATGTAAAATGAACTCGTATAAATTTGTGCTGTAAAATTTAAGGTCATTTAAATAATCATATTTAACATTCATCATATATATTTTTATACGTTTCATAAGTAGATTAAAGTTTGTAATACAGCAACTGTGAATTAAAATAATGGTTAAGTGTTTCCGTGTCTCCCATCATATCTGCAGAACAAATATGTCTATGTAAAGTTTGCAGTGATAATAACTCACTGAATAGTGACTAATATCATATTTATCTAGACCCCCCCTTAGCGCAGACAGAATTCTATAGATCAATTTCCAATGTAGACAACGTTCTCAGTGAATTAATAGGGTGCCCATCATATTACTAATGTTCGATATCAATTTTGATATCACGAATTAATGTGAATCAAACAACTATTGATCACCTGTAAGCATTGGACAGCCGTTTCGTCCTAGTATTGGACTCCTCAGCAGTGAGCATCCACGACCCCATCAGGGATCGAACCCAGGACCCTCTGGCTCCGCAGCGAAAGCTTTACCATTGAACCACTGAGTCGGCTCCTAACGGTTGATATTTTCAATCCAGTCAATTCGTGATATGTTGCGCGACCTCCTCCATGCCATCGGAGGGTTACTGTCCCACACTCGACACAGTTGAACTCCACCGGTCACATCTTCACACTAGAACTCCAGGAATTGCCTCAAGGAGCTAGTCACTAGTGAGCTGGTATTAGTTACAATTGTCAAATTGACAATTAACTATCTCCACAAACACCTAATTGTAATGTTCGATGATTGGAGGTAATCGGATGAGAGCTAGATTGAACCGTACAATATTTAGACATAAGATTGCACAGAGTTAAGTATTAAGCTCTAGTTTTGGTATTCTAGCTTCTACATAGCACTGAATGGTTTTTCAGCCATTCTAAAACTGTATAAAAAACTCCATCTAAATTTAGATGATACTTAATAAACTACGTGACAAAAACAATTGAATATTTACCTTTAAATAAATTTCACAATTTGACAATACAGTGGAAGGCGAAAAGGTCAGTACTACGTAATCTCGACTTCAGAAGCATTCAGTCTTTATCTTTACACTAACCTCTTCAAGACTCTTCCATTTTTGAAAATGACTATTATTGATTGATTATGTATGAAAACAGTGGGTTGGTGGATGTTTTTGTACTCATAACTTGAAATTAAGTATTAATTGAGGACTAATATTAACTGGGGAATCCCTGAAACCTGAGGAAGATGAATAGCTGTTTTATCTTTTCTGCATTTATTTAATGTAGAGTTATGGGTAAACATTCCTGAGAAATTTCAAACTACGATGAACCGACTATTCAACAAGTGCTCGCTGGTTTTCAATTTTACTGTTTCTAATATTAGTTTGTGGATAAGACTAAAAATAATGAGCTATTGGAAAGGTTAGACTGCATCTAAGTTGATTCCTAAAATTTCAAAGCTGTTCTAAGATGGGAGATTGGCTAAACTAAACTTATTTTTCTATGCTATACATAACAACTACACTTTACTTGATCATAATCTTCATATTTCTTAATGAAGATTTTACATTTGAATTAGACTCATTTTCCTTCTCTCCTTGATGAAGGAATTTACGAGGATATTTCAAGAAAAATTTCACAAGTTCAAAATCAGTTACCGGCTTTCTCACTGAGCCATCGACAAGTATAACGCTGGTTTCAACTCCTTTTATCAACTAATTTTTAAGGAAAGTTGGATCATCTTAGTTACTGTCGTCTTCAGGACTTTCAGTCTTATGTTAGTCGTTCGCCAACTTGGGGCTACTGGGGTAGGATTTAGGGCTCGCACTGATGGGGGTCCCATACTATGAGGAGACAGGTGTCCAGTACTCCATGGTTTTCACTAGTACCCTACTAACATCAATCTGTGACAAACGTAGTCAACAAAACTTAATACGCATCTCCACAAAACCACCTTTAATTATTAATTAGTCAATTGCTATATTAAAGTTATCTCTACTTATTTTATTTAACAATACTAGGCAGTGTTTGACTAGTGTCAATCATCATAATCATCTGTATATTTAATTTTCACATGTTCTAGTTATTGTTCAACTATTCTTACCCACTGTGTATAGCTTAGATTGTCATTGTACCTAATTCTAAGTAGACAAGCTTAGCAACTTCTACATTTGATCACATTAATACACATATCATATCAATCTTATATTTTTTTTTACATTACATTGGAATCTTTAAATTACAATCAATGGGATTATTTCGATAACAATTTATGCTTCTCCTATTTACTTAGCACCTAGTTTCTGTCAATAAATTTGAACAAATCATGACGGATTTTCATAAAAATCCATTTCTGTGTGCTATTCATGAAAATTTAGCATGAAATCTTAATTAGACAATGAAAATAAAATGAAACTATAAACCATATTTGTCATTTTATTGTACTTGTTATTGTTATTATGCAATCGTATAAATTAATTAAGATAATATTGACAACAAACATATATATTAATGTGTGCTAAGTGCGTTTGTATGCATTTTATGATTCCTCATTATTCATTGGCTGATTTACAGTTCAACTAAAAAAATTACTCTGCGTGGGCGTTACAAATAAGCAAATAGTAAAATTAGGAAACAATCTGAATCATCGTTACTATCATCATCATTTGTATTATTATTGTAATTATCATGATAAATATTACTAATCCACGAGAAAATGACATAATTGTATCCACTTACACAGAATGTTTGTGTATTTGTATTACACGTGTTAAAATGATGTAACTTGATTAGATTATGAATGATCAATTTGTTTTATTTTGTTGCATAAACATAAATTTATTAAAATAATCCATTAGTTAACTATAGAAGAATCTTGACTACATTATATTTATTTTGTAAATGAACAAATAAATTACAGAAATTTCTCTATTTTTGAGAAAACAAAAAAAGAAAAGTTAAATATTCTCATGCATTTATATAATTTCAATGCATTACATTTAGATATTATTTGGATTAAAGATGAACTATGCAAATTTTTAAATTCATTTCATTTATTCACATTGTCAAAATTGAAATTGTTCACATTGTCACCGTTGTCATTATTAGCTGTAGCTATATTTAGCATATTTTTCAAGTTATTTTCATCATCCTACTCATTATTATTATGGTTCAATTATATTTTTATGAGACATTATTTAAGATATTATATCAAATGTATCAAATGCATAATAAGGTATTGTTTCATTCAATTGAAGACGATCATATTTAACAATGATGTTGCTGATTTACAATACTTTAAAAATAATTCTAGGATGCAATTATTATCAACACGTAATATAAACTTCCACAGATATTTATCATGGTATAAACATATTTCTGGTCAATGGAAATCCTCTGAATGTATAAAGTATAAAACAATTATTTCCAATACAATTAATATGAATGCTAAATATGATTATAAACAACATTTTTGGACTTATTCACATCAAATGTTCAGTACAGAAAATGCTTTTTATCAATTTAAACATTCTATACAGTTTTATGCTATATTTGTGTACATATTTTTAATGTTATTCAGTATTCAATGCGTTCAGAGTAAATCTAATATATCATCTGTAGGAAACACATTTGATATGAGGACTTTATTAAACTATTCATCCATTGGGTTATCACCAAAATCACCACTACCAAATTCATCCTTGCCTATAAATTCATTTACAGAATCGTCTAATCGAACAAATGAATCACTAAGTACTGATGATTTAGTGTTTCGATTTATAAATCTATTAAATATTAAAGAATTAGATTTTAAGATACCTTTAATAAATATATCGATGCAATCACAACGAACTAAACGCAGTTTATCATTTTACCTATCGAATTTAAACACTTCACCTTTACTTTTGATCCCATTAATGAATAATTATTCAGTTAAATCAAGATATCTGAGTGTTGATAATAATGGTACAATTAAATTAGTTGAATCCTTTGAAGACATAAGTGGTGAGTTATTCTGATATTATTACTAATATTTCGAAAAATAATAATAAACACTATATTTCTACATAGATCGACTGAATACCCTACCCTGGTAGAGAGGGGGTATTAGTACTATACAATTGCTCAAACCTGATGCAGAGTTATTAAGAGTGTAATCACTAACATACGAATTCCCCACCTTATATATAATTACGTTTATCTTTTCTTTTAATTATTAATCTGTTTTTAAATTAGTAGTGGTGTGGAAAGTCCAGTTGTTGATATTCATAGCTGTAGCTCATCATCTCTTGTCACATGTGCATCATGAGAAGTGTTTCCATATAAACTTTACTCTAAATTTAGTTCAGATGACTGTAGTCTTAGTATACTTAGTTTTAAATTTGAACAACGGGAAACTGTAAGCTTTTAATGATGCCTCTATATCCATTTAACAAGTTTATCCACGTTTGCAACCTGTTTGCTAAATGTCTCTACATCTCGGTGTTATTCACGCTGGAACGCGAACCTGTAACGTCTCGCATCCAGTACCCAACGTTGTTCACTAAGCTGTTGAGTCTAGATAACCGCCAACCTATTCCGTAGGGATGAAGTTGTACATGGAAAGGTTTGCATATTTTTATTTATCTCTCAGCTAAGGATGAATTGCATAGAAAATGACTTTCCTCTCATTCATAACAGCTATTTTTGGAGCGTGTTATATATTATTTTGCAAGCATTATGCTTGTTTTATCAATAATAATTTAAGAATTAAAGTGATTGCAAGCTTTAATACGTGTATCATAATTTTAGTTAGTCTGTCAACCACAATGTAGAATTTGACATGTGTACATCAGTACAAGTTGTCATGCTCAATTAGCAGAGAGAGATGAAGCTGTCGGACCATATCCCAGAGTATTTGTGATGGTAAAAGTGTTAGTATTAATGGAAAGGATTAGAGATCAAAGATAAGATTTTAGTGTATATATATATATATATAATTCAGTAGGAAGAGAATTGCGCATTCAAAAGCTTACACTTTAGAGAAGGACAATGAATGAATGCACCTATACCATTGTCAATGATTTTGAGCCATATCACCCAAAGTCTAACCATTTGTTAAAATCATCACAATCCTTATAAAAGAGGTTATGGTATATAACTTGTGAACATGTAGTGTTAGTTCTCTTCTTGAATATCCTCTAAGCAGTACATAGTTAGACAAACAAATTCAACTTATTTCTGTTTCCACAAATATTACTTGTTTTAGTCAACTTTCAACAACCGTCTATTCAATAGAACATGTTCAAGTTAACAAGCATGCAACACTGAGTTCATTTGGATCCATGTATTTATATTCTTATCTTATGTAACTCAGTTACTCTGAAATGGAATGAGTCGTGCCTATGATATATAGTCTGTCTTACAGTGAGACAGTATAGTGTTGTGTATGTTGTTTGCTAACTTATCCGAATAGAATTGATATCAGCTACTAAACTATTGAAGTAATAATAATAATAGTAATAATAATAATAGCTCTAATCAATAATATGTTAAGTACAATATGAATTTTCAGCATACACTGTCTCAACAAGTTACTTTTTTTGTATACAACTGAAAAGTAATACATTTATGCATACAAATAATGTTAACAAAAATAAGTACTTGGTAATACCAAAACTATGTAATCGCTTCACATAATAAATTAAATGAAAAACCCTCTTTGATGTTAACACAACTTCCGATGACTAAGATAGATCAGAAATAAAAGTCACACCAAGATAAGTAACATTCCATGTAGGCTTAATTATAGAATCTCCAATTTTACAAACATTGTGCAAATTCACGAGAGCATTTAGGTCTTTTCATGCCTTAGACTGAAATCGACTGTTTGATTTTTGAAGGGATTAAGTTGAAGACCATTCAGACCAAACCATCGCTCAACATTTGCTAAGAAACAGTTCACTTTACAACAATTTAAGAAAGAAGAGACAGGCATACAAATAGTAAGATCATCTGTGTATTTAAAAATGGCACTTTTCACAGAAAAGGGCAAGTCATTCAAGAAAGATGAGAAAAGAAAGGGGAAAGAAGAGCAACTTGAGGCACACTAACTTTCGTTAATAGATGAGTGGAGCACTTTCCTTTGTATACAGTATATTGTTCATTTACAGAGAAATAGGAATACAGCCAGTTGATCACCCATCTTTCTATATTTATATGCTCGAGTTTATTCAGTAACGCATGTTACCAGCCATCATGATATCTTCGCTTAGATATAACTGAATTACTCATGATAGGTCGTCGATTTTTTATAAAGGTGCATGAGTAAGCAGTCCTGTTTTGGGATATGAATCAGCAATTACAACAAAACAAAAGGCGAAAAAGCAACTTGTTGAAATATTTAGTAGAAAGTGGTAACCCAGATTTCGAACAGTCCACCGTTTCATTCTATCTACGAACTATGTGTACCCATAGACATACGGAGTCTTAGTACTGGCGTTTATCATGGAAAAAAACAACTTTAAAGTAACTGCAATTTAGTCGATTAGTAGCACAAACACGTAAGTAGTCCTTACTTAGTTAGTAATGGTTTGTAGATTTTAGGTGTTACAATTCAGCCTCTCTTATCAAATGTACATACTGAGTGAAATTGCCAAATACTGCGGCACAGATTTACGGAAGGCTGGCTTGTTGACGAGCATTGATATTCAGGATGAGTGTTTCGTCCCTTCTAAGACCCCCCCCCAGCTGAATGTAATACAGCGTTGGTGTTCTTATTTAAACTCAAACCCAGTACTTTTCACTTTATCTACTGAGTTACTAAGTCCATATAACCACCAACTTGTTCACCTAACGTACACTTAATTACTTCAATAATATTTTAATGAAGAATAAACTATTTTATTATGAAGTCTTTTACTCGTCTCTTTATATAAAGTATTGGACCATATATTCTGAGTTGTAACAAATTGTTTACGCCGTATGGTCGATATGCAGATAATTAAAACAACAGTTAAACCTTTCTTTTTATTACTAACCACTAAAGAGGTTCATTGGATAAATAAATAACCCATGTTTATATTAATAAGGAAATATTCGACGGTAATTTTAGCATATCGTTTTGTGAAGACTGGTTTACATGTATTGTTTTTACTTGTTAGAAAATGATCTCGATTGAGTTCCTTTGATAACTAGGTGTATAGAACTTAAAATCTTGAACAAAATCAAATCTGTCTCAATATCCATCTGACAAAATCATTGAAGCTGACTAATTAGCACTATTCTTAATGATATTTTAATCTTAGAAGATTGAATGCAATTTGTAAGTGACCTAAAACCTAAGACATTGTGTAGAACTTTTGTTTTTCACTTTACTGAAACCTGAATCAATAAATGTTACGGTAACAGAAGCTATTCATATTGTGATCGTCCTCCTTTCAGGTTAGGATAATTTTCTTAATTACTGCTGTGGTATAAATAAGACTACGTTTAATATGAAAGTTTGCGGAGATTATTGAACATTTTATTCACTAAAGTTAGAAATGGCAACAATTGGACCCTGGATTAGTGATATAAAGGTTAGATTCTTGCTGCGAGGCTTGAGGATTAGCAATGTTGGATCATTAGTGAGCATTTACAAGGAAGAAGCAACTATTCTATTCTTCCTGGCCTCAATATCGTTTTTGTTTATTGTCTAGTTTATGCAACTTGCTTGGAGGTTTTTACGAAAAACACACTACCACTCATAATAAAATATATTGGATATCAGATCACTTAAACTAGTCGATGCATTGAAACTTGACCAACAGAATTTGATCTGCATCAGTAGCAAAGGAAAACATCATAATTATTACTACTAAATGACCTGAAAATTATATGATGAGAAAATATTTTTTAAACTCTTGAAATTGATTAATATGACCTTTTTAGTGCTTTGTCATTTTCATACTGAACAAGAAGGATGATAGTATCAAGGTTGTTCAAAGGTTAATAGAACTAGTACGTTATCACATGTTTCCTACTTAGAGTGTTTCGTCTTACTATTTCAAAAATGCAGACAGTCAGGTGAATAAGTGAAATAATTTTAATGATTATCAGCAAAGTACTTTACTAAGTTATTAGTTGTCATATGGTTGTTAAGTATTGACAAGATATTTTAATTTGACTAATGATCCATTCAACTTCATAGATGACCTCGGTTAAAATGAGTATTCAAAATTACTTTAATTGAATGTCGATTCTACACATACATGATATTAACAATATGTTTCTGCTTTGAAAATTGTCGACAGTGGTTTAAATGTTAGACGACTATTGCGAGGCCTAAGTTCCTTCTTTGATCCCTTATTGCATCATGGATACAAAACACTGAAGTACCCTGTAATATATCGACATATCTGACAAGTGTTTCCTGCTTTTCAGCTATTGTGCAATCAAGGTCAGTTTGTAATCCAGGACTGCATGATTAATTCTTTGAATTGTTAACTGCTGAAGCAAAATGAGCTTTCAATGCTTTGAAATCTTTAATAGATCACCAATTATTTCCACCTTTATGAAGATAAAGTAATTTTACTCATACGAATCACAGAAAGTTGGCAAATACTGTTTGTAACTCATTTGTCAGGTTAATATTCGTGAGCTTGAAATAGAGCCATACTACTTCTGAAGATTAAGAATACTAGCCAGTTGCTTATACCTATGTGCTTAGATTTGTATTCTAACACGCGGTATAATGTTTAAAAATCGAAATCACTTATCAGTGAGCCAAATTAAATACAAAAGTAGAAGCGTAGCTTAGTGTTTAAAACATACTCAGATTTCGACCAGTGACTTGGGGATTTGAGTGGATTTTCACATACTTTGGTTATGATAGTTAGGTCACTGGGGTAAGTATTAAATAAGTGCAGCTTAATTTTAGTTTCACTTATTTATATTAGGTTATTAAGTACCATAGTAATATTTTCATTACGTGTTAACATTACATAAGTATCATTAACTTCGCATTATATTACGTATTTTGAAGTAATGGTGAAAACTTGCAATTCAGATGAGTCATGAAGTTGGCAGTGAACGAAAATAACAGCTCGACAATCGAGCCATCTAACTCAGAGAACATAACAACACTAAATATATTATTCGTTAACATGCTTATAAGTAAACTATAGTGTAGGAATATAATTTTGTTCCATCTATATCTTTTGATTGTCTTATATGTTTAGATACATCGATGTAATGTGTTTTATATATATGTTTTTATAATAATGGAATGCAAGGACTACAATAATTTATTCATGATGAAATGCATGTCTATAAAATTTTAATAAGAATATAAAAGTTATTGTTGAATGTCTTGTTAATCACTTGACTATATTCGTTTGTTTCTCTCTTAAACACTTAGAATGTAACATGACTATATATTAAGCGATATTAAACGCTGTGATAGCTGAGGGTAAGAAAGGTTGAAAATTAATAATATTTAGTCTACAAAATATTTTGTGTCATCGGCATTGTATGTAGTCAGCCGATTCTCCAACTAACTAAAAGAGAAGAGTTTAAATTTCAGTAGTCGATCAGTATTTTATCTTCACCCACCAGTAGTTTGTGCTGAACACCTGCGATGATGAAGACAGCGGACTTAAGGAAATTTATTCCTATCCGAATGGATATTATTGTACGTTTAATCTGTGTATACAAATGGAAATTGTCAGAACTGGGTGGTCTTTAGTATAAAGCTAAATGATATGATTTCAAAAATTCCACAGCGCTACTCTTAGAGTCAAGAAGTTATTTGTATCTAGTAAATTAGTAAATGGCACTGTTTTGTACTAGAGTAAACCATTTAGTGCGAAACATGCCAATTGTCAGTTAGTGCATTTCTCTTCTTAATTTTGACGTTTGGGAGAGGGGGGGAATTAACGCGTTAACTTAAGCACATTCGTTTATACTATGCTGACTAAAATTGCTATTACCTTTGAATATTATATTGTAAAATTAATGTAGGTGATGTTTGACATTCTTTCCCACAAGGTATAGTGTTTCAAAAATGCTCGTTAAAAAAAATTTTAACAACGGTATATATAGCTTCACATTTCTTAAGTAGTATACTGGCTAGGATTAATACTTAATAAATACTAATAAATTACTAAATAGGTATTTAAAAATGTAAGGCTAAACAGGTTTTCAGTAATGTGCTGATCCTTGTTGCTTTATATTAGGGTTATTTTATAAAGGGAGCTTTTATTTCAACTGGGATGATGGCTTATCGTATAGCTCATTCGATACTAGAATTCAAATCAAAATATCGCTCCATCCACTTTGGCTTGGTCAGTTGTTTGATATCGCTAGCCCTCACACTTGGTTTGCATACTAAAGCAGAGTCCATGAATCCGTACTTGACAAATGCACTGCATTCAAATATTACTATCGTATCAACTGATAAAAACTAACTATTCAACAAAGGAAGCCTTTTGTGATCCTAGGAATAATCATTTTTTTAATCCTGCTTGATTTACACTTTGGAAAATATTTGGCATGGTGTAGTATGGTAGGTTACTTGAATATTCATTTCAATGACACTTGGAATGGACTCTTGATAAAACATGTTGGGCTATTACGTATTTAAGAAAAGCTTTTATAGTATTGCGGCAGTTACTCAAATATATCCATATTACGAGAAACTTACATTTTCTGGGTTTTATTTCTTCGTTAGCACAAAATTAGTTTAAATATGATATTTTTAATATTCTTCATTCAACTTTCATTCCGCCCTTTTTACTTTAGGGAAACTGAAGTTACGGTATAACAATTTTTGGATATGACATGAAGTAAACTGTAGCCATGTATTAATTATTACAGTAATCTACTTTGGGTAGTATGTTAGAACTTTGTTGTACATATTTCAGCTTGGATAACGCGATGAGTAACTAAGTATGTGATAGGAATATGAGTTCACAAATGTATACTTAAGGAATATGTTGCATTATTAATTTATATGATAATATTCATTGTTTTAAGGTGATGAATAATGGTTTAGTGGTTAAACTTTAAATCTTTAAGTCACATGTTTTAATTTCTTTTCATCTACTTCGGTCTCACTAGTTGGGCAATATCACTAACCTTCACACAAAATGTGGTGCACACATGAGAATAGACATCAAGTTTATCTGTAATAAACTTGCTAATGCTCAAGTTAATCAGTAGTAATTCTCTGTAACTTATATTACATTGGGAAAAGATAAGTTTCAAAGCCAGACTTTCTTCTTGTTGTTTGTAAAAAGTTTTATTTATATTTTTAATTTTGAAAATGTAGCAACTTGTAACAATGTTAAGAAGATGTAAATGTCACAGCATTTTACAATAAATTTACTTTTCTATTATTCATTATATTAGCTTATTAGATAAAGTATTATTAAAAAGACATATTTCATGATGGACAAGTATTAACCAGGTTAATGATAAAAGAATGTCTTGGTAGATCTGTTCCACTATAATTACAGATTTGTCAAGTGTCTTCACAGTGTAGGCTGTGTATATTTTTATTCAAGGGTTTAATTTCTTATTTATTTAAAAAGTAGGGAAAGTAATTCATTTTAAACGAAAAAATGTAAAACAACTGTCCGGTAATTTGTTTTAGATTCTTCTGGGATTTTTTGAAAGTGCGATAACAAGATAAACACTAATTTATGATTTATAATTTCTATTGCTTAAGGTAGTCGATTCATTTACCTATGTATCAAGTATAGACAGGTGTACTGAATTTTGAATTGCATTTTATTTTTGAAGGTTGATGATATACACACTACCTCTCCCAATCCCTCCAACGGTACCAAGTACAATCTATCATTAAACCCTTATAAATGCCCTTCCGTCAGTCTTTTCTACGCACATGCTACCACAGGTAGGAATAGGTGAAGGGGATCTACAAGGTCTTAAAGCTTTAGCTAGAAGGGTAGTAATGTATCAACATGGTAAATAATCAGACAATTAATGAAAAGTGAACGTATTATGGATATCAAAAAACCATTTGAAATAATTAATAACCATAGAATATCACTTTTGCCTTTCTTTGTGAAGTCCACTTTCATCCTAACCTATGCGCACAGAGAGGAGGCTTCGTAAACCTCTCATTTCTATGGTTAAATAATTATATTGTTGTGTCTGTCTATTATCATTTTATTCCAGTCGCCAATACAATTACTTTTAATTTAATATCCACTGTATAACTTGACTATACAATCGTTCATTTGTCAAAATTCTTTTCATTTCAACTTTTATTTAGTATTTATGACATCGTCTATTTCAGTTTTTTATCTGACTCTATTTCCAACAAAAATAGTACTCTTCAAACTCGGTATCATTTACCATTTCAGTTTATTTATTCCACTGTTAAAAACAAAAGGATCTAATTCGAAAACTTTTATCAGGAGTAACATTCAAATAGCTGAAGTAATATTCATTTGAATTGTACTAAACTGAAATCATAGTTAATAAGTTCTGACAAAAATAAAAAGGACTGAGTTATTAAAACCGATGTGGGACGAATTCTGATAAATTTATATGATTAAGCTACAATCACGATTACTTTATGAGTTCTTGTTAGTCATTTGGCTTGAAAAACAGTATTCAGTACAAATAAAAATTGACAGTATATGCCATAGTAACTGATGCAAATATCAACAGAAATCCATTTTTGTGATGTTAATTTTAATCTAGCGAAAAATTTATATAGCTAAGAAGTCATTCTTTGTTGTGATAATTGTATGATCGCCGTACTGTATCACTAAGTAACTGAAGGGGTAATTCTACCATTGGGTACTGACCTGGTGGTGTTGGCGGTTAAGAATTTTCCTCGCGACCTGTATGTTCTTGGTTCTCTGAATGGGATCCTAGGTGTGCACTACTGAAAAGTCCGAAGCTTGGATGAAGCGGCTGTCAAGTGCTTTCTCGTAGTAGCCAACCGAAATCAATATGTGACGAAGGCAAACAACAAATGAAAACCAGTCTCCACATTAACTTTATCCAGTACTATAATTCTCTTTATAGAAAGGAATTCTTCACTCAGGCTGAGAAATATCGAAACAACTTTCTGCCTAGCATAAACTGGATTTATAAGCTTTCTAAAATGCATTTTATAAACATTTTTAACGGTCATCCTTTAGTAATTGTGTTATGTTTGCCACCATTTTAGCTACTGTGATTATTTTTTACCATTTTAGTATATATAAGAGGCGTGAAATCCAATATACTCATCTCTACTTTTCCTATAATTGACAAAAAGAACAATACGTAGATAACTACATTATTTCTGTTTGAATTCTTTGGTATTCATGGTTTTAATAATTTTTAAGTATTGTATCGTGATGTGTGAGTACATATAAGTTACATTCATAATTACCATCTTCAAACAAGTTGAAATATTGCATTATATGCAGAGTTAGATGAAAGAAGACCCTAAGGTTTTAGCTAGCCGCCTCCTATTAAGTTCAACTACTAATTAGGAGGAATCCATTCAGTAAAACCGAATGTTTTTAAGAAAACTTACACTAAAATTGATGTAAAAACTATATCATAAATTTTTAAGAAGACTAATCATAGTGTTTAATTGGCGATAACTTTGAATACAAACTTGCTTCAACTGGATAGTCAGTGCAGATCAATCGTTATAGTAGTACTTTTAGAATTGTTTCAATGAAATTACTGTAAAATACGTGGAAGCGAAGTACAGTAAAAATTTACAAAATTAGAGCTTGGGATAAAACCAACAATAGTAACACTAGGAATACCAAAACTTAGTGAATAGGTTATGATTTTTGAGCTGTATGTCACCAAACTACAGAACTTATCACTATTGTTCAGCAGCTAAATAAAGATGATTTAACAATACGTCGTCTGTTTACTTATTCAATATGAACAATATCCTTCAACCGATTAGTTTCGATTCATTTTCAATAAATTTGGTGATATATGTCTATGTGTTTTTTGGCTTTTAAAACTAACTTCGCTTGACTGACATACACTTTTATGTACTTAAGCATTGTCATTTACTTGCGTTATTGTTAAGTATTGTTGGTGTTTAGTATGTTGAGAATGTATTAAGAGATTTCAGACAAAGTGTTACAAGTTTAGTAATTTACATGAATTTACATTTTTTTTTCTTCATTTTAAGCTTTCAAGCTTATTTCTCCTGGGGTAGGTTTTTCTTATGTTTCTGTTTTAGACAGTGAACACTTTATTAGATTTTAAAAGTGTATAAATCATTTCCAAACGATTAAATTTGAATTTTAATATCAGGGAATCCAGTTTATAAGAATTTATAACTTCTCGTTACTGGTGTTTAGAACTTCAGTTAGTTAGTCCTAATCACCACATGTTCATCTTTAATGGACTGTCTCGATATATTGTTATAATAGGTCTAGAAGCGAATGGATTGTATTTAGGTTAATTTATAAAAATCTATACTGGGGTAAAGGTATATACCACCGACGAGTCCGAAATAATACAAAACTCATGCATATGATTCAACTGATCAACCGTAATTCTAACTTTAAATCAGTAAGGCTATTCTTTAAATAGTAGAAAATCCTTATTTTATTGTTTAATTACTTTTACAACTTATTTACTAGAATAACAGTTACTTGAAGAAATTATATTTTTGTATCGACGTCATGCGAATACTTAAAATGTCAAATGTGTTTATGCATATAAGTAATTTATTAGTTGCATCATGATGAACAAGATTATTCGCTATAATAATAGCAGTAATTGATGGTGTTCACATTACATTAAAAGAAGCATAAGGTAATTCTAGGCTGTACATTTTTATAGTGTCGGCTTTTTAATACGTTACATAATACAAGTCCTTTTTTATTTGTCCATGAATTAATGCTTTACCTCATGTCTTTCATAGATACATTTGAATATATATGCATTTCATCTCTATAAGAAACACTTCACTTTTAACGATCTATATGTAAATTACTATTAATGAACTTGGTTTCAAGGTTTCTTCTCAACAGTGGACTCATAATCGACGCTTGTAACATCATTATGACGAAAATAATGTTGGCAGTCATTAGGATACTACGTTACTACACAATCATTTTTGGGCCTAACACTTGAAGTTCTGTCATAATGATCTCTGCTTGAATTTTGTTTGAATTTCCGAAACTTCATTTGTTTCTATATTATAAAATAAAGTCAAATATTAAACTAGTTATTATTATTAATGTTAGCATGAAATCAACTTATGAAACTGGGTCAGTATTCTTCAACGTGACATATGAATTTAGTTAGTCAAATTACAAAACAAATACCTTTCTTGCGAGCCTGACATTCTTATTAGTAGAATCATTGCATATCTTAATAATTTATGTAGGTTCTTGAGTTGTTTATAGTTAAGAGCCAAACGAATTTCTGCATAAATACTTGCTATTCAATTTTCTACAATTCCCTCATAGTAATACTATGAGATGTCTAATCTTTGTCAGCGAAGTGCCTATTGCTGACTAATACACGTCGATTATAAACGATTAAGGAATGTAGTATTGGAATGCTTGTAATCTTATAAAAACTTCGCATCATTATCTCTTGTAACATCAGCTGATAAATGGTAAACAAAATACTCATCCGTGAGACAAACTTTCAATGAATATCTGCTCTCATTATGATTGATAGGCTCAATAAACTGTGGAAGAATCTACGTTTTCCTAGTCTATAACAAAGCGTCGTGATTCACATTATCTTTTAACTTAGCTTATACTACATTCTGTGGTTGTATTCATTAGTATTTTGTGCAAATTTATTTAGTTGAAATTATCTACAATGTTTTCAATGTACATTGTGTTGTATTCAGCACTTCAGGTCAATTTTGTGGTTAGTCGTTACATATTATTGTTAAAAATTCTATTTACATATGTCATTATTTAAAACTGTCTACCATAAATATGCTAGTGTATTGAAGTCTAGAAGGGTGGGCGACATGCGTAATGCATAAAAAATGCCAATCTTTTGATAAAAGCTACACTTTGATATACTGTACTCACTCACTAAATGTACTAGGTAAAAGTGCTGAATACAAAACCTTACATAAACACTGAGAATAATGCTAGTTGTTCGGATGAACTTAAGGTACATTTTTCTTAATATCTAATTATTTACTAATACTTTTATTTGTTCCCCTTGTATTATTTTATTTTACATTTAATTGGTGTTAGTATTGTAGCACAGTCTTTTTGGTATGCTTTAATTTAATGGTGAAACGTTGGTGTATCAGTTAAGACATGCAATTATTGATCACTACGTTCCAAGTTGAAGCCCAAGTAAACATTATTATTTGATAATATGATGTGCTATAACTGAACGAAAACCTAAGTGATGTATGAAAATGATCTAGTGTTAGATCGATGTCATCACTCAGGTTTTTAAGTTGGTATTTAGAATACATTTTAATTTTGGTATTATGGCATAGAATACTAGTTGGTGCACAGTTTATGGTGGTAAATTATAGTCGACTTCTAAATTTATAGAAGATCGAGTAATTAAGACAAGCTCTTATGTCCTTTGAGTGGTGAGTTAATGTTTATGTAAAGCCATGTCCAACAAGGCAAAACATTAACAGTTTACTTGTAGGTTTGAACCTTTCACCCAGCTAATTTGGTTGTGATATTCGTGTAGTTATGTTAACCCTCTGTCAAAGGTTGCGGCTTAAATCCGACAACATAAGTCTGCATCAAGTAAATGATGTGAATACCAATAAGTTGGAGATTTCTCTAATAATTCAATAGTAATGTGATAAAAATCAGTAATTGATTGTCCCTATTTGAATAATACGAATATATATTTAAGGAAAACCTATTCTTGAAATTCAAATTTCCTGAAAATATAAACTTTTAATACACTGTCCATTATTGTGATAATTTGAAATTGTTTGGCTAGTTGATCATGTCTTTTCTGTAGAAAACAACCGTAGTCAATTAGAAATACCGTTTCCAACATGAGATACCATTAAAGCAAATAGCAGCCCTTTATAAATATGTGTTGGGGTGTTATTTAAGATATAGTTTATGTGATGTACAGTCTTTCCTCGTTTGCTTTCACTTATAAACCTTTGAATTTCTAACCATAGTGTATTATTTATTATTTTGTTTAATCATGAAGCTCTTTGACGAAACTACATATTTCAGTACGATCTCATATCTTCCAGTATTTTACCGCCTTTCATTTGTAATTTGAAGTTAAACACTAATTTATGCGTCAGTATTACCAGTTGTTCAATACATGCATATAACCCTACAGGCTTAAATGTTATATATGGGTTACTGGATTATAATCTATTTTGAGTCAGTGAATGTTTGGTTGAGTTATTGTATTTAGGTAAAAGAAATAATAGTCATTGGGTAATATCATACGGATTGTCAGAGCGGTTCTCATGTAATCGGAATTAGTTTCTCTCTATGTCATATCTAATACTATTCAGATTAAAGTACAAAGACTTGTTAGTGTATGTACCAAAACAAAATAAGGTTAACAATATTAAATTCTAATTTTTTGAAGGATGCACTGATATATATATATATATATCATGTTGTACAATGGTGTTATTATTATCAGTATTCCTTGATCGCTAGGACATTTAGCCGACAATGAAATATCAGTAATAAGATATGTTTATACATTACTCTCAGTAGACTACTAAGTGTTTCTTGTGAAACTGCGACTTTATTAAACTGATCGAATCTTTTTTCCAGGTACATTGTTTTCATATCAATTATTAATTTGTAATATGTGACTTCACGAGGCTGTTTTTAAAGTTTTATCAACTCGAAGATAAATTTTAGCATTAATTAATATTAGCTAAAATAATATTCAGTTCCAAATGATAGTTAAAGATGTGTGAATGTTGTTCTGAGGCACTTCAGTATTTTCCCCCGGAAAGGAATATATTGTGTTCAAAGTTAAATACGCATGTATGGATATAAACGTGACATATAGACGCCGCACGTTTTCACAACTTTTACCATCTAAGTCCAAACATCTGACATATTAAAATGAGACGCTTCGCAACTACAGTCACCAGGAAATAAATTTAGTGGTGATTCAATTCTGGAAAAGTGATGAAGGAATCACTGATTAAGGCTACAGCTAGTATTCTTTTTTCATGTTAACTGTTCGCGTGCATTACATTTGCCAATAAACAATGTTTTTACCTAATTACTTGGGGCTACTTATGTGAGAATGGGGTCAACATATATGTGGATCCAAATAGAATTAATTATCAAAACGAATTTAAGTATTGACTGTCGCATTAATTTATTTAGATTTATCTCGCGTAACATATTTAATTAAAACAAAGATTGTAAATAAATGGTAATATATTAAACTTTATTTTACTGAAATCGACAATTTATGCAATAATGTAAGTCCTTTGACGATATGGGGAAATGTGTACTTAATCCAGTGCTTCTCTTCAGAAAATCACTTAGTGTCGATATAAGATGAACGTCAGTAAATGAAATTTTAAGTGAGCATGTGTAACTATACATACTAGAGATGGTCTGCCTGTTAAAACAAATGCCTTTTTACCGCGAGGTTAAAGCTTGAAATTTCATTTTATTTACTTCAGTTTGGGGTGCCGAATAATATCACAAGTTCTTACACCCAAAGTGTACTTTAAAGTTGATAAGTGAATTAAATAATCAAATTAATTGTAATTGGGTGTTGTGGAAATTGTTAAGTGTTAATTTGGTATTACTAATCTGTCTAAACCAAACAACTATTGACCACCAAGAAGTACTAAACAACTGTTTCGTTTTAGTATGCTCTTTAACAGTGCGCATCAACGACCTCACCAGGGATCAAACCCATGGTAAGTGTTCTACCATTAGACCACTAGGTCGGCTCTCAACTGTTGATATTTCTAGTTCGGCCAATTCGCAATACGTTTGCGTGGAGCCAGAGTCCTAGGTTCTATCCGTGGTTAGGTCATGGATGCGTACTGCTGAAGAGTCCCATACCAAGACAAAACGGATATCCAATACTTCCTGGTGATCGGTGGTTATCTAATTCAAACCAATTTGTAATGTTAACTTAAAATTCAATTAATATAAGTGGAATAATTAAATGTTGTATATATGGAGCAGCTTACGTTTACTTAATAATAGCAAAGAATAGTGGTAACTATACAATACCAGTGTTGTTAGATTTTCCCCCAAGACAGTTGCATGTTTGTCTACTTGAGACATATATATATATATATATATATATTAAGCTGGATAGAAGTGTGTTATTTTCGTTCCCCTTAAATAATTTTATTTGATTGTCAAACATGTTTTCCTTTATTTAGTTTTTGACCTGGTATTATGGTAATGTTGTTTAATGACGTAATCACTCAATTTTGAATTTATAAATGACGTATCATGTTTTTTTATGTCTCACTTTATTCAACTATCCATACAATAATGTTTTGTTATAAAAGCATGATTTTGTTTACATTACAGCATACTAATAGGTAAACAGTTATATAAAAGAACTTGGGACAATAAGAGATTCAACAAAGTTGTTTATCTTTGCTAAAAATAGAAAATAAAACAATCTAGATGCTGTATATATATACCTACTTTGGTACTTTAAATTACGAAAAACATTTGTTTACAGTGAATTATATTTAGGTACTTATATTTCTGTTAAACATTGTAAGCATTATTGAAATAGAACCAAACACATTCTTGAGAAATTGAGTAAGTTGAAGTGTTCACTAGACAGATAACATGTACCAAGCTATACGTCGTTCCTACTACGTAATTTCTAAGGATAACCTTACTGTTTAAACGTCAATCCTAGTGTTTGAAGGGGGGAGGGGTTATAAAGTTGAGAGAAAGTAAGTTACAATTATTTATTTTTGACACGAGATTATATATCTTAGTTTAGCAGTGCTGAAAAGGGTTTCAAACTCTGACATTTTCATTTACTGACAACCATGTCGAAAGTTATCTCACTGTATACAATGAGATTATGCCAATATTAAGTATTCTCAGTAGTTTGCTGTGAATGTATATTAAGGACAATGCTAAAATATAACTGAGTTTGTTTGTAGATCTACTTCAGGTGATGTATGTAGCTGACCTGCAGACTGGTCTTTCATATTTTCTTTCAGGATATAGTGGTTCGTTGACCACTATGTAGAGATGGAAAGAAGAGGCTTTATTAAATATTAGCACATTAAGTTGTTAGCTGATATTGTCGATGTTTGTGTACTTTTAATATGTTACCGGTACATAACCCACATTTACTAAACAGATCAAAATACATCAATGAACCAATTTTTAATAGTAATTTATAGTCAATTAAGATGCATAGAATTTGAAGTATTTTTGACAAGTAATATTTCTCTACAGTCATAAATCAGGTGTTTTCAGATATTTTTGGGGATCAGCATAACTTAGTATTCTGGCAGGAGGGGGAAGGGGACTATTGTGATTATTACCTGTTGTTGTGTTCGGTGTTATATGTTCCCATTTAACCTATCGATTCACTCATCTGTATAAATATATAGTATTACACTTAATATACAACAATATCATATAATACGCAAGACTACTCATAACTTATAAATGGTAGTGTTTTGATGATATGATATCTGGTAAGATGGTAAGTACTCATCACTGACATGTTGCTAAGTAGAATAAGACTGTTGTTCACTCCGCTTTAGTTTCCAATGGTTCCTGACTTTTGTCGGATTTCCGGAGGAGAACTAACTTTAACTAACTCTGTTAGAATTAGGCATAGATTTAAGAGTTATTATCTTTTTCAACTTACATTTCCTGATTGTTCAAATTTATTCTTGTCTAGATTATTTTACAAAGCAGATCCGTTTTTAATTTGACTATTTAGAGTAGCCTTAATTCCTAAACTGTTCTTTTGTTTTTATGAATAATCACCGAAGAATAAATGAAAATCGAGTAAACGGTTAAACTGATTCTATCAATTTTCATACAATAAATGATCAAAGTTTTAATAAAGAAATTTAATAACATCCCTTACTAAACCCTTTGAAAATGTCGATTTTTCCATTACAATCTTCATATATTTGTACGCACATTCTCAAATGAAGGTTCCCTGTAATTGACTTTATGAAGTTCTTTGTCTTTGTTACTGATAACACCCTTAAAGTTCATTACTTTTCAAACAACCATTATTTGTTACTATTATTATTGCATTGAAGAGCTATAACACAACGTAGCATAATCAATTCATCTAATATGACTATAATAAATGAGTCCATTCTCATTCATGCATCAGTCATTTATGAGAAAAGAATTCAATAGTGCTTACTGCTTTGTTTTACATTTAATCCTACATGGACGATTAAAAGGAAAAGAGACAGTACAAGAATGTGTACATAAAAATTACAGACACTATATAAAACTTTTGTATGGTAATTAAAGAATATTACATAATTCACAGATTCTTTCAAAACATCGACCTCTGAATATTCCATTTATCTTCTATCCCAATCAATTGATTTTTGTATGACTAAGTACTAGAAAAATTGCTTTATTTGTTCTATACTAGTTACCTATCTAATTGATATGTTGATTACGCTTAATCAAATATGTATAGTTTTATTGGTGTAACCACAAGTATATTTTTCGCTTTACAGTATGTCTGACCTTGATGATTGCATAACAAGGAAATACACTATGTCTGTGGGTTTTTTTTCCCATTTTGTCTACTCACCTAGTTAAATGATACTGTATTTGCAGATTTGTTTTACTCAGTTTCCCAATACTTTCATTACCTCTTGTGTTCATCTGTATAATGAACACATGCATATGATGAAGAAAACAAAAAGAAATCAGAGTTGTTCAGTTGTATATCTGCATATTTACATGTACATACAATTCAACAAATTCAATATGAATCATAACAAGTGGTTTATAAATAAAATATAATCATAGGCCAGTTGTAATTTACAGTTACACAATACATTTTTCAGCATACTGGGAATTTGTCAGGCTATAGTTATATGCATTTTTATAGGCATATATATGTATAGTGTTTAATTTATAGCACTTTACTGGTGTAGATATTGTTTAAAACAACTTTCTATATATTTATATGCACCCATACATTGTTTTTCTTACTATAAATTCCATATATACAACAATGTTTCTAAAAAAGTTATTTAGACTTAGAAAAACATGGTAAGATAGAATATCAACACATCTGTTTTTCTAATGCACTGCCTAGGGCCACCAGTGAAGATCCTCATTTATATAGTTGTTATACATGAACCAACAAACACCGAGATTATCATTCTGTAGTTCAATATTATAGAGAATGTAAAGGAATAGTTAACAGTTTCTAGATTTATTTTCATTGTATAAGGAAGAGGCAAATATACACTTTACTACAAAGATTTTTTCTATAGTAATCACATAGACTTTCAACTTGTGTGATTTTACCTTACATCATTTTCTTATCTTCACTCTTATGTATAAGTTATGTGGGCCTGTAGTTGGTAACTGAGGTTTCGTGCTGGTTGACACTGGTCATCAAGAAGTACTTACAATCTTGGGAGAACGGATGCACCATGTGAGATTTAGCTAACGGTTTATTGGTCCAATAGGGTTCATAGTACCTGAATGTAAGTGCCACAGGGTAAAATAATGCTACTCAAGTTGCAAAGATCTTAAATAATATCAGATACTACTGAGAACCCAATTGCATTATATATATATATTAATACTGTTCGTAGGTATCCCTAAATTATAAATGAACGTCATCCTTAGAATTACTTAAAACCGGGGAACACTGAGATACATTATTGTAATTCTCATAAACTTTCAAGAGTCAATCCATTCATCCATCTTCGATGATTAGTTAATCCACTGTATGAACCGTAAAAAACTAAAAAAGACTACTGCCTTATACAAGTTAGACAATCTTATTCATATGAAATATAGAAACAAATAAAGAATTTATTACATCGTGTTTAATATATATCATTGTTGTTCATTAGGATTTAATTTTGGATTGGGAATTTTCAATAAGCAATGTAGTGACAACTGAAAGTTATCATTGGAAGAAACAAACAAACATGTCTGTTTCATTTATATACTCTTTGAACAATTTGATAATTAATTATTTATTTGATTGGATATATCACAGATTGATGTTGTCAGGGTACCATTGAAAACCAGGGAGCACTGGACAGCTGTTTCATTCTAGTGTGGAACTCCTCAACAGTGCGCACCCCAGATGATCGTCGCGCTATATCACAAATTGATGGAAATGGGAATTCTACCATTGGATTCCGATCCAGTGGTGCAGATGGTTAGACGTTCGCTGTCAACCTGAAGCCCCTAGTACGGAATCTCGGGTGCACACTGCTGACGAGTTCCATACTAAAAGGAAACAGCTGTCCAGTGCTCCCTGGTTTTCAATGGTAGCCTGCCAACATCAATCAGTGATATATTCAATCAAATAAAATAACCAATCTCGACAAAAATAACCATCCCAATTAAATTAATTATTTAATTGCACAAAAATTACGGTCAAGTGAATATTCATCTTTAATTAAAATATTTTAAAGAATAGTCATGCTGTGTGTGAAACAAAGTCACTCGTTATATCAGTCATATATTTTCAACACAGTTCATTTCACGAAAAGCTATCAAAGGAATATTAGTTTTACTAGTGGTCTGAAAAATGAAATACATATATATATATATATATATATATATATATATATGCAGAGATAGTGGCTGAATGAACTACTTCATTGCATCAACGGTCCTCACACATAAAATGCTGAGTTCATAGTCCAATCCACAAATCCCTGCGAAATACATGTTTTATAACAAATGTTACAGTAGTAGTGATAATTTTTTATTTCATGATACTAAGTGATAGCATTAATTAATCATAAGAAATAAGATTGAAAGTATAATATATCAAGTTGGATCGTAGACAAAGTGTTATTTATTCAATGGATTTTTCTACAGAAATAATACATTGATGAAGTAGTCAGTTATTACATTGTATAAATAATAATGAGAAATGTAAAAAATTTTTAGTTGGGCAGAACAAAATCTACAGATTGTTCGCAGTAGTCGATTGGAGACATTAGATTTTGGTGTCTCATCGATTCTGAATCTTCGGAAAAGCGTACTTGTGAACTTGGTGTAGTTAACTTTTCCTGTCGGACTCGAAGTTGTTGACTGAACAGCTCAGTAGCAACATCTCAGATTGTGAAACTTGATGATACTGGTTCTAGTCTCATAGGATGCATTAATTACCTCAGGATTGCATGTGCATGATACCAAACTATCTAGATTATAGGCCATACTTCAAGTAGATTGATAGAATTCCATCTGCGCTAAAGACTACTAACAATACTTTGGTCAATACTTGCTAGTCAATCAATGATCAGCGAATTCGTGTTTAATGCCTGCCTCCAGTTTGAACTAAAATGTAACGACATTTCTATAGTTGCTGGGTAGGTGTAGAGTAGAATAGAATACTGTGCTGTGTATGCAGCTTTCAATAATCCTGATTAATAAAGCATGATTACTACATGAAATCATGAATATTTTAATAAAATATATACCCTATAGTTTACTTTGGTTGTTAGGAATCATCTTTCATAATTAACATAATTATGTGTTTTCTAATTAATTCTAGAACTATTTAATACTACTTGAAGGAAGAAGTAAACTCATGAACAATAATAGTGTACTACTTCCAAATCCATATGAAGCACTAAATCGTTAAAATTCTTTACTTCACTTAAATAAAAGTGAATTTATTTTGTCGACTCATTTTTTTATACCTATCGGTTCTTTTAGGTAGTAAAGCAGTAACTTAATGATTATGGAGTTAGACTTTCAGCTTCTAAGTCACGGGTTAGAGCCACACTTCACTTACTAAAGTTTTGGCAGCCAGATAGCATCATTAACCTTGACACAATGTTAATCACAGCCAGTTATATAAACCTGTATTTGGAAAGTGAATTACATCACTTGAGTCCATGATATCTTAGTGCTAATGGGATTAATTTTCTAAACTCTCACGATGAATTACATTACAAATAGTTTTTCAGTTACTGTTATTTGATCGGTTTAACAGCTGGCTTCAGTTTAGGCATCTTTGCAGTATTGATAACTACACACAGAAAACATGTTACCCGAAGGCAGACGTATAAGCTTTCATTTGGTTAATTAATTATTTTGCAAGTTACATTTATTGTTATCACAAGCGGTCACAAATCTATGAAACTTTACTGTCTAAAGCAGAATCTTTTCGGCTTGTTTTGAGAATTCCCTAATGTATGTAAACGTAACTGATCTCGATGTAGAGATGAAGACTGTCAGGCATAGTTACAAGTATGCTATCTGCTAAGTAATATTTGCTGCATATAACCTTATAGTTTAATAGAAGATATAAACTTATTTTACATTACCACAAAGAGAATATTTCATACACGTAATTCCCTTTATTAAATTAAAGTGACTAAAAATGAAAATATTTTGGAGAATGGTGTGGATTCATCCTATTTAGTTGATCTGTTGTCAGATGCTCACAACTTGTAATGTTATAAGGTCAGAATTACAAAATGGTTTGAAGGCTGATGGCACAATAAATTTGGTTGAAAGTACTTGTGAACCTATATAAGCACATAGTACAGCAATCATATGAATAATATACACAGGGAACTAATTAAATAAAATGGATGCATGCAATTAAGATTTAATTTCTTAGGCTGATTTCATAGAGGTACAGAGTGCATACTTCTGAAGAGTCTTCGTATGGAAGGGATGTGATTTGCAATATTCGATGATTCACTCTTCAATTCAGCATTTTCTCACTTTTTTACTAGAAGCCATCCGTCTTATCAGCATATTCGTTGAATAAATAATTGGTAAATACTCTTATTACATTACCTTGATGGAATGGTCCTAGAAACTTTACTATTCAACTAATTAATGAACTATATTAGATCAAGTCAACACCTAAAACTTTTGAATAAAGAAATGTTTATTCCAAGTTAAATATGTCATACTCCCACCGAACGCAACGAAAAAAACACATGTAGTTACCTGAAAGATAAATTCGAATCATAAACTGAATACTTCCTCTTGAAACAAAATTTATTCGATTAATAGCTGGATCAATATTTTGTTGCTTAATTCATACAGATATGTGTAATGTCTATCAAACAAAATAAAGTAAACAAATAAACAGATTTTGCAAGATAATACGGATGGGTTTTTTATGTCTTACCAGATATTTTAACAAGGGCTGGAAAAGAAACACAATTTTACCTGAAATGAATAATGTAACTCATTCTATAATATGAATATGTTATGTGTCAGTATAGTAATTTGGAACAGAGAGTCCGTAATCAACTGATCACCTAAAAGTTACAACTTTGATTAGGATATCGGTAAATTATTCTAAATAATATTTTGATGTGCCAGATATCCGTCAAAGTTAGCCTTAGTTACTCTGGTTGTAGATTACAAAGCAGCTTATCCCAGATATTAACAGGATCAAAAAGATTGAGTGACTATGAGTGAAATTCGTACGCAGTGTTATCAGTTTGCCTAAGCTGTTAAAAGTAATGTTGTTTCAGATCGTAGAATAAGTTACTTATTGTCATTATTAAATGTGAATAAAACAGTAGTAATATTGAAATATGTAAATTTATTTTTATAACTACATATAATTTCTCCATTATCTAATGAGTAAGTACTGTGTACACAAACCAGTCACTGTTAAATCAATTTTAAACTATAAGAATAGAATATCGGTATTTCCAACAGGCATTTCTGAATGAAAGTACAGTTACTCTGTAGTACGTAATGCCTTTTGTAAAAATATATTCCATGTCATTAAAATGCATGTTTGAAATTATTCTGATGGCAAATAATTATGTACTTAAATCCAAGCAGTTATGACAAGTGTATAATTAGATGACTTTAATACACTAGGCAGTAAGTTCAAGTCCCACTCCTTATGTTTCGGTTAAAATAATCAGGTTGCATGCACTTAGAATGCTACTTTAAGTAAACTGCACAAATCTGTAACTGGTAAGTATGAAAATATTAATGACAGTACTAAGAATTCATTCGTTTAAACCACTGATGAAGTTACTGTTTTTTAAAGCCATTTAAGTATCTAGGTAGGACTATAGAATGGAGACGAACCAATAAGATGGTGATTTTCATCTCAGGGTCGTTGAGCACAGCTTACTTGATAATGTTGACAATGTCGTTAATTTCAAGGAGGAAGTTATCGTTAGCTATTTGCGGGAGAAAGGTTCTTAGAAAGCGCAAATAAAATCGGGGACGCAGCATATATACAGTGTGGGTAGTTAGTTTTTTTATATTAAGACCTACATTAGATATTTGGTATTTGTGATTGACAACTAGGAAAGGACACTTCGAAAGGGTTTCTTACCGGAAAAAATCTACCTTAATTCCGATTATTAGGAAGTATGTCGAACGGGGAACAACAATTTACACCGATGACTTAGAGTCATCCAAGCGACTATTAAGACTTGGATACAGTCATCAGATCGTCATTCATAGCCGACACTTTGTGAATCCCTCAACAGGAACTCACGTGAATAACATAGAAGCCGTGTGGTCCAGGTTGAAAAATTATCTTCACAAATATGAAGAAACCCGTAGAACAATGCTCTATACCATATGAACGAGTATTTTAATGGAAATTACTTTGATTTTAGATATTTTCCAACCCTTAGATTATCTTGAAACATTTATTAATCACGTGAAATTATTGTATGCATTTGAGTAATACTTTATTTTGAAAGACTTTCTTAATAATAATATCATTCCATCCTAAACCGCTTTCTTATTGTTATAACATGAGAAAAGTTGATCGGTTGAGCGGGACGCCTACTGAGGTGTGCCTGGTTGATAATGCGCGCGTTGCCCTATGTCTACTCGGTCCCAAGCCAGAGATAGAAGAATAAGACAATAGACCAACCTTTATATATACAAAATAATCTTAGTGATTATTCATCAAATTGAAATTATCAACATTTTTAATAATACAATTAAATGTTGTCAAATATGCTCACATAAAACTGATGAAAGTTTACAAATCATGTTAACAAAAAATCAATACAACTTAATAAAATGAACAGTTGTATTTCTAGGGATTTCGAATCCCTAACACTTGTTGGTCAGTTGTCGCTTAACCAATGTCAAGGTCGTTCGACAATCCTGTTCTATAATCCTGGCAGTATCTATTTTCATTTTCTACTTAATAAAATTTAGAAACATAATAGTGCTTATAAGATATACTGATATTTCATAGGAGGTATCAGTTTTATCTAAAAATTTTTAAAGGACAGTTTGATTGGAATTGATCAGTGTGAAATTCCGAAATGTCATTTCTTATTGTTAATCATTAAAACATTAGCGAACAAAAGTTATTAACCAATCACAATCGTGGACTGTGAAATTATTCATTGAAGTGTAATCCAATAATTACTAGAAATAATTCTAAAAAAAAAGTAGAAACCATTTAGAATTTAGACAGAACTGTAACTTTTCCTTTTTATCTTTCATCTATTTTTATTTGACAAATTAACACATATTTATAAAAACAATTTTTATTAACGAGAAAAATCAAGTTCATTTATATGAATGATGATAAAAGGAACACTATGAATATATGGATTATAACTGTACACATATCTACACCAATGTATATGTAAATACAAAAATTCCTAATATACAATACCCTGGATATAAAATAAACAGAAAAAAAAACAAAATAGATCACAATAGATGATTTAATTTGATCAATGATTGTTCTGTATATGTATACATGTACAATCATTGTTAATGACAAGACACTTATAAGAGAATGGCTACAATTTGATTATGTCTTAACTAGATAGTTGGTGCTTACAGAAATACATAATACAGCAGTATTATGTATATGTAAGTACATACAATGTTAATTGTATATGCATATCCTTATAGACTATTATTATTCATGTATAAATTAAGTCTTGAAATGTTATTTTTCCCCTTCTATAAAATATTGTCTACACCTTTGACTAGACAGCAAATGAAATTTGTCTGAAATGATTATATATTACTTATATTTAAACCTTTTAATTACAAATATAAATACAATAATAAAACCTCCCATGTTGATTACACAGTCATATACTGTGTAAAATGTTAACTACTGATTGGGTAAACTATGTTTAGTTAGTTAGTAAGTCATTATTCTTCTATCAGAACTCTATGTTAGTTAGATGAATTACATAAGGCGATAACGATAAAACAGTATTTTGTATGTTCACTCATATAGTTACTGACTAGTAGGTTTAATTTTTCCAACACTGTAACATTTAGTTTTACAGTTAAATGAGTTAATCTTTGTATCTTTTTTTTTTTTTACAAAGAATTCATTCAATTCAATATCTTGTACAATCTGCAGTATATTTATTTAAAAATTCAATCTCGTTATCCGTTCCTTAATGCAATAACTGTGATTACTTGATTAATAGTGATAAAACAATGTTGAATAGATCAACACAGCTATATGGTTTGTTAGGAGGTTACAAAGTGTTTGAGGCATTAGATATTCAAGCGCAGACTCGTAGATTCAAGCCTAGCTTTACTTCTTTTACGTAGCCTCATGATATAAAGTGTGGCTTAAATCCAATTAAACTAATCTGCACTTGATAGTTGAGTTTCAGCACTATCAACTGATTTTTATTGGAAAGTTGGCATATGACGATAGGTTATAGTTTTACGCCATCTTCCTTTTAAGTGAACACGTTATCATCATTTGACTGGTAGCGAAAGTTTCACTCGAGTTCTGTATACTGGTTTTATGTAAGATTAGATTAGACTGAGGTGGTGTTTAATAATAGTTTCGAATCATTTCAGTTGTTTTCATTATCAGAAGTTGTAACGTTTCTCAGTAATATCATTGCCGTTTATATAAGGAAGTGAAAACCAGTGACTTATATTCGACAGTATAACGTAGTTTACAACATCGTACTGGGTCATTCTTAGAAGATTTTGTGATCATCTTACTTTAATTATGACTTCTTTGACTAAATACACCTACCACTAAAGTGATAGGGTGTCGATGTAGTTAACGACTTCGTGGCTTTCATCAAAATTAAAAAAACGGAATTTCCTCAGAAAATGATCTTAATTAAAATGTTGTCTTAAGCTAGTAATCATTTAGTAGCTCATCTGTTACGCCGGGCGATTAAAGAAAAGTAACGAACTTTCAGAACTGTATTTTGGGGGACTATTCTCGTTATTTTATTCATGAGTGATGTAATCATTTTATTTCTATGACTGTTACGTTCCCCTTGCCCGGTTCTCTCGTTTAGTGTATTGAATCTTTGTGTATTGTTTATTATTACGAACTACGTTTACTTTATTGTGTACAAGTTCTCCCATTCACTACCACTATTTCTTTTGTTCTGTATCAATGTTAGATTTATGATTGGGTTACTGTGTGGTCTGATTTTATGTGTATATAAAGGCATGATTAAAATATAATACGTTCTCGGTTCTCAATTCTGGTTGTCCTATTGTCGGCCAAGTGGGGGTGAATGGGCTTAGGTCAATCGTACATTCTCAACTAGGCACGCATCTTATTGGTGTTCGCATCCACCAACTAAAATCATCTCCTCCTCCTTCCTTTCTTCGCGTCATAACATCATCATACTAGTTAGACAATTTTCAAACATACTTTTGTTGAACCAACCAATAAATATTTATAATTCAAAGATTTTCAGGTTGAGGAGTTGGATAACATTTGTTTGAAAGCAAATCATGATATGTGTATATTTAATATATGGAATATATGTTTATTTGTGTTATCGATTAACTTCAGTAGACCAACTTGCAAATTTATTACATATACATTATTTCTGGTAATTCAGCAGGTAGGGGTGGCCAAGCCCAAACATTGGATCAGACCATAAAGTGTTCAACTGTTAGTCCAAGCCATGTTGATAGATGCAGGCCACCTTGTTGGGGTTCTCTTGATAAGTGGCTGGAGGCACTAGGTGATATGCTTCAGAATCGGTCACAGTAGGGAAAGTTCTTCCACTCTATGTTTTTTTAGATCTTAAGATCCATTATCTTTTTCTCTATACGTTTACTTTATTCCATCCTGTTAAATTATGTTGTCGTGCTAATCTTATAAATTTTATCTCACCGTCGCAATGTGATATGGCAAATTTAACATATGTATATAGGCGAAACTAAACTTCGCCGACGAACTTGTATAACTACCAGTGACCTTGGGGCACCTTTTAACCAGTGAGAGTGCACTAGTAGATAAAATCATTGCTTATTATGAAAAACGATGAAATTTTAAAATAAAATTACTCATGGTACACTGTTTTTACATGATTTATGAACTTTCAGAGGTTGGGGACGGGTTCATTGAGTTTAACTTCAAAATATGAGCAATATAGGAACTCATCTGTATTGCTCCAAATCATGTTGTTTCTAGAACCTTTATTAGGTCTAAGAAACTCCTTGAGACGTGACCAGTATCCTTCGCTGTTTTCTGTGTGAACACCAGTACTTGGGTCCACAAAATGTCTTTCATGGGCTACGACATGGTGAACATATCCAAGTCGACGAAGAGGCCGGTAAGCTCTCCAGTCGTCAGTATAAATAGTGGATCCTGGTTGAACGTACATTGGTATCAGAGTCCTTGCACTTCGATCTGGGACATACTAGAAATGTCCTTTCCCCAAGGTTCTGTCGTAAATACCAAGAACTTACCAGTAAGATTAAAGTAATTGTTACTTACCCATTGGGTTTTTAGAGATCTTCCTCTATTATATTTTCTCTCTCTAATGGCTGTCTCATCTACTTCAACGATTCTTCCTACGCATCTCAGCGACAGATTAAACGTAACATCATTTCTGAGCATATGTCTCTATAGTGCTGATACTTCGCTTACATTTGTCAGAGACGATGCCAGCGTAACAGGCAACTGCATAGCCCATAATACAACTAACATTCAGGTTTGCCTGAGTGTCAGTCTAGATTTGCTAAAAAAACTGCCTGTTCATATTGCTTTCTTTCGCCAGCAACCATTACAACGAAAGATTACTCCATCTCGACTATCTGTGGATTGTGCTTGAGTTATATTGAGCCCACAATCACAAATCAACTCACTATGAAGTAATCCGAGAGCTCGTAGATTAGAAATAATTACGTCTTTATTGAAAATTCCAATCAATCGATCTAAAGTAAGCATTTTGAACTTGAATGAGCGTGCAATCTTGAAACAAATACCTTGGTTTTCATTGGCCCTTTGAAGTTCGTCGGCAAAGTTTAGTTTCACCTGTATATGTGCATCTGGTTCTACTTTATTCATGACTGACTGACATTTCGACAGACTGTAATCTACTGTAACATACAAATTAATTAAAAAAGTATTATTATCATTATTATTAGTGGTAATACTAATAATAAAAGTAAAGGTAGTAGTAGAAGAACCTGGGAAAAAAATCTATCCATCATCTTTTTCAGACTTTTTTATGACTTACTGACCTAGACTATTGTAACTAGACAGTGGTTTATTTTGCTTATTAGTCCAACCTTTATTTTATGTTTTGCATCAACTCATAAGTCAATCAATCAATCAATCAATTATCCAATTCTTTTTTAATTTATGGTATGTACATAATTATTGTTATATCCATAAATTAAATGAACAAATCAGTTGTTTGGTATAATTTAAACACATCTATGGTGTTTTATTTATTTTTCTCATAATACTTTGAAGAATAAACCTGAAAAAATTTCATCCTTCTACTCGTTCAGTTTTATTATATAACCAGAATATTAAATATCTAGCAAACAGTCACTTCGTATTATGTAATTATATCTACAGAGATAAAGTTTAACATAACTACCAACTGGAATAGTTTAAATTCAAAAAAAATTTATTCGATTTCTTGTTGAATACTTATTTTCATTGAGGTGGTTTGTGAAGATTAGGTATTAGGTTTTAAATGAGTGAATTTATCACAGATTGATGTTTGCAGGGTACCTCTGGAAACCGGGAACACTAGATAACTGTCCCATCTTAGTATGGGACTCAGCTGTGCACACTCTCGATTCCACTACAAAGGATTAAGGTCAGAATATGTATTTGTCAAATAATTGACAAATATAATTGTTTTCTATTTCGAAGCTTTCAACCAACTTTAGGTAACATAGAACCTGGCATATATGCGTAATTTTCCAAGTAGCCACAATATAACGAAATAACAAAGTGAAGTTATTAAGATGCATGTCAAATTAGTAGGAGTAACAGTATATTAATGGTTATATAAAGATATTAGAAATAGGTAGCATGATTTGAGAAAAAAGGATTGATTCTTCGGAGGTAAAGTAGAAAATTACTTTAAAGTTTAAGGTCTAAAGGAAGACAAAACATTAATACACATATACCATTCCAACCAGTTCAGCTCCATGTTACTCAATATCCCTAACCATTAGTTATAATTATTTTTTTCGCTTTACGTAATTTCTATATCATAGTCCATGAAAACCTTAATAACGAGTGTAGTAACCCACTTCTCCACTTGTCAATTCATTAAGAAATATCAAATGATATGTTCAATTCATTGTGATATTTTCATTAGACTCAATTTAAATGTTAATTTAGATGTATAAACACCAATAAGAATACTTTTTCTTTCATGACCAGTTTGACTGATATTTAAGGAAGCTTTTTTCACTATCATCATCATCATCATCATCATCATCATCATCATCATCATCATCATTATCATCCTGTTATTCTTCTCCTTAGAATTAACATTACTCGCTTCTGATCGATGATTGTTCATTTTCTGACATTCAATGTATTGGCTTTTTTTCTCTTATCATGAACAAGATGCATTAAGTTAATCTGAACATTGAAATACATTGTCACTCATTTTATTGTATGTGTTCAATTCAGAAATAAACTTAGAAAGATATTTACATTAGACAAGGGAATTAAAAAGAATACCATTTATTTCCTGTAGGTAGGACACTGTACTTTTTTCTGCATCTAAGTTTAAGCATAAAAATTGATTCCTATCTTTACGATATCCAAATAAAAGTAGTATAAACATAGATTTCAGACAAAAATATTATCATTTAAAGTTACAGTACCGAATGTACTAATGTTTAGAAATAATCAATGACCTAATATTAGTTGGTTGAATATGTCACAGATTGATATTGACAGGGTACCATTGAATACCACGGGGAACTGGACAGCTATTTCGTTCTAGTGTGTAACTCCTCAGCAGTGTGCACCCCAGATTCCGCACCAGGGGCTTCAGGTTGACGGTGAACGCCTAACCCTCTGCACCACTAAGTCAGCATTCAATGATAGAATTCCCACTCCCACTAATTTGTGAAATATAGTGCGACGATCATCCACTGTCACTGGTGATAACTGTCTCACTCCCGACAAGTCTGAACTCTACCAGCTGTTCAATGCTTCCTGGTTTTCAGTCGTACCCTGCCAACATCGATCTGTGACATAATCGAACAACTAAGTTGTTATGATCGGGTTATCGAACGCCATTGAGGTGTGCCTAATCGATAAATGCTCGTCTGCCCTATGCCCACTCGGTCCCAAGCTGGAGATAACAGAACCAACCAGATAGAACCAAAATCGGAAACATATTGTATTTCAATCATGCCTTTGTATATACACAAAATCAGACCACATAGTATATCAATTAAAAATCTAACATCGATATAGAACAAAGGAAATAGTGGCAGTGAATGGGGACAACTTGCACACAACCAAGTAACTGTAGTTCATGGTAATAAACAATATACTAAGAGTAAATATACTAAACGGGAGGATCGGGTATGGGAAACGTAACAGCCGTAGAAATGAAATGTTTACATTATCCACAGTTATAATAATTGAAATAATGTTCCAAAGCACAGTATTCGAAGTTAATCAATCTTATTTAAGTGCCCGACATATCACAAATAACCAATCCTCACAAAAATGGCCGTCCCAATTAAACTTAATATTACTTGATATTTCAGTAATTTATATGATATTCATGTGGTCTCAACAGTTGAGTTACAAACAAAGTTTTTGTTATAAGAAATTGCAATTTAGCTTCACAGAAAAATCAGAGTTATTAATTTGGTTATACTTTTGAACTACTATTACGTGATAAAGCATTGACTAGACGCTAGAATGTAGTATATTCTTAAGTTATGGTAAAACATACAGTTGTATATCAACATGTACTGAATAAAGTAAATAAGGATTGAAACACTGCAACCAAACAAAATAAGAGATAGTGCGCATGAAAAAGATTAATTAAACTTAACAAGGTAACAGTTATCCGCAACGTTTTCAATGCTCAATAGATATGTTACACCAACAAATTTCTGCCAAATTTTTGCTTATTTAGTAAGCTGAATCTGTATCATTTTCTTTAAAGATTTAATTCTAAGCCTTTGAAGTGATCCACAGTTGACTTTTATGGACACAATAATGTAGCAGAACTAACGTGGTAAATAAAAGGCACGAAATTGTGAAAGCTAGATCATGAATTGAAATCTTCATTCATGGGCTTAAATATACAACACTTACCCATTAACTGGAAAAAAAAATGACAGAAAATATTAGATATAACACAGTAAATACTCCAAACGTTGATTACCGAGAAACCAAACGTGAAGCTGAAATTTTAATCAAACCCTTGTTTTCATGATAATACGGTTCACAGAAGAGTCACAAATCTTCCAATGTATTTCAGTATCACTAATAAACAACCTTTTGATATAATTTGAAGAAGTGAAATCATGAAAAGTGTAATAAAAGACATCAAAAGTTTGGATAGAACATTTTATTCATGTAGAAAATTTTTAGATGGATTGTGAAAAATGTGATACTGAAAGAGACCGATTATATCAACTGGTTACATAGCTCTTCTTTTATGTACACTTCATGATGCAATCGACTTTCTGTTTTTATCAAAAGGCTGATTTTCTTAGTGAATTACTAAGTACAAATATACAGATTATGTAAATAAATTTAACGAAGAGAGGATTTTCTACACAGTAGTATGGTAGTTTAAGATATAGCGCTAATTGTCTTGAGTTGATCATGCTTTAAAAATAGTAGTATTTAATACTAATATATTTTCAGTGATAACAATCATGTGTCGATTAATCACTGGTTTTCAAATTGATCATTTATCTCCTGGTATAAACCACCTACTTACAGTGTGGACATTATTGAATATGTAGTATTTATCCACCGATTGTATCGATCAATTGTCATACTGTCAGATTTCGAAATAGAATTCACCGAAGTCCCATTTACTAATCTAATGATAATATACTTGCTGGGAATTCTGAAAGTTCGCATAATCCAATAAGAAGTTTCTCAGGGCTGTGATATATTTGCTTAGTGCATTTCGAACAATCTGATTGCAAATACATTTGTTAAGGTATTTATGTATAAAAAATGCCTTAACAAGTGTTTGTGAGATTAGTATTCTAAATGCATTGTGCAAGTATATTACATAACTCTGATAAACTGTATCTTCTTATCGAATTACCAAAATTTATCGAAGGAAATAATTGTTTTAAATTTTGAAAGTACTGATTTTGATCCCTCTTGGAATCATATACTATTAGACGGCTTAAACTATGACTAGACAGCCTCCTATCCTCGGTTTTTGGAGCCTCTTGGACTGTACTTCAGTAGTGTACAAGATATCTTCAGAGTAAAGAAATTCACTAAACTGTTTGCGTGTCGAAGGTCTACTTCTTCGTTAATTATAAGTTGCAACACAATTTGAGATACATCACTAACATCACAAGTTAATGCTTCAAAATATTAACGCATTGGCATGTAAAACGATAGCTATTAAGCCTAACTCTCAGTGTAAATATTAATATCGGATATAGGTATAATAATTTCTAGGTTTCATTTCTAGCTGCATTCCGTCTGCGCTAAAAACTAGTGATATAATGGAAACACTAAATCCATTTGCTGAAATTGCATACATATCAAGAAACATTGAACAAAGTTTGTTCTTGATTATCAACAACTAGATAATTCAAACCCATACTTATTGTAATATATGCCAGCTCATGTTATATCTGAACAATTTATAGTTGCAATTCTTTTGTCGTTTTTTTGAAGTTCTTATACTCTGATATATTTTGTCACATCTTAATGGATTGAGGTGGTGAATGTGTATTAAACTGAAACACATTTCCGAAAGTGTTGGGAACTGAAACTGATCAGATTTTGTTGCCATGCGTTCATCCTAAGGGGAATGCCTCAGCATAACGATAGTCTACAAGTATAATTAAGGTTAAACTGTGGCTAGCCAGCTGAAATAAATGTGGGATCACTAAAACTTTTTTTCCTATTTAGGATTCATCAATTCGACGTACATACATCTTCGTTTTGATGTTTACAACGGTACACTTCTTTCGGACATATTCTGATCTCTTAAATATGTATGAGTTATTGAAATATAACTATAAAATAATAAACATAGTACCTTTTATTTTTTTACTCATATTCATTAGATTTTGGGTAGGACCAAAAACCTGGAGCCACTAAATAATCGTTTCATCTTAATATTAAACTACTTAGTAGCATGCATTATCAGAGGCATTCAAGCGAGACTAGTGACCGTTGAATACAAACGACGACTAAAAATAACACTAGCTCAGTGGTGCAGAGGGTTGACCGTTCGTCAACCTGAAGGTTGTAGGTTTGACTTCTTGGAGGGATCAAGAAGTCTCATACTAGGACAAAATCTATCCAGTGCTCTCTGGTTTGCAGCGGTATTTAGCCAACATAAATCTGTAACTAATGCAAACAACTAAAAGGCAATCTGTTATTTTGTGGGTCACACCAGATTATTGACTGGCCTCTTATTTGAACTTCATTAATCTATGCTTCTCACTAGAACTTCAACAGAGTCTTGAAGTAAGTTACTAGTATCCTAATTTTAATTGTCAGTTTGAGACGTTTCTACGGAAGTTTATTGTTTGCATCCGCCACACATTAATTCAGGTTGGGTACTGTTAGATGTTCGCAGTTTATAGGAGTCTCACACTACGACTCAACAACTATTCTACACTCTCTGATTTGAAGTGGTATCTACTCTAGATCCGTTTGTGTAAAAATAAGGTAAACAATAAATTAAAGACCAATCTTCAAAAAATCACTTCAACTTAAAAAAAAACATTGTTTTTTTTCAACAGAAAGAAACTAGTATTCACTATTCAACAAAATGGTATCGTTATTCAATAGTTATTTAGTTACTAAACATAATTGAACAATGAAGTTTTTTAAAATTTATTTCTTCAACCACAATTTTTTTCTTACCGATATTTACTTCTTTATCTTTTTTTTTCTCTAATAAATAAAAAAAAACATTTTATGTTTTAACATGATGTCTAAAAATTGTTAAATTATTTTTTTTTCACTTCATTTCATATCTTTGTTTTTCTGGTAGATTTGATCATGTAGTAGTTAAATCATTTTTATAAATGAAGTAAAAGTAAATAAACGACTACTTTGAGAATACACTACTTATCCATTTACATTTTAATCATTATTCTTTCTTTTTGTCTAAAACGAAAAAAAGAATGGTGTTTTTTTTGGCGGTTCACACATCAATTATTATTCACCATTTATTGTTATTATTATTGTCATCATCATCATCACCATCATCATCATCATCATCATCAGTTAGACTAAAGTTAGAAGACAAGACACTTTAGGATAAAGAAAAGAAAAAATATTGAAAGGAAAATAAAAAATATCAGACAGAGACTTATACAAAAAAAGCTTAGAGAAGTTTGATGAAAATGGCAAAAAGGATAATGACAACAACCACAACAACAACAATAACAACATAGTCAATATTCATGTTTATGTCTAAATATAAAAAAAGATTAACTAAGGAATTAAATTAACTGTAAGTGGATAGTTCGGCTTTTAATCTGTTGATCAGAAAAGAAACTTATTCTATAAATGTGACTACAACAAAGATTGATCTTTGTTAAGTAGAGAATATTAGATGAATAAATGGGAGCATATGTTCAGTTACATCAAATCTACATCTATGAAATTAATTATTAATTATATATATATATATATATATATATATATATATATATATATATATATATATATACATGAATGTATTATTCATTACAGGATCTAATTTGACTCATCAGAAGTAAACACTTTACATTTAGTTATCCATAACTTAGTTTCATATAGTTTTTCTTGTATTTTAGCTTAATTTTAATATGTACTAACACAATTTCCGAAAAAACTTTTGTGAGAGAGAAAAACAACCTTAAGTAAAAACAAGATAGGCTGAAGTTTATTTCGGTTTGTTAGCAATTAAATAACAAGCTAAATTTAATTTGTTATTGGCGAATATCACAAAATATACGAGTAGTAATGATCTAGTTTATACGAATTTTAAGAAGCTAAAGAAACAAAAGAAAACTTTCATCTGTTTGCCAATTAAAGATTATTAACCAGCTTGACGAAACTGATAGTATTTGTTGGATTTAATGAATCTACTGGATCACTTTACCGCAGGCCTCAACATTAGCAACATCCCCCCTCCAAATTTATTGTGTACATAGAAGTTTTGTGTAACAATAAAGTATACCATTCGCGAATAAATTGTTTAATATATCTTCCTTGGTGTGATATTTATTATTCCGAAAAGTAATGACATTTAAGCCATGACAATTTCTTAGGGAAGATATGTTTTTCTGATACAACTTGCTGAAAACATATCTGTGTTTGAAAGTTTGGCGACTATTATGATGTATTTTCGGAAACTAGTACTATAGTTTAGAGAGCTATCTGATTGTGAAATTTACTTGTACATTATTCTTCAAAGCATTAATTTTTCTATGACAGATATCAAGTTTAAGCAACTTACAGGGTTTCAATTATCTGCAACATTTGAATGTAAATAACTCTAATGATTTACAGCTCAGTATGCTAGATTTTAACATGAAGTTAAAGTAAGAACTTGAAGCAAAATCTTTTGTGAAGCACTCAAATATATATATAAGTGAGCAAATGATAGAAAGTACCGGGTACGACAAACATTCTGAACATATGAATACTTAAGCCAGTATAATCCATTCACAAATAAAGTCTTTTCACATTAAATAGGCCAAAAAGAAGCATTCATATACCTATCGTTTACGCATGAGTACTCCAATTGTATGTTTGATTAACATGAAGCTAGAAGGACATTCAGTAACTTATTTCACACAATGAAATCAACTCTTCTCTAATCTACATACTGTTCAATAACGTCAAGTTATATAACTACTCGTCACACCTCATTTAGAAATGCTTTCAAAAATTTACTTGTACACGTGGTAGCAAGTTAGAAGAGAGAACTACTTATCCATTATAACACAGTCAGTCAGTTCTTTATAAATAGCATATCATCTATAATATTTTGATACATTTGGTTGAATGATACTGAAACAATAGAGAGTATTGAGACGACTGTATAAACATTGTGACTTAAATAAATACTGTTCGCTGTCAACCACTTAACATGTCGGATAATAATAAATACTCATTTTGTGAATACGTAGCGTGTAATTATTCAAGGATATAAAACTTTAGTGTTTATCATTACTTGAATGTCCTAAAGAATTTGATGAAGGATCTACAATAATGGATGATAATCACTCAATAACACAAACTAATTACAATTAGAAACGGGAACTAGTTAATTCTTATTCAGTAATTTGAAGATAAAGTTCTCTCTACTGGGCCTGATAGCAGTGAGTTCAATGCCAGGTGAGATCATGAATAATCCTTCTTAAGAGGAATCATCTTGGGAAGAAACAGCTATTTACCACTTCGTAGTTTCTAATTGTTGTCTAGCAAACATCAATTTCTGATGGAAAATTATTAAACTTAAAAATAGCTAACAGTGTCTGTACTAAAAAGATACATAATAATCAATAATAATGACTATAATGTCCTGGGAAATGTAATCATGAATTCGAACTTCATCTACTAAGCTCCAAGTTACATTGTATTCCTAGAAATATATTCACTATCTAACTAAACCACCTTAAACAGTTTGTGTATCTCTCAATTATCATCTTGTAACTAAACAACTAATAATGTATCTTTACTTAGTAAAAAGTGAAATTGATAAATTATGGTTTTTATTAATTACTTCAACTTGATCAACAGAAGTTAACTAGTTGTATTACTTACATTACAAATCAAGGGGAAACAAATAAAACTTTCATATAATTTGTCTTAAGAAAAATCATTCAGTTAAACAAAGAAGAGTTAGATTCATCAACTTTAAGAATTCATTTAAATGAATGATTATTTGTATTCAGGAACTAACTGACTAATATACAGATTGGGAAAAATGATTTTTGACATTTTACAATAATCTACATCATAGATACCCGAAAATCAAAAGTTAAAATAATTCTGTCTTTGAATTGACAACACAAAATGAAATTGACATCAACATAAGAAATCAGCAATAATTTATATTACGTACTGATCAGATCACTTTATTAGTGAACAACTGGGAACCTAAGTAGAATCTAATGAAAGATGCAAGAATCGTTTTGATTAAATAATGAATATTTACTCGAAACGCTTTTTTCGTCATTCTTTTTAGCCTAGCAGTTAACTTCATTTTATTACCTTTTTGTTGTATTGGGATAACTTGTCTCTCATCTCAAAATAAAAATAAAAGATAATAGATTACCAATAATCATAGGTTATCAAGTTTAGCTAATTTACTATTTATGTAAATGCTTTTTTATTAACATTAGAGTCTCTTTTATGACATTGGTTTTCACTTCTTGGTAAGTAGGTACTGTAGGCTTATTCACAATCGTTTCTTAGTGTCCAACAACTCTGTTATGTTCACCAATTATCAGCTAACTTTCTGGTAATTCAATGGATGTGTAGTAAGTAGTAGACAGTAATTTTCATTAAAGCTTAGATTTCAAGTGATTAGATTTATTCACAATCGACTTTCGGGAATATGTCAATCTAGCGCAGTCCGACCTTTTGGCTGAATAACGAATATAAGGTAGATAAGGGTTTGAAATGAAGACTTATAAAAATTACATTCTTACTAACTGATTGAATACAAGGGTGACTGAAAATACGTGTTATAGTATATTTATCTGACACAAATCATTGCAGATAAACTCAGTCAATAGGTAGCATTCTAAAGTGCCAATCATTTACTAAGTGTTTCCATTACTACTATAGAACATTTCAATAGATAGTTAAATTGCTGAAATTCTAAACTACTCAAAACAAACTTACGGTGACATTCAGTTTTCTTAACCATATCGCAACATAATAGAAACATGATGCTTTATTTAATGATACTATTATTCTCGATTATTCGCATTATCAAAATGACTAGCGTTTTGCAATACTATTCAAATGAAGAGCATGGGGATTAATTTATCAGTCGATAAGTTATGAGCAACGTAGGATTTGGGATATATGTTCATCGGCTCACCTTTTCAAATCACATTGACACAGTGAGTTGAAACTATCAGAAAAGTACCACAGTAATGGAAGTATCAACAGAATTAACTGTTATAAAAAGACCTAACACAAGGAATATAATTCGAGAAAAGTGGCATGAATCCACGGAACAAGTTATTCAGAGTGAATTTTAGACTTGAGTCTGCATCAAAACAATGTCACCCAGAGTCTCTGAACTGAAATATATGTATATATATATATATGATTTAGAAGTAACTTCCACCATTAATTAGGATATTCTTATATTAAGCTCATTAATAATTGATCTTGAATTTCAATATCTGCCAAACATATACAACACTGAAAACTACAAGACGGAATGATTTAATCCTGACACTTTATTGTAGGCAAAAGGTCTTCTGAAAACACTCTTATAGAAAATGCAGTATAAACGTACTGAAAAGTCACTTCAAAATAATAGGGCTAATACTAAGCTAAATATTATGCATGCAAATTTATTCTGAATTAAATATTTATTGTAAGTGTAGGTCTGTTAAAATAATCTACCAACACTTTCTTATTTTGAAGATTATCAGTCAATAAAAGTAGTGGTTATTAGCTTCCAGAAAGTTTTCTTTGTATCGGAAATCTTATTTTAAGCTTTTTTATGGGTCTCAAACTGTTTGAAGCACTTTCAGAACATTGAACTGAAGTATTATGAACTTGGACTAAAGTACATATTTCCTAGACTAGTAAAATAGTTCCAAAATCCATTAAAAACACTTAAAAATAAAACAATCGAAAGTATATATACTTGTTTTGCATTGGATTAATCAGTTATGTAAACTTTATATAAACTTATATTTTGATTATGATTGCATGACTCTTTTTCTATAACTACAGAACAGCCTCCTTAAATATATGGGTCTCCATTTTTTAAATATGTAGTCGTTACTGTGAGCTCTCCTGTTTTGAATTTGTCTACCAATTGAGTTCTAGTGACTACGAATCTAATTACAGAACAATTTAAGGTTTACCACCATAATAGTTTGCATACTTACGTTTTCTTCCACTTTATTTACTGAAGAAAAAAACAAGAGGTAAGCTAGTACAACAGAATCTACACACCAAACATGTTCGGCGATGAAAAGTAATGTCATAGGAGTAATTATTTGCAGATGAATATTAATTACACATAGACACTTTATAATGTGGTCAGTTTTTTTTTGTAGAACTTCTTAGAAGGAGTGTATACAAAGGAATGTCTAGTGAATGTTGCAACAGTGGACAGACGATAACGGGATAACAGGAAGTAAGGCCTGTTTATAACATGTAGGGGGGTAAGATAATAGGCGCAAGAAACTAATGTAGAGCCAAATTGGAGCGCGGAACAAAAAATACGTTCAAATAGATGACTGAGGGAAATGCACGTATTGTTTATAGCTTTCCTCAGTTTAAAATTATAGTATCCCTTCTCTTCAGTCAATTGTCTTTCAGTAAAGCATTATATGTGAAATGGTAAGTCTTTTGGAAGCTTGTGTTATGTCTTTCACTTTGTCCAATTACGAATACTGACCTCGCTAGTACAACTTTAAAATAAAGACTTGATATTCTAAGGCTACATACCATAATAGAGAAAACATCTGAGTGGAGAGTTATTCAGTTTAGGAATAAAAACCATGATTAATACACTATTTGAAATACACGCGCACAAGCCCAAACCCCACGACAGTTCAGTTGGAACATAGCATTGATACGAAATAAAGACACTAACGATCTAAAAATGGAGTATTAAGTACATAAATAATCATTTCTATTTCATGGATTTGGAATTTCATAACAATAGTTAATAGTTTAAACAGACGTTTTGGACTAGGGAAGTGTTAAAACAATAGAAGCAAAGTGTTTGTTAGATTTGTAATCGACATATATACAATAAACTTTTGAAAAACGATTCTATAGAGTCCATTCATTTTTCATAACTCGTCCTTTATGCTTTTGTTTCTAAGATATCTTTGAATACTTTATTAACACTTAATTACATAATCTGTCCTTTCATCTTAAACGACAAATTTATCTCATGATTTTTTTTTAATTATCACCTACTTTTCTATAGTTTGTTGATCAACAACAAATATATCTCCATTATACATTAATGAATAATCAGTGTTTGTTTACACACATTTAAAGGAGTAATTTTGACTATGAATTTCAACATTCTATTTTAGTAAAAATGAAAAAAAAAAATAACAGTAGATAATTATTTAATCTATTCATTACTTTGTTTCGTGATAAGATATACAAGAACAACATACTACTTATTAATCTATGAAAAAAAAAAACAAAGACAGTTGTTACTTTCAATAAAATAAGTAGTATTTATGTTTATAAATAAAGTAATTAAGATTAATAAAGGCATAATATGAATAATATCATTTATAATGAATAAATTTTTATGTCATTTTAAATTGTTTTACAACAGTAATATTTAAAAAAAAACTTATTATTAATAAAAACAAAGACGTTTGAACGAAGAATATTCTTTTCGATAAATGCTCATCAGGTTCTACATTTATTAGTTCAAAATTATCAGTGACAAAAATAGCCAGTTCTGAGGCGGGTATAACATCATTTAAATATAAAGGATAATTTGGATATACATTTTTTTGTCTCATCAGATTACATTGGCAGATGCTCAAGGAATTTACTCCTGCGTGCCCGGGAGCACCTTCCAGTTTGGTTAACCAAAGGAGTTGTCAGAAATATCAATAGCTCAATATTAGCACACCTAATCGAAACAGGTCATACGGCGAGCATAGATAAGTCATTTAAAATAGTATTCTGTGTCAACAGCTATCTGCCAAGATCGGTTAGACTCAAAGTCCTTAAAACGGCAGAAGCGATAGCTATACGGATCATGAGGCCAGAACTATGCATACAGAAGAAGTACGTTCAACCCCTTCTCCTGCCATGGCCGACGCAAGATCCGTTAAACCATTCTCCAATTTAATCACACGACGATTTAAATTTAGTAATGCATATGTGTCTTTCCCTCTTCATATGTGTATTTGTACCCTGTCAAAATACTGCTCTCTTTGTTCACATATATGCATATTTATTATTATTATTATTATTATTAATGTTATTAATCAAGATACACAGAATGAATTTGAATATCACTCAATCTTCTTTCCTAATTTTATTGACTTTACAACATATTAAGACCGATCAAATGAACTGATTATAATTTTTTCTATTATTGTTATTGTTACTATTTGACGAATTTGGATTATCACTTACTCCATTTTGTAATTTCTTACCTATTCGGTTACATTTTAAATAGCATTCAGCCTTTGTCTAATCACATTTTGTCACTACCCCATCTCCTAGGTCACCCATATACAGAGACACCTATACATATATATTGGATTAATAAGCTTGTTGTTCATTTCAATTGTCGTTTACGTTTCACAAGTTACATGATAATGATGACTATTTCAACATTAACATTCGTATCTTACAAATAATCTGATGAGACAAAAAATGTATATCCAAATTATCCTTTATATTTAAATGATGTTATACCCGCCTCAGAACTGGCTATTTTTGTCACTGATAATTTTGAACTAATAAATGTAGAACCTGATGAGCATTTATCGAAAAGAATATTCTTCGTTCAAACGTCTTTGTTTTAATAAGCATGGGAATTTTTAAACAATTGAAATCTTATTATTAATAACTATCTTTATTTACAACTGTACTCTAAGTAGTAGTATTTTAAATATTCTAGTATTCTAAGTAATTAGGCACCAATAACAGCATAAAATATAAATAAAACTTTTATTCATATTCTATTTCAAATGAGATATTTATTAATTTGAATTTTAAGTTTGTAAAGTATATTCATTTTGTTTTATGCATAACCCTTCATGAATTTTCGACTTTATGGTGATTATAGATTTCAACTAAATTCTTGAAGTCATTTGGAAGAAATTTGCTTGATTTTTATTTTCTGCTGATTGGTATTTATTAGTTGAATTGTTTTGAAATACAAGGGGTAATCTTTGAAAGAGTGTTCACTTGACATTCTACTTTATAGTGTCAGCTTTTCATGTGCTTTATACTAAAGCAACAGTCATAGTGTTAACCATCTGTAATAATAATGTTATTTTTATGCATACAAAAATAATTTAGTCATAAAATCAGGTTTACTTATGAGTAGTTCAGCTTTTTAAACTTCACTTAAAAAGACCGTCAAAGATTTCAGCCAAATTTCTGGATTTATTCTGTTATTATGGGGTTTTTGTTATGCAAAACTAGCAAAGTCATTGATTTTACAACGAGCCTAAGCATTGAATGCAATCGATAACGAACTGAAAGTTCAATTTAAGTTAAATTACACCGAAAATTTGATTATATATATACAAATCCCGAGTTTCTTGCCATTAATTTCAATAAAGATAATGTTAGCGAGATTCTTAATGGCATGCTATGTATGCATTCATTTTTTAAAAAGTGAATCAATTATCAAACATAGATCTTAGTAAAAACCCCTTAAATCCAACATACTTGAACCGTTAAAAGTTTCAGAGTATAAGCTTTCTACTTGGAAGATTTTCAACTACCTTATATCGAATTGTTAATTACATGTTATTAAGTGATGTCTGATTAAGTTAAATAAGTCCAGAAACTTAATTCAGCAAAATATACTGACATTTTGTCTTTAACATCATTGATAACAATTTCTTAACATTGGTAGATTGAATTTCAAATATTCCATGAGCTAGTGATCTTTTTCCTGTCGTCAGTGATATCAACCAAATAAACAAATGGTAGGAAAAGTGCTCACTATATCTTTATGATCCTAATCTATGGCTTATCCTAGCGTGTTGAGAAATTTCAAGGTAACAGTGCATCACGGATTCTATCAAGTAAACAGTGAAAGCATATTAGCCAGGCGATTGACCATTACTTCTGAATAATGTAACGTGTAACAGAGGAAATTTGTCATCAGGGTAGCATATGGATAGTGCATAATAACTGTTTATTAAGAGAACTTTGTAATAATTCATCAGTTAAGATAAAACTCTCCAATATTCAATTTTTTCTGACTTTACTTCTTTTCAGAAGCGCTTTGATTATAATGAGTTAGATTGGTTAATTAAAATTTATATGTCACCAAATTTAGGAATTAAAACCTACAGATCAAGCTAAAACTCAATTATCTGATCCCTTAACTCGTAATCACTGAACGTAGTTTCTTTCATGCATTCAATGAATGATAAATGGTTGAATGTTAAGAAGCTACAGTAATCATAGAGTATTAGTTAACAAAACCTAATATCATAACGTTATCTGAGAGTATTTAATGTTTCACATATGCATCACATCAATATGGTGTTACCTAAGAACTGAAGTAAACATTCTTGGTGATACATCCAAATTAAACCACGATTATTTGCTTCCAGAACACGACTATCATATTTCTCATTGTTCATGATTACTTCTAGAGTATCGCGTAGTGGAGTGAATTACATGCAAGTTGAACGATAACTTTTAGTATACGAATATAATCAAATGAATTAAAATAATAATAACATATACAAATTCATTAGAAAAAAAATATATTTTTTGATGATGATGTTGTTCAGAATGACAACGAAAACTTTACAGTTGAACCATTCAGCTCAGAAAAGATAATAGTATCAGATGCATCCATTTGGGATACAAAATTTTTAAATTATTTGAAAACCATTTATTACACCTGTAGTTTCTTATCACTCCTAATGACTTTAGTTGGTGTGTATAACATCTAAAATACCTGATAGGGATTTACATAACGGATTAATATCCTACATCTTTGTAGTTAAAATCACCAACTGACGTAGGTTGTACAATAATTGAGAACTGTAAAGCACTGGACAGTTGTTTTATTTTAGCATGATGATAGTTGAATCGAACCCAAAAATCTTAACTTCAGACTGCTTTGTTACCATTCACTAGTCTAACATTACTCAATTAGCAATATTACATAATCGTTATCCATTATCATTCATGATATCCACCTCATGCTCAGTATGTCAGAACTTCAGGAATTTGTAGTCAGTATATGATGCTTACTAGTAGTATAAGAAAGATATGAAGATTATTGATTATCTCATAATTGTTGTCGTTTTATGTCCTCAGGATAATACAAACACCTTTATTTGTAATTTACAATAGTCATTTGTTTAAAATAAAACATGTCCTTTGTTATATCTTTTCAGTTTATTTAAAATGGCATACAGTTATATGCATAGTCATAAAGATAACCATTAAACGTGCTTCATATATATATTGAAATAAAATTAAAATCTTTTTTTTTCTTTATCTTTATTAAGATTAATAAACAGAATGTGTTATTCATTCTTATATATGTTATTGTAATAAGATAAACAATATAGATACCTATAGTACATACAATTCAGTTGAATACATTGAATATAATTAGTTTGTTTATTGCTTGTGTAGAGTTAATTATACAACGTAGATTATAGGCAAATAACAACAAATGTATACAGTAGTGTTATCACTATAACAAACTTGCTTTCTTTACAATTTATTGCTAAATGACAAAAAAGATCAGGAAGAAAACAATTTAAAGTAAAAAGATACAATAAAAGTGATTGAATAAAAAAGATGAGAAGTTAGTCTGTTCAGTTGACTGTTTATGTTTATATACGTTAGTTATTATTATTATTTGTAAATGCTTTAGTAAATGTATGAATTATACCAATTGAATTACACATAATAAGTTATTAGGGCTTAGAATCCTAAAAAGTGATATATAATTGGATGGATAATAACACATATTATTATTGATATTATGCATCATATATAGAATTTGGATGGTTATTTTTTGTGGAGATTGGTTATTTTATTTGATTGGATATATCACAGATTGATGTTGACAGGGTACCATTGAAAACCAGGGAGCACTGGACAGCTGTTTCGTTCTAGTGTGGAACTCTTCAGCAGTGCGCACCCACGATTCCGCACCAGGGGCTTCAGGTTGACGCGAAACAGCTGTCCAGTGCTCCCTGGTTTTCAATGGTACCCTGCCAACATCAATCTGTGATATATCCAATCAAATATGTAGAATTGTTGAAAAACCCAAATGCCCTAAACAATTCTTTCATCCTTTTTTATTCACAGGAATGTTTAACTTAGACTACGTATGTGAGATCTACTTTAAGAATTTAAAATCAAGTATCACATATCCTAGAGGAATATTTCTAAATGACACGAGATTCATTGGGATTGTCTCCCATTCCCCTTGTTACTTTTCTTTACCTCTTTCTGACTGATCTATAAAGCAATCCTCAAAAGCAGTGATTTATAAACGTTAGTAGAAACTGTCATTACTGTCGTCTGCCATATTGCTTTCAAATAGTGAAACTGATAACAGTTATAAGCGATGTTTATAGACGTAGATAGAGATAATTAAAAGCTTATGAGAATTGCACTCCCTCTGTTTTATCACAACAAAACAGATATCATGATCCTGATAATTTAAAATCTAAAGCTGACTGGTAACTATACAATGATTATCAAGTCTGTCTGACTCGTGAAAACACAAAATGAGATAAACGTCATGAAAAACTAATCTGATGAATAATTTTCAAGCAGCATTGAAAATGTGAAAATTCTTAAATTTATTTCCTTAGCTTTCATAGTCCGTTGATAGAAACAATACTTTAAGACCAGTGAGTCTGAAATTAACAGTTCACATTTACAGCCTCAGCAAACCTAGTTAAACCGAAAACAACTATAGCACTCTCAACATGACTGACTTCACAGGTTAACGGTTTGTTACAAACAATAAATAATTATTAGTTAAATGATTATTACCTAATACCTGTTTTTCATGAACATTACGTAAACTGATTGGTTGATTAGTAAAATGCATAAATTCGTTTATTTTCATCTCGGATTATTGTATGATCAGCTTCTACCTAAATGTGAAGATATTAACCATAAAATACTAAAAAAAATAATGAATCCTAGTCCTACAAATGATCAAAAAGGTACTTATTATTTGAATACGTAAGATTTATTGTGTAGGTTTGTTTATATTCAAGACCACAATCGGCCTGATTCTGTTGATATATATATATATATATATATATATATGCCATTCTCAAATAAATATATATTTCCTTTTAGTTACAAGTGGATTATAACAATAAGTAGAATATAGGATGTGTTTTGTAATATTTGGAACGTTTAAGCCAAATACATACGTATATCCTGATATGGATGTTCACAGCAGATACTTAATAAGCTATCCTGAGATATCATAGTTTGATCATTGACCATTTGACAATCCTATATGAGTCATTAATCAACGATTACAAAAATATATACTTCATGTATATTTATGGAGGTTCCCTAAAATCTATTCTGATTTCGAATTCATCGATGTTCTGATGAAAATTGTGAACAAAATCTGAAACTACTATTTTTTTAAAAACCGTAATGATTATCTTAGAAACACTTAAATACGATCAATAACCAATGCTCTGTATCATAATGTTTTTATTTGTAGACTCTTAACTTTCAAGAATAATTAAATAATATGTAAACTTGACTGTGTATACATGTCATCCTGTCGGTTACATAAAACTTAGCACTTGTCATATATATGCATCAGTTCATGTTGTCATAGCATATTAAAACGACCAGATCAAATTAACAAGATTAATACAATAAGTTAGGTGGTAACAGTGGTGTGTATTATGTGTAAACATGCTTTTGCCTGGATCACCACTTTTATTTATGTTTTCTACCTTAATGTCTAATAGATCTGCTCATATTCTTATTAATAAAAACAGATCATTAGCAGTTTGTATAAATCCTTCGTTAATGAAAACCGTGAAAAACCCATGATATCATTTTGTTTTAGGTTTTCTATTATAAATTTCTTAATAATAACAAAATAATTAATAAGAATCTATTGTTTGTTTTGTAATTTATAAATAGTATATTCATCTACTTGATATGTTCATAGTGTTAACTTCTGTTATACTCTTTTCTCTTAATTACGTAGCAATGATCACAATTTCGGTGATTGCAGAATGGTCACCATCGATACACAAAGATCAGTTACTAAAAACTTTACAACCACGTGATAGATCAAAAGTGATTCTGCGTAAATTTGCTAAAAATATCTGTATTTGTATGTATCCGAATGGGACGGTCTACACAGAGGTAATTCATACTCTTTAAATATCGAGTTATTACAATTAATTTTTTTTACTAATCAAAGATTGACTTATCTTCAAGCATAGAGAAAGGGAGTATAAGTACGGAAGGTAAAAGTAGTTACTATGACTGACTAATATCAACTGGATAAACATTGGAAATCTACAATTACATTGGATATTAAGACAACGCATGTTAACGATGTTAAAGAGCATATAGGATTAAGACTACAAAATCGTATCTGATTATATAAATGCTGATCATTTGACGCTGAATATTTGACTAAAAGCCCCCCCCTCCAAGGAGGGATGAGAAAAGGAAGATGATGACCATCTAAGTAGAAATCCTTACAGTCTCACATTTTTATACGACAAAACTAAGAAATTACATAGATCACTGATAGATTACTATGTAGAATGTATAATAAAGCGCAAAGAGAGCAAAACTATGAATTTTATACAAAAAGTTAGATAATACGATTATAGTTAATTTACAATAACTTCAGAATGAAAAGTGTGTAACAAAATTTGATAAGTCGCCAAAGAGATTACAATACGAAATCCCTCTAAACTAAATACATAACAAGTATAATTTAAATGTATCAATCCTGATTTCTTGTAAATTAGCTTTAAGAGTTTTTTTATTTTTACTTTATTGTCTCATCGTAACCATACTGAGAAATAGTGAATAACCCCACGATGCTAGTTTAACTTCTTCGTTATGCCATTCAGACATAATGTTCGACCTCAGAAGTTCATAAACGATAGTGAACACTTTCGACGAGTTTTATTTTCACACATAAGTTAATAGATTTGAAAGATTGTAACTTGCCAATAGCACTTAGTGTGATTCATATAGAAACAAGTCGTTAAATAACAATGTTATTATTAATTGAGGGGTTTGTTGAACTTGCATTTATTTGTTAGTGGAATGTGAAGCAGAAAAATATCATTAAATGGTTAATAATGTGTCCACTGATGATTATATGTTCATTGCTGTACGCAATTGATGTTAGGATGTTGTACGGTGATTCAAAATGTTAGTAAAATCATTTCAACCCACAAAAGCAACATAACTGTGTAGTTTACGTTTCTGTTACTAACCAACTTATGAAGGATAATGTGACGTGAGCATATCATTTAGGTATTTCACCCACCACCACTAACATTCATCCATTTGATGTATCTACAAATTATCACCTCAATCTTTGAAAGTTCAAAAATAAATTCAAGACATTTTTAGGGTTTTTCAGTGTGATTGTTAACATTGAATTGGGGTAGCCTAATTTTTAAATTAGATTCTATTGCTTATTTGCTATCAACGTTCATTGAGTCTCTGATTAAATGGTCGATTCCATACGCGATTGTCAAGTCACTTGTCAAATTTTGATAAAGAACCAAATGACTTAACATAATAAGGAGAAAGTAAGTGAAGTTGGTTTTGTTATCTAATTTAAACGCTAATAAACTTAATATTCCCTAAGATTTTATAATGATGAATTGTTTATATCATGCACACTTACTGATCACTCGTTATTCACTTTATTCAGCTCATCATCAATCAAACATTAACAGATAACTGTGAATGGCGCTTAAGAGTATCAAGGCATGGAATGGGCTTTGAACATCAATTAACTGAAGATGATATTAGTGATGAGTTAGCTGAACACTTCCTTCCTAATATATCTAATAAAACTACAGTTCATGGTGGAAGATGGCCAACACTGAGTGTAACTGATGATAAATCTTATACAATAGCGTCTGGTTGGGCTCATCATTTATGGAAACCTGAAGCGACATGGAGAGTTTATGGAGTTCCACCACATATAATTTCAAATTTTAATAAAACAGAAAGAAATTCTCCAAGTTTCCAACGATTTTTTTCAAGTAATATACAGAATTTTAACCAGTCAAATGTAAAAAGGAATACATCAACTTCTTTATCATTATCAAGTTCTACTGTAAAAGTAGGTTCACAACAAATGTTAGTTTTAGAAGCTCCTGCTTATTATTTCGATACATTACAGCATAGAGCAAAACATAAATATTGTAGTATATTGAAAAACAAATTGACAAATCTTGTACAAACAGAATTAGTTATGAGTTTAAACATTCTAGATAAATATAGACAAGCATTTCAAAAATTAATATTTCATATTAGCACACATCCGGTAACCAATTCTAAATACAATGATAATAATGTAACAATTAATACTATTGCAGATCTATTAGATAAATGGTTAATGCTTTTAGATTATAAATGGCGTCAATCAATTAGATCACACTATAAAGTGAATTCTCTATTCAATTATCATCATGTGAATAATTGTTCATTAAGTTTTAAATCATCATTTGAAATCAATTTTATTGGTAATGATAGTGATGATCAAATATTAATTAAATTTTATGAAAAACAATTAAAAACAAAGATATATTTTAGTCTATTTGAAATTATTCAACCTATAGTTGATTGGACAGGCGAACAAAAACAACAATGGTTACGTAATCCAAGAGTGATTAAATTATTTCATTATTTACATATTAAATGTCCATCATTAAAGAAATTAAGACAAGCTTCATTTATATTAAGACAATATTTACCAGATTATGCACCAGAAGTTGTTATTCATTCCAAAAATACATTTCATTATGGTCTTATGGGTAGTTTAGAATCGCAAACATTTAAAAAATTCTTAATACATAACATTAAATTAGCTAATAAATTAATTGATCGAGCTATTCATATGAAATTTGAAGAATATTATTTTTGGCCAATATTACGACGTATAAATACAAAAAGAATTGTTGAACATTCAATTTTTCCTAACAATCATATACGTGATGAAATTCAAAATATACCTTTAAGTAGTATATGTTATCAGTTATTTATAAGTAATTGGAAATTCTATAGAAAAAATGATTCATTTAACTCGTGTTTCGATTAAATTAAAACAACAAATAAACTTCATATTGAATATTACAGTGTAACTTTTCATTCCAATAAATGTATGCACATATTGAAAAAAAAAGAAGCGAACTACCTCTGTAAATGACTTTAAAGATAATTCACAGTGTGATCGATTAAAGCAAACAATATTGTTTACATATCTTTATGACAACTATATTAAACTACTTATTAGTAGCAGTATAAAACTTGAATAAGGTTTTATTCTTTTTTTTTCTTGAAAAAAATTATTTAATTATTCACTATTATTATTATTATTATTACATATATTTTCTTCATCATAATATATTTAACCCATTTCATACATTTCAATCGACTTCTCTCATTCTTTGTGAATAAATGTAATGCATTTAAAGAAAATGATCGTTTTTATTATGTTTCATATACTTATACATACTACTACAAATTGTTAATAACAATTAATACAGTGAAATAATTATTGTTTGCATGTAAATTCATTTAGACACAGTATAATTTCAAGTCAATGTTATTCTAGTTAAGTATACATCAAACAAAAGAGGAATTATTGACAAATTTAGCAATGAACGAAATAGGCGAAAAAAAAAGTACAATACTGGAAAAATTTTTCAACGTCGAAATAAAATAACATGTAGTTGTACTAATTCTTTGCATAGTCGAATGCATACATATTAGGCCTATATAATAGTGACATTTTGAATGCTCTTTCTTGTGTTGCAATGAATGAATAATTGAAAAGTGATATTTTATTATATACACATATTGTTCATTGAATCTATTATGTACAATTCATTAAACATAGGAATATACACTACAATGGATGTTTTAACATTTTCATATGATTGTTGTTATATATTTTTTGTTCTATTTCCTTTCATTGTTTTTATATTACAACTATTATGACTTGATCATGATTGTAATAAGCAATCGTATACACGTCCTCACACATATGGACATTTGCAAACAAGTAAACATACGTAAATACGCTTACTTTATACAATTATGTATTAACATTGTTTTCTTGTTATTGTTAATAATAAAATGAGAACAGAAAATTTAATGGATAATATTTGATTATTATATTATACCACATATATTTTCTTCATCATAATATATTTAACCCATTTCATACATTTCAATCGACTTCTCTCATTCTTTTGTGAATAAAATGTAATGCATTTAAAGAAAATGATCGTTTTTATTATGTTTCATATACTTATACATACTACTACAAATTGTTAATAACAATTAATACAGTGAAATAATTATTGTTTGCATGTAAATTCATTTAGACACAAGTATAATTTCAAGTCAATGTTATTCTAGTTAAGTATACATCAAACAAAAGAGGAAATTATTGACAAATTTAGCAATGAACGAAATAGGCGAAAAAAAAAGTACAAATACTGGAAAATTTTTCAACGTCGAAATAAAATAACATGTAGTTGTACTAATTCTTTTGCATAGTCGAATGCATACATATTAGGCCTATATAATAGTGACATTTTGAATGCTCTTTCTTGTGTTTCAATGAATGAATAATTGAAAAGTGATATTTTATTATATACACATATTGTTCATTGAATCTATTATGTACAATTCATTAAACATAGGAATATACACTACAATGGATGTTTTAACATTTTCATATGATTGTTGTTATATATTTTTTGTTCTATTTCCTTTCATTGTTTTTATATTACAACTATTATGACTTGATCATGATTGTAATAAGCAATCGTATACACGTCCTCACACATATGGACATTTGCAAACAAGTAAACATAACAAGTAAACATACGTAAATACGCTTACTTTATACAATTATGTATTAACATTGTTTTCTTGTTATTGTTAATAATAAAATGAGAACAGAAAATTTTAATGGATAAAAAATCTTCGCACTTTTTGATCAACATCAGTTTGCTTAGTATTTATAAACGTTTGTTTTCTGGAAATTTATTGTCCATGACATCCAATCATTGCTATTTAAATTTTAGTCTATATTCATGGACATAATTTTAAAGATCTTCTACCATGGGATTAATTTATCTTCTTAAAATAAAAAGATGACATATCTCTGGTTGGCGAAAACGCTGAGATCATGCACCCTTCCAAGCATTTCAATTCATAATGTGAACAGCCTAAGATATCTCTTTGCCTCTGAAATGCAAAATCGTATCCTAAGACTTATTTGCCCTTAACCTAAACAGACTGATACAAGTAAATTGGCTTCACCATCTGTTGCAACCTGATATCAGTCCAATTTAGATCCTAGGCTAAATGCTAGTTCACCGGAACGCGTAGATGAGCATCGGTTGTATTTGTGGGACGCTGTGGAAATGGTGAGTCACGTCTCTTACTGTTTTACGAAAAATCCTGCAGATTCTTTACAACTCGTTGAGGCATGTCAGCCCATCCCAACAACTCATTAGTTCGACAATAAACGTAGACTCTTACGTCAGGAAATCGTAAAAACTTTGCCTGAGGACACCGAAATCTGGCGGTCCGAAAGTGTCAAAGATTTTGAGACAGCAGCTCCATCTGACGATCGCTGAAAGTCCAAGCCACTAACAGCAAACGTCGAGTGTCAGTAAAAGTCTGTGAAGTTATTGGTACATCAATCACTAATATCTAAAACCATCTTAGACGATGATATGAGTATACTATCGGCCCATCTCGACTTCTTGGTTGGGGTCCCAGAGATGGTGCAAATCACTGGCTCGAGACCTTATCAGATATGGCACCAAACAGAATCCAGTGACGATCTTGACGCAGTTTCCAATTGCAAACTTCACAAAAGTATGATCTCTCTAAATAAGAATGGAATATTGATTATATCTCTACCCTAACTGTATCTCCTATCTTATAATTCCTTTATTGTCCCACTACATTTTAAATTATTCCCCCCCCCGCGGATTGCCTGTGCTTTCTCCACGTTACTTTTGTACTTGTGTGACACGTATATTTTTGTGCCATTTTGCACCAAATTTTATGTATTTAAATAGCGATAATGATCACTATAATAACACTAGTCTACATCAATGCCTGAACTAATTACAGGGAGTGAAGTAGTTGAGCATGATCGTCAATTTAGCTTATCTTAAAAGTCTTATCAGCCCTAGTTGGTTAGTGGCTGATGAAGTCTAGGTACAGATACAGAAAGGCTGGTTGATGTTTGCCAAATCGAGCCACTCGTGAACTAGGCGATATGTCTGACAACGAAGGGCCGAGTATAGCGCACAGAAATCTATTTTATATTACTCTATGGTTTTGAAACGTCATCTATGAATGTAGAAGATATACATTTAGTCACGTGTCTTCGACACTTTACTTGAGTTTGGAGGGACAGTTAAGTGAATAATGCGAAAGCTTACGGTATTAAGCCTATGGTATCTCGGTTAATGGGAATGAAACTTCATTGACTGTAGTGGCCAAAATATACATTACCTAAGTTCAATTACTGCCTACTTTGATGCGCAGTGGTGGCTAAAAGGAACCTGAGTTAGGCTAAACCAAAGCACCCCATCAATTCATGAGCTCAATGACAATTAAACCGATCCGTGCTGATAGGTTTGGACTATATAGTTGAGATCTGTACAATTGGTGATCAAAAACAACGAGTAACATGGCCTAGAATTACGTTCTATCTAATAAGATTTTTGATTAGTCATCGTTTTAGTTTCGATTTTAGACAAACGCTTAAATTAGTTGATATTACATATATCCAATGTAACATTTCGACTTTGTTAACAAGCTAAAGAAACTGTTTTACTACCAAGATCTGATCATGCACTTGAGTAAAAGTTATTGCTATAAATATTTATATGACATTCATGAAAATTATCGTATGCATTTACACACGGGGCACATAAGTTCTGAAGAATAAATAACAAGATCCAAAATTGTGCGATAATGTTTCATTTTGAGGCAGTGAAATAGAAGGTATTTAATCGAAATATACACTATCTGCAAAAAGTGCATTCCAACCATTTTAGTAAATTACATCGAAATTATTAAGTGGATGAGTCAGACATACGATATTGTTGAAGTTGAGCCTTTTGCAATAAAATTTCTTCTGCTGATAGCTCATTTTGTTCAGTTTGACGAAGTTGGCAAATATTTTGTACAATTTTATCAGGTGTTTGTAAAGTTACCTGATTATTTAAAGGCTCGTAAAACGGATGCCACATGCCTTGAATTGAAGGGCGTTTTGTTGACCAGTATTTATGTATTGGAAAAATATTCACTCCAGAACGAGTGCGTAGAAAATTGATCCAATTAGCAATTTCTTCGCAAGTCATGCCCTGCGCACGTACATACTGCCAATTACCACATACTACAATAATAAGAATAATAATTTGTATATATCCAAACATACGATATTCGGCAACCAAAAGAGGAGGCCTGTTTCTTCGTGGCTTTACATAAATAACGGTTGACGGATTATCTCGAGCAAAGTCCACCAGATAATTTTCAATATAATCCCTGCATAAAAACCACTAATATTATTAACAATAGCAACACGAAAGTGAGAAATAAATTTATTTTACATGGCGGCTAATAAGTCAAAAATCTCGACAATAAGCATACTTCAACTATTAGTAATATTTATATTTGAATGGCAAACTGATTCTGAAAGTGATTGTTAAAAGATTTGTTAATCATTAAACTCAACGAGTATTACATTATCAAGAAATCGGCGACTACTAGACAAAACTATAAGTGAATAACCCGAAAATTAAAAATTTGCAGATTAACGGAGAGGGGGATCTTCGTAGATTGACAAATTACTAGTCATTTATGGAATCAGACACTTGTAATTAAGCCAATAAACAAAGTACAATGAAATTGATACTAACTCACTAATCAAGGAAGCTAAAAGCAAATCACTAAGCAAGCACCTTATTTATTTTACAGAGGCTGTATTACACATTCTATATTTGAAATAAATAAGTAGGGCAGTGATTAACCGACTAAGCTTTTCGACTGGCCACCAAGTTGTGGGTTGGAATCCCATTCTGATCACTGTTTAGATAGCAGAGTAGTATCACCAGCCTCCACACAGAATCGGGTTCGCAGCCAAGTACATGAATATGTACTTTTTAAAAGTTAGAGATAAATAGATAAAGTACGCTTAACGGTAGCTCAACAACCTTACTATTAAGGCCCAAAGTAATGAGGACCTGGAAGTTTCTGGATTGAAACAGCATTGTTTACAGTCACTACACTGTATTGCCCTTATATGAAAACATTCAACGACCTCTACAAAACAACAAATCCGAAAACCTGATCAATCTTAATCTGACTTCATATAGTGAAGAGGCAAAAGTCCGGTGTATAACTACTGATTATTACAGCAGAGTCTTCAATATTGAACTGTGCAACAATTGATTACCAAAACGGAAATACAGTAAACGGTAGAATTAGCGATCTTCGCATAAGACATGCTTTTTGTAACCCTTTAGGACATAATGAACACTGGGTTATAGTATACGTAACAGGAAAAAATGTTTATTGAGAAGAGTTCATTCAAAAGAATCATTAACAGCATGAAACGTCATTCACATATCTTGACAGTAATAAACAGTTATTCGAAACTAAATGTTAACATATCACAAGCAGATTAGAAAGGTTGAAAACGAAGAAGTGAAACGATGCCAATGCTACGAGACGGCTAAAAGAATAACATAGTTTGAAAGACAATACAGTTTGACGTATGAGGGAAAAACTACTGAAACTTGTTTACATATGAGACATAATGATGAGGTTTGCTAGTCTTCACATAGATTACACTGACAGTCATTGGTCTTATAGATCGACATTTTGCCTTGGTTCCGTTACCTTAAGTTTTCCGCCAAGTCACGTGTTTATTTCTTTTCTCTGAATCATCCTATAGATTTAATTATTACTATTTTTAATTGTGTTGATATTACCATTATTACAACTGTTTTACTAGTCATCTTGTTAATTTTATCTCCTTATGCCGATATGATATGGCGAATTGTGCTAATGCGTGTCGGCTTCGGATTCTATGTTAATTGTGAACTAATTAACAGATCTTTAACCCACTGTTACACCAGCCAGTACAGCAATATGACAGATAGCTGAAAATACAACGCATTTTTCACCCACCTATGTTGGGGAACAGCATTAACAACCAAAGGACGCTAGCTCGATGGACCTAATGCAGACGAGTGATACGCGAGGGACATATTAACTAATGGCAGTCTATGCATATACTCTACTTTCATAGCTTGTGTTTTGAATCCATGATGATAGGGGCACAATAAAAGAGGTAGCTAAAATTCATTCAGATATCATTCCTAAGCTACGGCTAACAAAGGTTAAGTAAAATTGCTGTATTTATGTGAAGGCTTTATCAACCAAAAACCTATTCATTGTTTAAACTGACAACGTAAGTGGATTAGTCAGTAATCTCATTAGCTTCCGATTTCAACGTCAAACTACAGATTACAGAGAACCGATTCTGAAGAAGTCAGTCAGTCAGTTACAACGTAGAACTTGGTACATGTGTATATCAATTCAAGTTGCCATGCCCCAATTAGCAGAGAGAGATTAAATTGTCGGATCAAATCCCAGAGTAGGGGAGCTAGTAACAGAGTTACTATTAATGAAAAGGAATAAGGATCGGAGATAAGATTTGAGAAAATATGATTCAGTAAAAAGAAAATTATGATAAGTTCAGAAACTTAGAATCTGGAGGAAGACAAAGAGTAGATGCACCTGCACCATTGCCAAAACGGTTTTGAACCATATCACCCAAAGTCTCTAACCACTCGTTACGATCATCAGGCGAACCCCAACCAGGTAGTCTGCACCTATTAACATGGCTCAGCCCAATTGTCAATGATTTCATGGACTGGTGTCATGTTGTGGTTTGGTCAACCTCAGCGTTTTTCCAGTCTACTCCTACACCAGACAGTATTGCTCGTCGAGGTAAGCGGCGGCCAGGAATATGTAACATATATCCCAACCACCTCAGCTGATAAAAATTCAACACTTTATTAATTTATTTACCATCTTCATCTACTGCTTTATCCCTAACCCATGTATTGCGCACTTGGTGGTCCCATAAAACACGAACGATGCTTCGAAGACATCTATGATCGAATATCCTCTATCCTTAATTGCTATGTTTTACATCCATAAAGTAAAACGGATCGAACTGTTGCGCAGTAAATGCGTCCTTTGGTCGGAAGACAGATGCCTTGCCTACGCCACAAGTGACAAACTGGCAAAAGCCTTATGTATACGAGCCAAGATTTCATCAGACACCAGATCGTCAGGACTGATGAGGCTCCCAAGTTAAATGAGGCGGTTAACACATTCACCTGCTCCGTTCCTTATCACTAATTTAAGTGCCGAATCAAGCTAGTCCTGAAGCAATATTTTGCATTTGGAGGAGGAAGAATCGCATCCCAAATATGCTTACATTCTTGTTTAAGGTAGTCAAAAGATTCTGCATTTTATCAGCATCTTCACCTAAGAGAACATTATCATCTGCATATTCTAAGTCAGCTAGTTTATCTCCTGGAAGGAGGTCAACCCCGGAGAAGTCAGACGATGAAAATGTCCACTCTAAAAATATGTCAATGATAAAATCAAATAAAAATGGGGAAAGCGGACAACCTTGACGAAAACCACTTGAGGTAATCAGATCTGACGAAAATCCACCATAAGCTCTGACTCGACATGTGGTGTTCAAGTAGAGAGCTTGTACAAGGTTAATGTACTTCTCTGGTACGCCTTTCAATGACAGACATTGCCACACAACCTTGCGATCGGTAGAGTCAAACGACACCTTAAGGTCAAGGAACACAGTTATTGTTGAACGTCTAAAAGTGTGCCTATATTACAGAACCTGCCGAAGTGAAAATATTTGGTCTATACAACCACGTCCAGGTTTGAAATCACCTTGGCTTTCTCGAGTTTGTACTTCACGAGCTTTGTTTAAACGTCAGAGTATTATTGAAGCTAATATTTTAGACACTATATTCGTTAGACTGACTCCTCAGTAATTGTTACAAGAGGACCTCTGTCCTTTTTTATAGACTGGGACGATTAGTGATCGAGACCAACTAAATGGGATTATGTTCAGTTCGCAAATTCTAGAAAAAATCTCAGTTAATCCGATTGCCACAACTGGACCACCATCCTTAAATATTTCAGGGGTTAATCTGCCAGGTCTTGCCTTCCTCCCTCGATTTAGATTCCCTATAGCCTTCTCAACCTCACTAAGACTTGGGGGGGCCAATATTAATTTGTCATTCAGATTGCTTGAGGATAGTGGGAAACTGGGATGAGGCCGAAAGCCAGTTGGACTGTTCCCTAAAGTGTTCTGCCCATCGGTCCAATCTTCTGCATTGACAGTGAACAATGGTCCTATCTTTTTCCGAGATAGTTTTACTTAGTCGGATTTCCGATACTCGTTTCCCTGATAAGTCTGAACAGTTGTCTACTGTTACCTATTGTCCCTGGCTTTTCCTTTTTTTAGTTTTCACCATCCACTACTGCTCACGATCATTGCATAAGCTTATAACCAGCTTGTGTTTAAGTTGCCTTCGCTCCTCATCATTTTTAGAACCAGATGGGATGTTTTGCCGAGCATCTATCAGTTCAGCAGATGCAGTCGAGAGCCACTGAGTTTTGTTAACTTTTTTGCTTAGTTTGCTAGTAAATATTACTGCTGTTTCAACAGCTTTTTGGATATCATTCCAGGCTGATTCATGAGGGGTACAGTTTCTGTAGTTGACTAATTGGTTTTCTAGTTGTTCCTAAAGTGTATTCTTGACTTTTTCATCATTAAGCTGAACTCTGAGGTGATTAATGCCATGGATCTTTTACGTCCAGTGAGAGGCAGACTAATACGCGTTCGTAATAAAGCATGGTCTGAGTTTAAACATGTATTCCAAAATGAGCGGCAGTTTTCTATTGAACCTCTCCAACGGTGGCTGATAGCAATGTGATCTGATAAAACTGTGCACGAGAGACTAGAAAAAAGATGAATAATACTTCACCTAATTATGAAAACCTCCATTAATTAAATAGTAATATCACAAAAGGACTAGTAGCATACCTAACACCTTGACTATCCCGTCGAAATTTACAACACTTTAATGTTATTCGCTGCAACTGAGGAACAAAACGTAAAGTTGTAGTTCCGTATACGGCATGTAATATAGCTCTTGGTAAGGCGTTACCAGACATGTAAAGTAATTTTGAGATCCACTTGTCGACTTTGGTTCCCGATTCTAAAATCTTTCGTTTTACGCTAAATTTTCTGGAAAAATATAAGCAATTACAGCATGTTCTATATTCGTAAGAAATATCTAGAAAAAATGGAAAACACGTAACAAAGCAGAGACAGCTAAGGAATGAAAACTGAGAAATGGTGAGAATAACGCTTACGATACTATTTGATCGTTCACAGTTGACGGAAACATTATGTTCATGCGAAAAGCAGACCATATAATGCCTGTGGACGATTATCGGGCTGAACTATGCGGAAGTAGGCGAAAGGTAGACTATAATACATAAATTTAGGCGAAAAATTTATTCCGTAATAAAGTGAGAATTTGTAGACATATCTAGTCGAACCAGACAAATTATTAGAGGTCAAAGTGTAAATAAATAGACATGCCTATTTATTTACACCTGACAGGCGAAAAGGGCGCAAAGTGTTGCATTGTCGCCTTTATCCACAATTTGTTCACCATTAAATTTCCTCCTTTATTTACACTTTGTTCGCCTTTATTTACACTTTACTGGTTGTTTGGGATAATATGGCTACAGGATGAATTAGGTGATTCCATTTTTTCACTTCTTTGCCGTATGTTGATTGTAAAGTAGATATAATTTAAATAGCATTATTTACTATGATACTGGCCTGATTCAGTAGATTCCATAGGCTTAAGTAACTCGTATTTCCATAAAAACCTAAGTTTAGTTCTGTTCTGTCTTCTGTGAAATGTAGAAAGATAACGATGAAGGCAGTTCAACAGATTACCAGATAACATGTATCTTTTAGCTGACAAGGTAGAAATAAACTATGATGTCACTTCTGGGAGATTCTTTAAGAGGCCTTGACTTGTCACATTACTGATCCCAGTAAACCAAAACATTGGGCCACACTGGGCTTTTCGTATATAAACGCTGGGCCACCTACATCGACGTTGGGCCAAACGAACGAAACATTGGGCCAGGTGTCTAAACGTGAAATTTGAGGTTAGGCCAAATTACTGGAACATTGGGCCAAACGTAAGGATTGGGCCAGAACATTGGGCAAAACGTCATGCATGTGGCCCAATGTTTTACATGCTGTTTGGCCCAACCTTTTGATTTATTAGGGATGAATATGATTTCAGCCATTCCAAATCAAAAACCTCAAAATATCGCTCTACAAAGCGTTGCCTTATTTAAAAGATATGTTATAAATATAAACTCACCCAAATTAGGAAGTATGTTTTATGTAACGATTACAACATCTCCCCCCATCAACTAACCTTGGGAACTGCTCCCTGGCACAGTAGTTCAATTCTACCGCTTTCAAAGTACACTCTACAATATCCCTCTATTCTAAAGAAAAAGGTAACTATCATATGAACTTGCAGCAAAATAGAAAGGACTAAGCCCATTGATTAACTCACCTCCATAACGTAAAATTGGAGCCAAAGTGAAGATTCCTTAGTGGCCTCGTCGTACAGAGAATACATGCTAGTTTGAGAAGCCACACATTAACTGACATGTAGTCTTCAGTACCAAGAGAGGGTATTCGTTTAATGTAGCTATTTTGGAAGCGTCATCACTCTAAGGAAACATCTGCGTTAAATTAGGCAAAAAGACGTGTAGGGTGAGTATGAATACACTAAACCCTAGCGAATTTATACACTTATCACTGGTCACTAGACGTTGAATAGTGTCCCAACCCTTCCATACTGTTATCGTTCCCGAGGGCAATTAACTTTTAAAACAGACATCATATTTGGTGCGGTGCAGTCATAACTCACATTCTGTAATACCTTTTCTACATGCTATTAAATATATTCTATCTAGGGTTGCTTCCCATATAGGAAACATTGTAGAAAAACTAAAGTAAACCATCCAACAGAGTCATTGGGTAGTGTGGTATTAGTCCAAGTTCACTTAATTGGACGATCTAACTGTCTCTATAGATTCGAGTAGAGTTGAACTGTTAGTCGATGTTCGTCCAGGTATTTTTCTCAAACTTCCCCAACTTTGTGGGGAACATTTCCCCAATTCGCCTGCATGTTTCCCTAAAGTTTGCCTAAATTTCCCCAGAATCGGTTACTCCGATACCTCATGGCTCCTGTATAATAATACTCAGGTTTTATTGTTCTATTCTTTCAGCAGTATTAAGTTGACTCGTACTTCACGTTGAGTGTCTACGAATTTTCAGGTGTAATCCATGAATGACAATTTTTCTGTTGGAAAGAAGCACAGGAAGCAATTGGAAACTTTTATTCTGTTAGGAAAATAAGGTTATTGCTGTCTCAAATTACATGCAGTCACTATGTAGGTGTATATGGTCAAAGAGCACACCTGTTCGTCTTTCAAATACTTTTATGTCGTTCCTAAATATATATTTGGTTTTAAGAGAAAATCTTAGGGTACTGACCATAGGAACAAATCGTATGGTAAACCCTGCTTCATTAATTTTTAAGTCGAAATATATAGAATGTAAATCCATGTTGTGTATTGTGTCAACTGTCTGTAAGTATGCTATACGTAACTATGCCATCATTTGTAATTTTGTGTAATATGGGATCTACAGTGTAGGCGTTTGTCAGAAAAGTGAAGTATCAATCCAATGCTCTGACACTCAGCATTGTCTGATAAAGTTTTGGAGTACGTTCATGGTGTGTTTCATAAAAAGTTTGCATCAGGTGGTATACAAAATATGAAACCGATAGTTACTATGAGCAAGTTTGTTGTAATAAACCTGAAGCTTGTGGCCCATGTAATCCTGTTTGGCCGTATGTCAAGTAAGCTATTAGGATACGTCTGACTGGTTGCGATTCTGAGCCATCAGCAAACTAGTTACTCTTATCCCATAAGCCAAATCAACAATAATAACACATGATTGTTTCATAATACAGCGTTTATAGCAGCATTGCAAGTTCTGTAGCTTTTATAAGATACAGACAAGTCTAAAACAGTGAGTTAGTTCACAGTAATATGTACTTGTGAACGTATATTTGCTACCACTTCATTCCACGAACGTCACGAGTGATTCTACACAGGAAGTATGGGAGTCCAACAACGGATGAAAACTCGATAAATCAACGTTCAATAGCGTCATTGTGTTAGCTCCCTTGACATCATATCCATGATAAAACCGTTGCACGAATATTCTTTTTGTTGAAAAATATGTGAGGAAGCGAATAAAAATCCGTTTGCAATGCTTATATATTGGTGTTATAGGTATCGATTTAGCGCATGATACTAATGAGGCAAAGTAAGAAAATCGTCTCATAGTGAGTAAATAATAGATTTTTGATGTTTCATTTAGTAATAAGTGATAACATAGGATGTAGACATCCAGCAATATTTGGTTGGGAGAAGGAAGCTTACAGCGGGTAGCCAGACTATGTAAGCAGTCACAAGCTCTGCGGTTGATCTCCGTCATCAATCATTGACCTTCTTTAACGTCCTAGATGGTACATAAAGTTAAACAGAGAGCTGAGATACATTCTACGGCCTCCTATGGGTCAGCTCTACACCAGTCATACTTTTCTAACTCCTTCGTAATCTTTATGTTGTGTTGGAAAATCACTCTCATTCTAAGGGGTGCCAATGGGTTGAAACATAGGGGTCGAAAAAGTCTTTCTAGCCTACAAAAATCGTGCAGCCCAAAATTCCCCACACATGAGAGTTAGATATGACAAAAACTGGGCTAAGAGGAAGCTGAACAGAGCTCAGGGGACCGAGACATTAGAGTTGGCCACCACTGTATTCTGTGGTATTCCAGGACTACCAAATAAAGACCTGGGTAAACTCTGACTGTACAACCTGCAGTGGCGGGAGTGGATGACTAATCAGACAGCTACCTCGTCCTACATACCTCAGGATCCTGAGCTCATCGTGCTTGTTAGCTTTTAGGTCCTGAACTGGGACGACTGAAACACGACTAACCATGACTAGTGTAGCGCTTAGCACGACATGGGTGATGAAAAATATCCACCGTTTCGAAGGTAAACCCAGAAGCTAACTTCAAAAATCCGCTAATGGTTTTGTCCACAAGTTCATGTATGTAAGACTGGCAGGACAGGATATGGTCCACGACAGTAACCAAGGTACTTTGGGAAATAGGCACACTCACCGGACCAAGGCTACTCTCTCGTCAGTTTTCTCAGAACTTGCCCCAGCCTAGAAATGGTCCCATCCACCTGTTCTGCACCCTCGGGACACCCTGGTCTAGAAGCAGTCGCACCGTGACAAATAGTCGAGTGCCTCTGCAACAATATCAGAGGAGTGAGAAACCAGCTATCCAACCTCCAAGCTTCATTAATACAGTCTTGTTCGATCACAGTATCTACAACACACCACCGAAGTTACAAGAATCAATCCACAAGGTTTGACCAAAGGAATGTACTATCCCCCCCACGAGTGGCCACACACACAAGGATATAATATCCCAAAAAGTGTTTTACTGTTGGACATTAGATTTGACAAAATGCCGGTAACTGGAATTTTAACACCTTGACCCTGGACCTCGCAACCGATAATGTAACAACAAGAAGGGTAGTTTCCAAAATATCTTCCATGTTTCATCACACAAGCTGGGGTTGATGGATCATGTGATACAGAGACTACTTTCGGAACTGCCGTATTCGTCATTACATAGGGCCCAGATATCGGACCCTAAGGGCTTGACTACCTATTGTTCGATGATGGACTTCCCATCAACGACATCAAATTTCTCGCTCTTTTTGGTTTATGCGATCGCGTAACAACTAGCAAAACGACCCGAAAACGGTTACCCACCACTCCTTAATTATTATAGGACTGACGGCCGTGAAATGAAAGAGCACTTCCAGCAGTTTTTACGTCCGTGATTAGTTTGAACTAGTTAGCCACAAAAAGCACTGGTTCCCCGCAAAAAAATCTTCCACAACGCCATTCTAAAATGCACACCACAGACGGTATGCAAGCCAACCAGTAGAGAGCCAATCATGAAAAGAGGCATTAAACGTCTCCTATAAGTCAAGAGGAGAGCCTGGAACAGGCAGAAAACCTCATGCAAGGCCTCTGACGGTGATGCATGGCTTAATTTATGTAGCAGATGCAACTCGAAGGTTTGCCATATGTTACCAAGGCATCATAATAGTGAAGATGCAGACCAGCCTGAAGCAATTGCATCGGTGCATAGTTTAAAAAACAGCAGGAATCAAGGAATTATGATCACTATGAGCCCACCGTGAATGATATTTTTCAACTCTGCCGGTGATGGGGCTTTGAACCAGCCATTTCATTAAAACAAACCAAAAGACGAAATTTTGGGTTCAACCTTAGAGTCACAGAAGGTATAAATGACACAACCACGAAAGCCCCTGGATTAGTCTTCTGTAAGCTGTCTCTCCGCTCCTTTATAAGGAGTAAGGTTCTCAGGCTGCTAAAGTACACAACCAAAACTCCTAAAGGAATGTGCCACAACCCTATGTCATCATGTTGTTGACCTCCTACAACATTCACTGTGGCAAACAACTCCCTAAAGAGTGGAACAAGACTTTTCTCTTATCCATCTTTAAAGGCTATTTCAGGAAGAGTCCCACAGGTTACCAGTCAGTAGGACTGTTCCCATTACCATAGTGAGGACTGGGAAGCCAACTGGGTAATCACAAAGAATGGCACATCGGCCGAAGTTATCTATTACATGGCGCCCATCACAGATTCCAGGGGGACGGATCTTATTCCACCAACGTGCTAACGCCATGGGATGGCTGTACAGTGAGTTAGAACGTGAACACACACCTGTTCGTTCCATTTTCCTGAACTTCGCCACAGCTTTACACAGTGCAGCAAGGGACCCTCTTCCAAAATGCAGCCCTTCCAGGGTTCATAAAAACCCCTTCTATCACGATTGTAAATAATTCTTCAGAGAGAAAGAGTCCTGCTCTATAAGAGCAGAGTTCTCCCTGCCTGGCAGACACCATTGTCTGGTATATCACAGAGTGTAATACTAGGCCTCCTACAAATCCGCATCTTAGTCGACGGTCTTTAAGTGAACATGTGCTGACCCATATTCATTTCCACTAACGATATGAAACTGTAAAGACTCATTAGATGTGATTCTGATGTACATGAGCTGCATAAAAGCGTCAAAATCTCATAAGATTGTCCACAAAACGACAGGCTACAGTGCAATTTGATCAAGTGGTGTACCTTACACTTTCGCACTTCCACAAAAAACCACTCTATGCATAAAATTTGATGGCAAACAATACCCAGCAGCTCCACTAAACTTTACCTAAGTCTACACAGTATCAAGCGAAAACTACTCCAGAGCTACTTTGAAGGCCTCTGTCAGCTTTCAGCATGTCTGCCAACGGTTAAGCAAGCTGACACTGGAACTCTTTCTGACCATATACAAGATAAACGTCCGGTCGCACGCAAGATCGTTTAACGTCGTTGTACCCTTCATCCTCCAAAAGGGTAAGAACCTTCTAGAAGAGGCTCAGATGCGAATGACCAAGTGGGCAGCAGGTTCATGGAATAGGTCACACGAAGGTAGGTTCATAAAGCTTGATTGTTTCCCACTGAGTTATAGTAGACTTCGTGGTAACTTGGTGGACTGCCCTCAGAAATGCAAGCATACCAGGACTCAGACAGGTCTATTTTTCCTTTTGCCAAGAGTCCCCAATGTAAGGTGACTCCTCCTTCCCAGGATTTTTCACGACGAAGAGGTAAAATCGCACTGCCGTTACAGTTTGCTTCTGTCCTGGTATGTGCTGCTAGATATCTCAAGCCTCATCGGTAATGTTAATAGAAGTTAAACAACTACGTAACCATAACTTCATTAAATGACATCTGACTAGGCATGAGGACTGGGAAGCCAACTGGGTAATCACAAAGAATGGCACATCGGCCGAAGTTATCTATTACATGGCGCCCATCACAGATTCCAGGGGGACGGATCTTATTCCACCAACGTGCTAACGCCATGGGATGGCTGTACAGTGAGTTAGAACGTGAACACACACCTGTTCGTTCCATTTTCCTGAACTTCGCCACAGCTTTACACAGTGCAGCAAGGGACCCTCTTCCAAAATGCAGCCCTTCCAGGGTTCATAAAACCCCTTCTATCACGATTGTAAATAATTCTTCAGAGAGAAAGAGTCCTGCTCTATAAGAGCAGAGTTCTCCCTGCCTGGCAGACACCATTGTCTGGTATATCACAGAGTGTAATACTAGGCCTCCTACAAATCCGCATCTTAGTCGACGGTCTTTAAGTGAACATGTGCTGACCCATATTCATTTCCACTAACGATATGAAACTGTAAAGACTCATTAGATGTGATTCTGATGTACATGAGCTGCATAAAAGCGTCAAAATCTCATAAGATTGTCCACAAAACGACAGGCTACAGTGCAATTTGATCAAGTGGTGTACCTTACACTTTCGCACTTCCACAAAAAACCACTCTATGCATAAAATTTGATGGCAAACAATACCCAGCAGCTCCACTAAACTTTACCTAAGTCTACACAGTATCAAGCGAAAACTACTCCAGAGCTACTTTGAAGGCCTCTGTCAGCTTTCAGCATGTCTGCCAACGGTTAAGCAAGCTGACACTGGAACTCTTTCTGACCATATACAAGATAAACGTCCGGTCGCACGCAAGATCGTTTAACGTCGTTGTACCCTTCATCCTCCAAAAGGGTAAGAACCTTCTAGAAGAGGCTCAGATGCGAATGACCAAGTGGGCAGCAGGTTCATGGAATAGGTCACACGAAGGTAGGTTCATAAAGCTTGATTGTTTCCCACTGAGTTATAGTAGACTTCGTGGTAACTTGGTGACTGCCCTCAGAAATGCAAGCATACCAGGACATCAGACAGGTCTATTTTTCCTTTTGCCAAGAGTCCCAATGTAAGGTGACTCCTCCTTCCCAGATTTTTCACGACAAAGGTAAAATCGCACTTCCCGCTTACAGTTTGCTTGTCCTGGTATGTTCTGCTAGAATATCTCAAGCCTCCTCGAGTTAAGGCATTAAATAGAAGTTAAACAACTACGTACCATAACTTTCCTTAAATGACATCTGACTAGGCAGTGAACAAAGCCTGCTCTCGCTCAATTTACATCGCTCCTCTTTTCTTCCTCCACTACTGGTCGTCCGCTTTCTTATACTCCTTTTCTTCTTCCATTTGCTGCTTTGCTATCAAACGGACAACTCTCACACCATTTACTATCCATCTATTAGTTTCTTTCTGTTCCACTATTTATTATATGTTGTTTCCGACTTCTAACTACCTGAAATTGCAACCATCCAGCAGAAAAAATATTAATTTTAAGAAAAGCTCAGAAAATTTATCAGTGGAAAAATAATGAAATAAACTCCCAATAACCAAATACAAAACAAAACATGTTGATTCCTCCCGTTTACCTCACTGCGGCCAGTGCAGTCTAGCAGCTAGGTAATAAATGATGAATCCAGTGCATCTTGAACTGCGACGTGCGACCATTTCTATTTGCTCATCGTTTCAATAATCACCAGTTCCTTACCATCCACCAGGAATATTTAGGACTCATTTACACCAACAATATGCTTACAACACAGTTTCCCAGTTGCGACTGTCAAAATATATCCAATCCAGAAGGCGGAGTACCTACCCAATCTGGTTGAATGCTGTACGCCGCTTGATCTTAACAGCTACAGCTGGGCATAGTCCAAATATTGCAATTACCCAAGCAGTTCTTACTAGGATCGCCACTCATCAAGTCCTAGTACAGTTAAGGTAATGTGTAAGCTTACAAGATATACTATTTTCTCCCACCTGCTTATCGCAGATTATTATTATTTTGTTTTGTCATTTTCCTCGTTGTCTTGATAGTCATATACTCTATAGATTTTCGTGAATTCTAGCATTCTTCAGCAAACAAGATCCAAAGTGATAGCACGAGCCCCATAACTCTAGTGACACTAGCAGTAGGTCACGGATTCCTATCCCGCTGGCATGCCACACTTTAACCTCGCCCTAGGAATCCTTAGATAGGACTTACACGAACGCATCGGATGAATTAGCTCTCTCACAGACCATGTTAGCCTTCACTAGTACATTCTGTAATCCAGGCATACATGAAGCAACACAACCTCACACCAAACCCAGAGAACATTATGCGAAACGACCTGACGTCACACCAATACAATGCAGGAGAAAGCGCCACAAGGTCAACCCAGCAAAAGTTCGATAGGAAAAAGCCACGGTCACCGGATGACAAGTTTAAGGTTAGTAAAAGATCACACTACGATAGATACACTGCAATTGTGACACAAAACTACACAAGGAATACTACACTTTCATGGTGGACAACCCCTGCCAGTAGTTCTGGTACGCATACCTCGTATGCAGGCTTAACTCCCGCAAACTGCTTAGCGCAGGTAATATTAGCTAGTCAACTGAAATCACAATCATCTCAACATCAATGGGCAACACCCAGCAAGAAGTTGGCGACTCGCACGGTGCGCTAAACCACACGGCATGAAAAGCCTAGCGGGAGAAATCTCCCAGTAATGCTTAATGGAAGCCAGAGGGACACAGTGACTTCCGTTAGTGAACGCCGTGGTAACAATAAGGTCTCTTCCTTGACCAGCTCTCCGATGAGAATTTCAGCCTACGGCCAACCGCTGGTGTTTGACCTAAGTTACGCCACAGTAGGAGTACGCATCAGAGCACTAACTGGGATCAGAGACAACAAAGTCTGTAAATGCATTTCATTGATCCTTTCCAACGTCATGGAACCTACCAGCAGCTTGATAGAGAGCCGTGATAACTTTGATAAGCAGCAATAGGACGAATATTGTCAACTTTTTGTGCTGAAAACTGCTCTTGTGAGACTCTGCAGATTCTATAAGGGGGGCAGCATCACGCCGACTGACCCTCCTCCCCCCCACGAGCATCGTTTGACCTACCAGATGGGACGTAGTTGACATTACTCTCCTCACAGAAGCTATCCATCATGAGAAATTAAAAGATTAGAGCCAAACGTGACAAAATCTAATCGGAGCTGGAGTTAAAAAGAGAACAGCCGCCAGATACGTAATAGAACACTTCAATCGTTGTGTGCAGAGTCCCTGAACTGCCTGACAGTTGTCCGGACGAGAACTATTTGCACGATCTGCACCAATGGAGGTGGCTCTCGAGGAAACTAAACCTGGGGAAAGTCACGGTAGTGAGCGTTTGTAGGCTACCTCGTCCTGCATACCTACAGTAAATAAGCTCACCCCCACTGTTAGGCTTAAAATTTAGAGGCCGTGAGGATTTAACCGAGACTCTACGGGCTTGGTATGAGGTCAATCATGTCCTACATGAATATATCCGATTCTGTGTAAGCAAGATCCAGGGACTAGATGCAAGTGTGGCTCTCTATCCGTTTCGGTGACCTTGGAAATGCAACTTTGCAGATAGGCTTCTGGCTGCTGTCAAAGAGGCTAGACCCATCGAATGAGTAGGCTGCGACACTAGATGGGTAACGACGGGTAAATCCTCGAAGTTATTTTCCAGTGCATATTTTACAATGACAGACTCCCACTGGAAAATATTGAAATTAATGTCCCAATAGGGAATAGTGACCATGTCTCGATAACGTTCGGAATGGTCACAGGTGAAACTGCCGTGAAATGAGAGCACGCAATTTTTCCGTTACGCTCGCACAGACTACCGGACTTTAAATGAATACCTAACTCAGGCTATATGGCCTAGTGGGTGGTGGAACTTGTCCATAGACTAACACTGATGTACCTTTAAAAGCATCATCGACGAAGCGACTCTACAATGTACCCCTGTCATGGAAAGTAAACTAACCAAAACGACTTCGTGGTTAGGAAGAGGAATCGTTTGCCTCCCTAAAGCAAAACGGAAAGCCCGGTACATGTAGTTAATCACACGGAAGGCCTCTGACCACGACTCGTACGTAAACAGATGCAACGTGAGTATCAGATACGACAAACGAAAACTCCAGGCTCACCTGATTAGAAAGCATCAGGAAAATCGAAAGCAGCTACACAGATTTATGGCCCGGTGGAAGCCTACCGTCCCAAAACTCCTAACTATCTCAGTCCCCACCGGAGAGCCTAACTCCAACGCTGAGGCAGCGGAAGTTTTAGGCGCCCATTCCTGCAGATAACTAAACTGCCCTTCAGCAGTGATTACCAATCTGACGAGCACATCTCCAAAGACAGGAACTGGGCATGTCAAAATTAAACTCGGGTTGGTCCTGAGGGAACTGAGGAAGTTAAAGTCCAACAGATTGCCGGACTGTCAAAACATGAGGCCAGTGGTGTTAAAACGGTGAGCCGAAGCACTGAGCCACTCGATAATAATCTCGTTCAACACCCGTTGCAACTCAGAGTGTTGCCCGAAGAATGGAAGAGGGCGATCGTATCCCCTATTCTACGAGGGGGGCAGAAGTGACCTCACTTGCAATAGGCAAGTGGCAATGCTCTAAATACTATGAAAGGTTTTGGAAAGTATTGTGGATGTTCAGATGCGAGAGTTCCTTGACAGTCACAGTCTGCTCCACGAAGCACAACGCAGCTTCTGGCGAAACAGGTCCTGTAACATAAACGGGCGACGAATAACCAGTACTTCCAATGAGCGAGGTCTAAGCCTAACCTTCACTTATAGGTTGGTGATTAAGGAAAATTACTTTATGAATGTCACGAAAGCATACGATACGTTGCACCGAGTCCGTAGGCAACTGGGCATGCTGACACCGAACCTGTTCCTGACGACATTTGTGACATATATAAGACCGCTTTTAGTTAACCACAACATAGTAGCACTCCCTCCCCCCAACCCTCAAAATAAATGTCCACCTTCTGGCGAGAGTCCAAAGGCGAGCAAGGAAATGCGTAGCCGGACTTTGAACAAACAATACTCTGACCATCTACGACATCTAGGGCTATTCATTCTGAGCTGAAGACGGTTGAAGAGTAGACCTAGTCACTGTATACAACATATTAAGCACAACTGGACATCCAAATAAAAGCATACTGGCCTCCCTACATGTTCATGCACCCTGAAGTAACCCACCATCTGTTACCCATCAAGGAGCACGAACACAGGTTAGAGCACATTTCTTGTCATTAAGAACTCGCTCCACTTGGAACGCGCTACTGGAGGAAGTAACCACAGCCCCCCACATTGACTCGTTTCAATTGGGAGCTAGATGACCATATGTATCACTATTATGTGCCTAGAGCCTCCTTGAACAGGGGCTAAAAAACATTATAATAGTTCCAAACCTTGAGCCTCAGTACTCGCATCCTTTGCCTATTCTACGGCATTCTATCAAACCTTACTCACTAATCGGGCTGCCAAGGATGGAACGAAGGGACGTAGACTAGTTCATTACAAGGGTTTTAAAAAGAAGGAAAGAAAGACAACGTAAAGAAGAGAATACAAGAAAAATGAAAGAATTAGAAAAAATGTAAACAATAATAATAGACTCAGCTAAAACTTCCAGGTCAAAAGAAGCCCTGTAACCAACTAACTAAAAAAGGAAGCCGAAGACCAGGAACCGAAACCACGACACTCAAGACGCGAGCACAAAGAAATTAATTGGTTTAAAACTAGCTCGTAGCACAAATATTCGATATTGGAACCTACACGAGAGAACACCAAAGACCCTCTGGTAATATCAGGACTTAAGCCACAAGAAACCTCTGGTCACAATGACATTGGGTATTAGAAATAATAACGTGCTATTCCCATCTGACTTTAAAATGCCCGGTGCAGTTGGGTGGCTGGACAGCTTTTTCAGATAATACTGAAGATCTGGAACAGAATCAGAAACAACACGGAGTGAGCGATAATAAACCAGTATGTTCGTACCGGGTATTAGATACAAATCTACACGTTACTCACAAGGTCATGAAGGGCACTATTGAGCAGAAGCTGACGCAATTAAATCCACTTCATATTGTATGTGAAATGCAATTGTTTATTACTAAAAGTAGGAAGTAGTTGATTTTTCAGATGGATGTGGTCTGAAATTTGACGTCAAAGTCGTTTCACAAGAGTTTGAGGGTAAATCACTTGTTCAAAGGCATAGGTTTGTTATGAAAATATTTGTTCATATTACATAGAATTGTTCATAAGCAGCTAGAAGAAGAGATGAAATCAATTCACGCCCTTACTTTGAAGACACTAACTCCTTCACAGTGGTCGGCTAGTGCCACTTAGTTATTCAGAGCATAACGATATTTGTCTTAATGCTCAACCTTTCAGAGGATTTTGTAAATAAACTTTACTGTATTGCTAAAAATGTTTCTCAAACCAGTCTAACCAACTGTATAATATCACTAAAGTCTCAGCACTTTGACGATAAAGAAGTTTTCTAACTCACCCAGGCAAACATAAAACAAGTGGGAGACTTTTGAGTCTCATTTCAACATAGTGTAGACCAAACATAATTGTGTTGCTATCATTAACAAGTTGGAACACTAGGAGGTACTCTAATGCTTTTATTTGTAGGTTTTTTGAAAAGACTAGAATTATGTCAGCAAATCAAATTAAAATTGATACCTACATAGATGTGACCACATCCACTCAGTAATGAAGGTTTATTTCTGTTCCGTAAATGCACACGTAGAGACAGTTCTAGGTCAACCCACTAACCCGATTTACGTAGTCCCTACTAGTAAATTTCGTGCTTTATGTGAACTACTTCCTAATGGTAGCATGTCTGCAAGGCCAACCTAACCATGTTCTAAACGGGAAGGAAACCTACGCTCCGTACATCTCACCTGTTTAACTTTGTACTTATTCGGTTTTCTGAGTGAATGTAGGTCCTATTTTGCACCACGTTTCCAAAGACAAAGATATAGTCAGTTCCTTTTAGACTACAGGTCCTGTCCTTTTTATCGAGAACTAAGAAGGCCATTAACACAATTCGTTGGAGCACTAATCAAGTCGGTGTCTTCCGATGAGGAAAGCATTTACACCAAAACTTATTACCAACCCACTATCATTTTTACAATTAACTATTCATTGTTAGTTGACCCATTATTGCTTGACACTACTTGTTTGATTCTAAAAGTGTAGGCAAGGCTTATTGGGATAAAACTCCCACCAGCTATGATTCCAGGTAATATCACCGTGAAAGATCATTTTTGACTAAATGCGCACATCCACAACTGCCTAGGTGTGAACTAAACCGTTTAGCCGAGTTGATCGCAACTGTGGATGGGTGGATTCATCCCTTGAGCAGAAATCATTCCGCCATCGTTATCATAAAGAAAGTCGGCGTTTTTTTAATAACCTCATATTTATGCTGGTCTTGTCCACAGATTTCGTATATTGTGTTGCACTGCTTCCTCCAAAAAGGTACTCGAATGGACGGCTATCAAACCTGAATTTCAGTTTGTATCCTCTAGAGATTAGTTGTTAAGGTGTTTTACACAAATGGTGTAACTTACCGTCCTAGATCTTCACTTCCGGTTGCTTGTCACAGATTAAAATCCTACTCCAATTAGACAATTTAGATTATCTCACGCTGCCTAGACAAAAAGTAAGCTGTTGTTATCAAAGAATCTAACAAACTCTGATGTTGTTACACGGGCTGCATTTATAGATTATGGTATATACTACCAGTTAGCGTGGCTAACATAATTAGTCCCACCTGACAATCACCAATAGCTTGTGAATAGCAGTCCACGACACACCAGGTATGCTAAGAATCCTGCTGTCTGGCTAGGAGAGATAACTCAGTAAGAATATACCAAAATCCTTACACGCTGTGTATTAAGACGAATTCAATATGGAGGATCGCCTACTTAAAGTTACTGGACTTGTGGTCGCTTTAATGCATGTTTCAAAATGATCTCGTAGTTCGGTTATGTAATGGCAACTTGAGTCGATGCACGCATGTGACAGGTTCTATGTTGATTATACATACATACATACATACAGTCCGGCCATGTCTAGGCTTGAAAGTACGTGCAGATTTTTACAAATGTAGTGTAGACTTCACTCAGACTTTACCTAAATAGGCGGTAACTGTATAAAGTCATCGACGTAGGTGTTTGAGAAGGAACTGTTTTTTAGACCGTGACCTGTGGTATAGCATGTGATCAGAGTTCATAACTACCTACAGAAAGCGTATATATCCTCTGAAGGTAGTACTATGCTACGATTAAGAATACTGTGCCAACCAGAAAAACACCAGTGAACGTAATAACCATCTAGAAAACTAGAACCAGGGGAACTACATTTTGGGCAAGTAGAATAAACTAAATGTATAACGTAAGAAACATATACACATCCCGATCCCTAGCTAAACAGCAGAATCGCGAGGTCTTAGCGTTTCGCTCAAGTCATTCGGCTCTTCTCTGATACACGCATTATTCATTAAGTTCAATAGGATTTAGCAATCCACAATTAGACGCAACTGTAAAACAAGGTTTCATTCACTATATCATGAGCACTGGGGCATACTGTTAACCCTGCAGCTGTTTGAATTTTGTACCTTAGAAGACTATGTAGGTATCTCTGTAGAATAGTTGTGGGGCTTTTATGTTTCTTATTTCCAAGATTGTAGTATTCACATTAAATAATCCATACGATGGGTAAGACAGAATGAAAAAATCTTTAACAGGTACATTACGTAAGCAGTTCTGTACATTACATTGGAGGTTAATTAAAATGTTTTGGCTCTACTTGTGGATATCACAGTGAAGTAATGTACATTTAGTCTGCAAATGATGATCATATTCTCATAAGCCAAAATTATAAACTTCCAATAGTCGTTGCAATGTCATATCATGATAATGAACATAACTTGGATATGTAATAAACACAAGGATTTCCAGAAGAGTAATTTGATTATATACAGAAAATATGTAATAGCCACGAAAACGTATGTACAATAACAATCATCCAATCTTAGGTTGTTATACATCATCATAATCATCTCTTACACCATTATAATCTTCAATTCGTTTACGTATTTTTGATCGAGGTGCCCACGTTATGTAGTCTTCCATGGACCTGGTAGTGAATTTTAAAACAAAAATAGATAGACGCGTTAAATATACGATTTTGGAATTTCTGAGCAGTGACCATAATAATGTGGTTTGATATGTATGAAATGAAGTTCTGTCTAGCACAACAACACCAAGAAACAGATAGAAATAAAATGAAGGGGACCAAACAAAGAAATTATTGCAGAAAAATTATTTATTGTGTAAGAGCATACGACGTGTATACGCGTGATTTTGTCTCAAGCAGGATAAGAGGCATGAAAGTGATGCATTTAAATGTAGATCCAGTCTCATCATGTTTTAGGAAAAAATAGCTGCTGTAAAATAAAACTACTTAACAGGAAACAATTCAAAACCACGATAAAACGTATAAATAAGTGCTTATTGACTGGAACTGACAGTAAGCATTATTAAAAATGCAGTAGATAGTGCATAGATGAAGATCATACACAAACTTTCACGAGACATTTGTAGTTTGCAGTTCAACAACGAATTGAAAGTTGAATCCGTAGGTTTTCAAACATTTTACTACGAATTTTAACTCCCTTTTTCCTGCTTCGGTTACAAGTACTAAATAGTACCTCTAGTTCTCATATAAGGTGTGTAGTTCAAAGTAGGAGACATTAGTCCGTATGTAGTTACTGACTTAACTTTATAGACAGCTGGAAACCCAGTTTGTAGGATAATATTACAATAAGTTGATCACCGTGAAACCAACATTACTGAATGTATATTTTGGGCACTGGCACGCATTTTATCGGATCTTATTTCCGAAATTAGGTGGAGTGAAAAATCATTTCTTGAAGCGAAGGGCTGAAGTAGACTGCTATAACATATCAGCATTCCGTCACTGGAACGTTTATATTAAGCAGGGGATAAATAATAAGTCTTAACTTTAATTTGTGAGCAAAATTCACAGCATCTCTTCTTTAGGATCTAGATTTTAAAACAAAAATAGATAGACGCGTTAAATATACGATTTTGGAATTTCTGAGCAGTGACCATAATAATGTGGTTTGATATGTATGAAATGAAGTTCTGTCTAGCACAACAACACCAAGAAACAGATAGAAATAAAATGAAGGGGACCAAACAAAGAAATTATTGCAGAAAAATTATTTATTGTGTAAGAGCATACGACGTGTATACGCGTGATTTTGTCTCAAGCAGGATAAGAGGCATGAAAGTGATGCATTTAAATGTAGATCCAGTCTCATCATGTTTTAGGAAAAAATAGCTGCTGTAAAATAAAACTACTTAACAGGAAACAATTCAAAACCACGATAAAACGTATAAATAAGTGCTTATTGACTGGAACTGACAGTAAGCATTATTAAAAATGCAGTAGATAGTGCATAGATGAAGATCATACACAAACTTTCACGAGACATTTGTAGTTTGCAGTTCAACAACGAATTGAAAGTTGAATCCGTAGGTTTTCAAACATTTTACTACGAATTTTAACTCCCTTTTTCCTGCTTCGGTTACAAGTACTAAATAGTACCTCTAGTTCTCATATAAGGTGTGTAGTTCAAAGTAGGAGACATTAGTCCGTATGTAGTTACTGACTTAACTTTATAGACAGCTGGAAACCCAGTTTGTAGGATAATATTACAATAAGTTGATCACCGTGAAACCAACATTACTGAATGTATATTTTGGGCACTGGCACGCATTTTATCGGATCTTATTTCCGAAATTAGGTGGAGTGAAAAATCATTTCTTGAAGCGAAGGGCTGAAGTAGACTGCTATAACATATCAGCATTCCGTCACTGGAACGTTTATATTAAGCAGGGGATAAATAATAAGTCTTAACTTTAATTTGTGAGCAAAATTCACAGCATCTCTTCTTTAGGATCTAGATTTTAAAACAATAATGACATATGGTTGAACATATAGAATTATTCAGACTGTCGCATTTTGGGACAGGGAACATGTATACCCGGTTGCATGTTTACGGTTGTGATCGATATGAAATACAATTGCAAAGTGAGACATCTTATCATACCATAGATGTATTCAGCCGAACTCCGCCTGTAGCCCCCACGGGGTTGCTGCCGGTCCCAAGCCCGGATAAAGGAGGAGGGTTGGGCATGGAGTTAGCAACCCCTATCCGTAAAACAACTATCATGCTAAAAAACAGTTCACGAGTAAAAACCTATATAACCATTCTAACTCTGCCCTGGGAATTGGAAGGACTAATATGACGCTTCATGGTGAAAGCCGAGTTCCTTCGGATGCCATGAGGCCGATCCCCCCCTTCTGACAACCGGAGCAACAATTAATATACTCGACCGGCCTCAAACAGCTGTCCCCTGGACACAGCGGTCATACTCTCAGGTCATCACGACCTCTCCTAATCCTATTTCTCTTTCAGGTTCCTCAAGAATGACCCTTCCACGGTATGGGCAACCGGGAAGTGATAACCGCCCTCATACCTCTAACAGCACAAGCGATCATTTTGCTCGAGGTCAAATCCCACCCTCAACTCTCAACAACTCCCTTATTCCCACGATTAACCCGACTAGCCTAACCTTATCACCTCACGCCTCTAATGCTAATGGTTTGAGTTCACAAAACGTTATTCCTGGTCTCCTGAAACCTCGCACTAAACTACATATCGGAGCTGTTAACGTTCGAACCTTAGGCCAAATAGAACAACAGGCCTCCCTAGCCATGACCCTTGATTCTCGTTCCATCGATGTCTGCTGTGTCTCTGAAACGCGTATACAGGATCCAAGTACAATCATTCGCCTGACCTCATCTTGTGAAAACAAAGAACCGGTCCGGTTCACCCTTCGTGTTTCCGGAGACCCCACTGCTACCACTCGAGGCCTTGCTGGTGTAGGTATAGCACTAAGTTCAGAAGCTGAACGGGCTCTCCTTGACTGGATTCCCATAGACAGTCGCTTATGCGCTGTCCGTCCAAACAGGACGATAGGAACTCAGAAAGATAGGAACACGCGCCGTTGCCTCTTTGTTGTCTCTGCCTATGCTCCTACTGACTGCAGCTCAGATGAAGTAAAAGATGAATTTTACAGAAAGCTTTCAGACCTCTTTCGAAAAGCTAAGCGTGCTGATGTAGTGATTATGGCTGGTGAATTTAATGCCCAAGTAGGTAGATTAGACGAAACCGAAAGGCACCTAGGTGGATCCTATGGTATCGAGGCCCAACGAACAGATAATGGCGACCGTTTATTACAACTGTGCTTAGATGACCGTCTATTTCTCGCAAGCACTAACTTTAAACATAAGGAAAGACATAAGTTGACATGGCGGCCTCCACAGTCAACTGAACGTTGGACTCAAATAGACCACATTGCTATCAGCCACCATTGGAGAGGCTTGATAGAAGACTGCCGCTCATTTTGGAGCGCATGTTTAGACTCAGACCACGCTTTAATACGAGCGCGTATTAGTCTGCGTCTCACTGGACGCGGCCCACTGGACCCACGGCAAAGATCCCCATAAGAGTCCAACTTAATGATGAAAAAGTCAAGAATATATTTCAGGAACAACTTAAAAACCAATTAGTCAACTGTATAAACGATACCCACCCCGAGTCAGCTTGGAATGATATCCAAAAAGCTGTTGAAACAGCAGTAGTATCTACTAGTAAACTAAACCAAAAAGTTAGGAAAACTCAGTGGATTTCAGCTGCATCTACTGAACTGATAGATGCTCGGCAACACATCCCGTCTAGTTCTAAATACGATGAGAAGCGAAGGCAACTTAAACACAAACTGGTTAAAAGCTTACGCAATGATCGTGATTAGTGGTGGGCGGCGAAAGCTAAAGAGATGGAAAAGGCAGCGGCAATAAGTAACAATAGGCAACTGTTCAGACTTATCAAGGAAACGAGTATCGGAAATCCAGTTGTAAGTGAAACTATCTCAGAAAAGGATGGGACCATTATTCACTGTCAATCCAGAAGGTTGGACCGATGGACAGAACACTTTAGGGAACAATTCAATTGGCCCTCGGCGTCATCTCATTTGCCCACCATCACCAAGCAATCTGAATGGTAAATTAATATTGGTCCCCCAAGTCTTAGTGAGGTTGAGAAGGCTATAGGGAACCTAAAGCGAGGGAGAGCAGCAGGACCCGATCGGTTAACCCCTTAGATATTTAGGGATGGTGGCCCAGTTTTAACAGCGAGATTAACCAGGATCCTGTCTAGAATCTGGGAATTGGGCGTAATCCCATCTGACTGGTCTCAAACACTAATTGTTCCAATCTATAAGAAAGGACAGAAGTCCTCCTGTGACAGCTATCGAGGAATCAGCTTAACTAATATAGTGTCCAAAATATTAGCTTCAATCATACTTCGACGCCTAACTAAAGCTTGTGAAGAGCAAACTAGAGAGAACCAAAGTGGTTTCAGACCTGGACGTGGCTGTATAGACCACCTATTCACACTTCGGCAGGTTTTGGAACATAGACACACTTTTAGACGTCCAACAATAGTTGTATTCCTTGACCTTAAGGCGGCATTTGACTCTATCGATCGTAAGGTTATGTGGCAATGTCTGTCAATGAAAGGTGTACCACAGAAGTACATTAACCTTATACAAGCTCTCTACTTGAACACCACATGTCGAGTCAGAGTTTATGGTGGATTTTCGTCAGAACTGATTACCTCCAGTGGTGTTCATCAAGGTTGTCCGCTTTCCCCATTTTTATTTAATTTTATCATTGATATACTTTTAGAGTTGACATTTTCGTCGTCTGACTTTGGCGGGGTTGACCTCCTTCTAGGTGATAAACTAGCTGACTTAGAATATGCAGATGATAATGTTCTCTTAGGTGAAGATGCTGATAAAATGCAGAATCTTTTGACTACCTTAAACAAGAATGTAAGCATATTTGGAATGCGATTCTTCCTCCTCCAAATGCAAAATATTGCTTCAGGATTGGCTTGATTCGGCACCGAAGTTAGTGATAGGGAGTGGGGCAGTTGAACGTGTTGACCGCTTCACTTATCTTGGCAGCCTCATCAGTCCTGACAGTCTGGTGTCTGCTGAAGTCTCTGCGCGTATACGTAAGGCCCGATTAGCTTTTGGGAATTTGCGTCATCTGTGGCGTAGGCGAGACATCCGACTACTGACCAAAGGACGCGTTTACTGCGCAGTAGTTCGATCCGTCTTACTTTATGGATGTGAAACATGGCCATTAAGGATAGAGGATATTCGTAGGCTCCTGGTATTCGATTATAGATGTCTTCGAAGCATTGCTCGTGTTTTCTGGGACCACCGAGTAAGCAATACGTGGGTTAGGAATAGAGTACTAGGTAGATACGGTAAGTCTATTGATGAAGTAGTAAATCTTCATCAGCTAAGGTGGTTAGGACATGTGTTACGCATGCCTGACCACCGCCTACCTCGACGAGCAATGCTGTCTGGTGTAGGAGTAGGCTGGAAGAAAGCTAGGGGCGGCCAAACCAAAACATGGCACCAGTCCATGAAGTCATTGACAGTTGGGCTGTCATGTTAATAGGTGCAGACTACCTGGTTGGGGTCCGCGTGACGCTCGTAATAAATGGTTAGGGACTTTGGGTGATATGGCTCAAAATCGTTGGCAATGGCGCAGGTGCATCCACTCCTTGTCTTCCTCTAAATTCTAAGTTTCTGAACTTATCATAATTTTCTCTTTACTGAATCATATTTTCTTAAATGTTCTTGGTCTCTATTCCCTTCCATGAATACTAACTCTGCTACTACCTCCCCCACTCTGGGATTTGATTCGACAATTTAATCTCTATCTGCTAATTGAGGCATGGCAACTTGAACTGACGTACGCATGTACCAAGTTCTACGTTGTAACTGTCTGTCTGTATTCAGCCGATTTTAAAATATAATGAGCTTCAGCGAAGAGAGGTGTTTCGGTTCTAATGTACTGCATGTTTCGTTTTCTTGCTGTTCTCATTAAAATGGGTGGTATAGAAACATTATTACTTCAAAAATGAGTGATACTTATCAGTTTAAAATATTGCATAAACTGTAGACAACATATTTATGGTGGATATTTTGTCAGTTACGAAGTAGGATAGCAACAATGCAGAACTATATTCATAGAGATTCAATTAAGTGAAGGGCAACCGGATAAATTTAATTAGACTTTATCATAAGCTATCATTACATTACGGGAAATCTCTAAATTTGCAAATCATCCGTGCTAATAAAGGACTGAGGCACAACCAACCTCTAAACACTTAACAATTCGGTATAAATTGGAAAACCCACTGTATTAGACTTTCGCATATAATATAAAAGCTGTACACTGTTAACCAACCTTGTAACTAAGTACGCCGGGTCTCTAACAATGTCTGGCCCCACGCGAACGTGTCCTTGTTCAACAAATGTCACAGCTGCCTTCATCGTTTCTGCCATTTTTGAACGCATTACAATGACTGAGAGCCGTCTTCGGCAAAATGAGGAAGCATTAACTTTCGAAGCTAACATAAGACTTCGTCTTGTTGGTATCAAACCTAAGTTATGTCTTAATAATTATTATTTCAAAAAATCACAGCATACAGTTTTGCTGTAAGCAACTCGGTCATTTCTGCCCTCCATGGATCGTTTTCATCAGTATTTTTAAGTTTCTCAGCAATTTCTCTGATTTTTCGTGAGAGTTTATTGTAACTATGATATAAAAAAAGAATGCTTTTAAAATCACAATCTTCCTGATAAATTCACTAATATATGGAAGTTAGAAATTAGTATTATTAACTAACAGAAAATCATACGATATAAAACGAAAGGTGATACTGGTGCGCTTTTAAATTCTTTTAAGTGTGATCAACTGGAAGTACTGTCAATATACAGTCCTTATGTTGTTTATGGATGTAAAAACTGCCGTTGTAGTAGGCTCTGTAGGTTTTGAGCGTTTTAATTTACCCAGTGTCACAAATAGTAGAATGTAGCAAAAGAAAACAAAGAATAAATACATCTGAGTTATTGATATTGGTTTTGAAACATATCATCTAAAATATTACACCGTAAACTGTGAATATCTCATGGAACTCAACTAGGCCGTTTAAATCTACTGACAAGGCTAAAACCAGGAGCAAATCACTTGATAAGTTAATGAAATGTCTTGATACGACTGCTCTTAGCTTCTGGTACGATGTAGAATACGACCTATCACAATATACGGAGACAGAAACCAATACCGGAAAACCCTGACACTAAAACCGTACTTCTATTTTCAAGTCTTCTCCGTAAGACCTAGTCCCCAAGCCGGATAGAACATAAGATAGGTGACCCAGCAACCAACCAGTCAAATTATATTTCACTCACTCATTTATACACATACAAAATCTGACCATACAGCGGATTAATAATAAAAATACCGTCCATGCAAAGGAATGACGGTGATGATTAAGAACTGATGGGAGGGATAGTTATTATCTCTGAACGGAGAATAATATAACAATTCACGGGTCTAGTAGTAAATCAGGGTGAGGAGATCACAACAATAATAGAAATAAAATTATATATGTATATATATCCTCAAAATAAATGAAATAGTTCTTTAAAATAGTTCCGAAGGTTAATTATTATTCTTGAGCCGCTCAATATAACAGCTTCTTACCATTTTATCTTACACTTAGCGACAGCAAGTAGTTACAAGTGGTGGCTGGGCGTAAGTAATTTATACTAGTGGTGTGGAGGTTGAACTCAGTATCAACTGTTAGGATAACAGTTGACAATTTGGACAAGCGAAATATTAAGGCTAGAATCCTGAACATTTAACAAGCAGGTGATACGCACTGACGATATTTTTCAAGATAAGGTTAATGTAACAAATACAATCACAGTAGGCAACAATCATAGTCTATGGCAGCTTTATTGTTGTTGAAAACTAGAAAAATATCACAGCTGTTAATTGTCTACTAGCTTATGTACCATTTTATTGTAAACCTGCTACCGATTGATGGAATACCTTTATAGAACATGCTTAGTATCATAATTACTGTAGTGTACTTTCAAAACTAGTTGTTACTGATAGTACTATTTCGTTTACAATGGAAATAACTAACTGAACTAAATTGAATTTAGTATTCTATAGTGTCACTGAGAACATTGCAATTACTTGGTACTTCCAGGCATTTTCGCTGCGGGGAATCAGCAAGTAGCTATACATGCCAATATTAGCCCAATAATAATTGCCGTTATCAACACAGTGAGGATGCCTATACGGAATATCAAGAGTGATAATAATTCCATATAAGAAAAAAATAACAGTCAAACGAGCTTAGATTTAACCTTAGATGGTCACTAGGATCAGAAAGCTGAAGTTAAGAATGACGCTAAGACTGTATAACTGACATAGTTAAGGTGCCAATATTTGTACAACTAGCGGATGTGTATCTCCTTAATAGAGTGGCTGTGAAGTAACCGACTAAATGAGCTCACTATTCTGAAACTACGGAATCCAACCGAGCCCATAACTGGGTATGAGAAGCGCCACTAATGATTATAACTCACGACGTTCAAGGAAAAGAACAAGAAGTAATTTTCAACTAAAAATTTGTCAGAACACTAAAACGGGTTGTCAAAGATAAAACCTACTCAGGTGGTACTACAACCAACCCTTTGTTTGGCTTTGGTTTCTTTGTAGAAATCCTTATAGCAAAAGATGCTGTGAAAAACTGAAATAAATTCTGATCAGAATTTAATTAAAATTAATCATTCTTAAACTACACAATATCTTTAAAGCGTAATTATACGTCATGAACTAGAGCTTGTTAGTAGAAAGCTGTCAATAACGATTTAGAAGGCAATGCTATATACGATATTTCTGTAGTTCCCTGTTATTACTCTATGAAAGTGTCAACAACAATAAACAATAGCTTAGTAACAGTTCCAATCTTTATATGACGTGATGTAGTTGGAATAAACTGATTTACCATTGTAAGCATCATAAACAACAATGAAAACAGTGCATTAGTTGGTTAAGAAAAGATATGAAGGGTATAGAGTAAACATTAAGTATGCAGACATAGATTAGCTGCTACAGGATAAGTGAGTACTTGCATGCCCTTTTATTTTAAAAATGCTTAGTCACAGTCCCACAACAGCTGTTGACTCTAGAGTTAAAATCCTGACTGTCAAAAGTAGAGAGACCACCCGATAAGTTTTAACGCACAAATCCAACTACACTAAGCTGCGTTACATGGTTCTACGCAACTCATTCAGTCTGTTGTGACCAAATTTTAGGATGCATCAAAGGGAATTTCGGTCGGTGAAAGGTTAATAAATCCGATTTTAATAAAGTGCATCATAAATAGCTCTACGGTTAGACGCTGTTCGTGCATATAACTCAGTTACTGCTACTTAATTAAGCAATAATAATTGTAGCGTGGTGAGAGGAAGTTTCAGAACATTCGATGACTAAAAGTTACAACCCGAAAAAATGATAGAAAATATTTTCTGACGAAATATTATTTCAACCAAAACTTACAGTGTGTAATCTTCGCGTTTCTGTACGTGAAATAGTCGCATAACCTTAACTTCATGTAAGTTATTATCACATTCCCAGTTGATAAAGTCAACTTTTTTTAGTAACTTTCGTTCATGATACTTTAATTTACGGACCATTGTAACGCGACTTCCGAAACCTTAGCGATCAATATCATATATCCTCATTACAAGCTAGTACAAACACAATGGTTTCTTATCGCTCTCTTCTTGTTGTTTCTGGTCCTGTTTCGAATCTTAAGTATTGTCCGTAGAGGTTATTTAACCGCTTAACTGCACCAGGCTTAGTGAAGCCGGAAGAGAATGGTTTATTGTTATTCGTAATGTTATGTTTTCTGCCTTTAATTTTCATTTCTTTCTTGCACCTCCTATAATTTTTACTGCTTCGTTTGTTTATTTTTATTGTTTATTTTATCGGTTGTTTACATAAACACATCATTAAATACTGTGTTTCGATTGCAGGTGTGTGGCGGTAAATAATCCTCTAAATAAATAGTTGCATAGGCTCTCATAATTGATGCCGACCATGTTTTAACGGACACGATTATTTGAAGGTGCTCGGTCACGTGTCAATACCAGATGACTACACGACGTTGGTACTAGCTCTTCCTTTAGTTAGCCAGCCTAGACGTTGCTATCCGACTACGCTCCACTCACGATCAAAATACAACTTCTGCTACATCCCTAACTGCCTTTTGATTTGTCCTCATTCGTACGGTGGTTTTAATCGTCAGAAGCTGCTCTGGTTATACAACAAACGCTAATTGGTCATATTCCTGGCACACTTCAGGTATTTAAGAAATTTGAATGACCGCAGAAAAGAGAAAAGAAAGAAAAGAGAGCCTGGACATAATAACGGATGAAAGAAGGAAGAGGGGATAAGGGAGAAAACAAAAGGGAAAGAAAGGTTTTCAGAGGACTGGCGGCAGTGTTAGGTAGGCCAGTGGTAAAGAATGTAAGCGTTGGAGCTATAAGATGCCCTATGGAAAAAGTAGACAGTTGTTGAATAAGGTCAGAGTATATGAGGACAGCGTGAATGGATATGATGAAGAGGTGGGCGAGTGTAAGCATGAAAAAGTGAGAGGGATGATATAAGCTGCCTTCCAGGAGAAGTAGTATGTTCCATGAGTCGGGATTGTCATCAGGTCAGCCAACGTTCCAGTAGAGCGACGGTATGCCGCAGAGAGGAATGTAGTTGTGAAAACTCCTTCCAAAGAAGTTGGCCATAGCAACTTCGGATAAATCTGCGAAGAGTGCTCTCTAGGAGGGGAAAATGCGATCCTTTGAGATCACTTCATATGTGATTTATCTGTTGTTGAACTTTGGGATAGGAGCGAGAGGTGTTTTTGATTTGTCTGGGTTTTCTGGGCTACTAATAATATTGTTGACGCTATCGGGTCACCACAGTAGCTACTGTATACTAGTGATAAGAGTTGAGACTTGCTTAGTCTAACTTCACAGCTCTTCCCTAGAAATCCGTGTCTCCCTTAATAGATGGGGGGAGGTATAAACTGCCTTGCAAGGAGGAACAGTAGTGTCCGTGCGTCGTCAGCTGACGTTCCAATTAAGTGATGGTGTGCCTAGCGGAACACCACTTGAGACCGCAATTTGACTAACTAGAACTAATGTTATGGACATGCGAACTCGTTCAACGTCTTTTGACATGGTACACTAGCATTGCTTAAACAGCATTAGATATGGATGTTTAGATAATGTTTAGCACTGTATCAAGCATGAAGGGTCGGGGTTAAGTCACCCCCCCCCCCACAAGTTAAAGACTATATTTTACAGAGACAGTAAGTTCATGGTCTTCCTATCTACTAAACGCAGCGGTCGTCGGAATTAGTGATTTCTCCCAGTCCTAAGTGAAGCGACAGCTAGTCTGATTACTGTGTTTTGCAGATAACAGCCGTCTTGGCCGTCACTGAGTATTCCTATGACGACCTGTTTAGAGCTAATGGATTTATTTGCGCTTTTTGTGTGAGTCTATTTCAAGGATATGAGTGACGATTTTGTTATAATATCTAGGTTGCGTGTTTCAGTCGTATATTCCATATAGTACAGTTTCTTAATATACACTCGCGACTACTTATTAAATTTCGATTTACAGACCTATGTAGTATCTATTGAGAGTATTCTACCCACTCGACTAAACAGCACTTCGTGGTGGAAACATTTTTCGGTGGCTTTTATGACTCGAAGGTAGATAAATGTATAGGAATAAGTTTAATGATTTCTACCGTCAGCTGAGCTAGTTTGTTTACATGCTCGCTTACTCGGTTTAATTTTCCATGCATAATAAGTGATATGGTGCAGCTGCTTGATGTAAGTGAAGAAACGTGTGAATTGTATCCCCGGATGATTCTGTTAGTCTGACCCATTCTCAGCACGGCAGTCAAGCCTTCTCATTTTCACAAAAATGACTAGTACCACAGGTGCACTTATTATAGTGATACTAGAAAAGGATATAGACGCAGAAACATTTCACGTGGAGACCAATTGCATAATGCAAGTCAATCGATGCGTCATCCATCCTTTCTTCGCAGTCTTTAATCAACATGACGCACACTAGGTGGTCAGCATAAGCGATGTAACTTGTATTGGGGCTAGGTATTTTATTGACTCTAGTGTTACACCCCCCCCCCACTAAAATTGAAGGTAGTTTGATTCTATCCTTAAACCCGTGGGGTGCTTGAACAACCGGAAGGAAATGCTATGAGGCAAATTTTTTCCTCCGGGTGGTGACGACCTGAATAAGAGAAGAAAGGAGATGGCAGAAACTGGCCTAGAAATAGTGATAAATTATTTTATGAACTTTTATATTTACAACTGAGTTTAAGTGCCAGATAGGTTATAGAGTGAAATGTTTATAGGGACGGATAATGATTGAAAATAGACATCTCATATTAATTTGAAGTGTCGATAAGCGATAAAAATCTTGCCCTAGGTAATAGCCTGCAGGAATAGGAAAATATGTACACCAGTTTTACCGTGAAATCCTATGGACAATAAAAATATTCAAACTCCGGATAACAAAATTAACACTCATTTTGAAAAGGGAAAAAGCTGATTACAGAACTGTTTGGAAATGCATATAGTAGTAATGATTAATTGCAATTTTGAAGTAAAGCTCTAGATAGCTTATGACACTAGTAAAATTATATTTATTCGCGGAATAACAACTGTACTGATAAATGATGTTTATAATCTCACTGTAATCTATATTAAGTCAGTCTTGTCTACAAGTTTATTTCCGGTTGTGTGCATCGGAATAGAGATTAACTCCGAGGGTTGATTTCATCTCATGTTAGTTCAATATCACACATAACACAGCCTGTCAACTTTGGTCGACGATCGGTATCGCTGGTATCTCTTATCGTTTGGCTCGATTAGGTCTCGTTTGTTAAGGTAACTATAATTCAAGTTATTGACAGTTGTATGTGACACATTCAGAAAAAATACTGCTAGAAATACCTCGTAATCCGTCGGTAAATCTATTTTGTTAGATTTCATTACAGACCAGCAAGCTGTTGGTATTTATAATTACTGTACAAATATGCCTGTATTAAGACGGTCAGGTTAGTTCCACTGGCGCATGAGCTGAGTAGATAATCAAGTTGTCACTGTTCTGGACAATTAGGTCTTTCGTAGTCACTCATAGGCTGGTCATGGAGGGGTAGGTTAGGCCAACTTCGACACGGCGTACTTGGTTGCATGGGAGTGTTCGTGACCTTATTATTATTATTTAACTATGATTAGGTTTAGCGATAATGCATATGCGTATTAACTAGATGAAGCATATCATAGTATCTGACACCATCGATATTCCACTAAATTTTGGACTGAATGATGAACGAAGGTGAATCCAATAGTAACAAACTAGTTTAATAATGTAGTAAGAATTATATAAGTTCCAGTTATTGGCCAATACTTGCTTTTTTTAATATTTAGTAGTAGAAGGCGGTATGTCTTGAGCCACTCTACTCGTACGATCTTCTTTTGTCTTAAACTAGCTTAAATTATAGTGTATTTGTTGTGGCTTGTCCTGGTTTCGCGTTGATTATCGGAATATTTCAGTGGACGTTGATGGTTTGTATATGATGGTGGTCAAACATTTAAAACCTGATGATAACAAAATTTTCGTTGTATCGCGTAACTTTCCTAACTATGTTATTTGTTTATGATGATAGACGGTGTGTTGCATATGTTACTTTATATTATATTTGATCATCGAACAACTGTCAGGGAGCGTCTGGGTTGAGGTAAGAAGAGGGTAACTCACAACTTATGTACATGATATGGGTGTTAACCGCTGTCGGTAGTGAAAAAAAGTAATCAATGTCAAATTTAGATTGTTGGAGATTTGCTCTATTGCATTGGTTAATAATTAGTACATGTTACTAATTGCTGCTAGGTCTCTGGTTAGAGTGACAGTGCTTTAAAGTGGTTACCATGGCAGCGGATGATTTAAACACAGAGACTGGGCATCATAATAAACAAAACTCACGTGATGTCAGCACCAATAACCCAGGGAGTTTGTCGACAGAAACCTCTTGAATGGTTTTCATTGGGCCGACCATATTTCCACAATGTTTACCAGTTACCATGCTATATGATAGTATTGGCAGATTTTAGAGATTGGCATAGAGGTTTAATAGTCGACAGTGGGTTAGACAACCAGTGTTGTTTTAAATGACTAAGGCGATAAGCAATATGAGACGAACGTAGGTTTATCAATTATGGCATACCGAAAGATTGAAATGGGTGTAGATTAAGCAACGATTTTACTAACAGGTTTGTGCCTTATTTGATAAAGGAAGAAGCGACTTTGTTGTATCTAGAGACGTGGTCTGATGTTAGATTTATAAGTGGTGAGGCGGAGATCAGGAGTGAGCATCCCTAGCTGCCTTTGAGTAAAGCAAATCGCAACGTAGGCTTTGACAGGATCCTCCCAGTGGTTGTCGCTTATATTTCATCCACACCATAACTCTGGAAACATTTCAGTACATTAGTAGCGTTATAAATGTTGATGCAGTTAAATTCAGTAGCGTCACGTATTCTTATAGATAGGTTGCAATATTATGCAGTTTTGGTAAAGTTGACAACATAACGTCGTGATCAAGATACAGAAGATATTTAGTGAGGATATTTCATTAAACGATTCAGAAATGACTACGGAACTACTATATACCTTACCGCTGTGCCAAGAGGAGGGAGTGCGACGCGTTTGTCATCTTGGAGTCTCTTTTTAGAAAGATGGGTCATGGAACAAAGCCTGGAAAGACCAGATGGCAATATAAGACTCTCTCTTCTAGCCTTGCTGTCACGATAGAAAGATATTAAGGCTCCGAAATCGTGATGAAAAAAATATTTCGGAGAGAAGTAGCAGCTTACACTGAAAGTGCGGCTGGGCAAAATACTCATTACTTTCATGTCATATGAACTCTTATGAAGGAACAAGTACGTCAGGACAAATAACAATATAATAATATATCATGGAATGTCTTACAGAGTTCATGCTAGTTTACAGACATAGTCGTATCAGTATAATAATAAACACTGATAAACACAAATCTTGGAGCAATAAATGCACACAGAAAATTAAAGTATACAATAATAGAGTCTGGATGATTGCAGCGCACATTTTTTAACAATAATAATATGTTTTGGCAATTTCATGAGAGACACGCTAGCTACTAATTATGATATACTCTGAATTTGGCAACAGAGTACACATAGGTGTGGAGGCTTGTTCAAGATGCTATAATGATGTCAGTGTATATTATTTACATAGACGAATGTCCTTAATAATCTCATGAAAACGGTGAATTCATAGTTGTCAAAACCAACAAAGCATAAAATTGTTAATTTAGTAAACAAACTTTCGAGGTGACAGCATAATAACCACACAAAATGTAAACGTACACGGTTGTCCAAAATAAGTGCAGTATATGGACTTTGAGGTTCATATGAAAGATCGGCTAACCAGAAGTACAAATTCTTGAGCCATTTCAATTTGACTTCATTGTATAGGACCACACTCGCCTAAATATTAGAGTAGTTAACATTCCGTGATGAGAGTAGAAGTAATAATAACTTTGACCATCGAAAGTTTAAAATATGTGTTAATTAGGCAACGCACATTTTATAATTACCATCCAGTGCATAGTTTGGCATTGGGCTGCACAGCCCGTTCTGAACAAGTAGGGTAACATACATAGACATCATAGTCAATTAGTTATTTCAGTGAATTTGTGTGACGTTACAATGTTACTGCATTGTTACTTATGTTTACTCTTACTTCCGTTTTAGCAAACTACCTTATTGGGATTGACTATAAAAGTGAGTACACAATGGATTTATAATGGTGGGCAGAGAAATTGCAAACCGTGTTAAAGTGTGTCAACTCAACCGGGCGTATATAATAAATATTCCAACACTATAAGTGTAGTAGAATCCAAAGTTATTAGGCGAGACAAAAGCTGAATGTAAAGTTTGGTGAAGGGGCATCAATAGTATAACCTTCAGCAAGCGGTTTAGTGGAGGATCTAAACATCATTTAATTATTCGTCAAAACCAGGCAAAAAATTGGGTAAATTAGTTAGCATATATGACAGGAGCAGGTCAATTTGGAATGAAATGAACTGCATGGTAAAATTCCAAAATTGTTTGTAGAAAATGTGGCTACTACTCCGAATCCGGAGGAGATAGCACAGCTTTTTGTAAAAGACTGTTGTTGTATGTTTGGGTTAGTATTGATAAATATGCTTGAATGCTTAGTTCTGAAACGACATACTTTTGGCGCCTAGGTATATCCCGATCTAGTGACACAAGAATCCAGAGTATTATGGGAATAGGTCTTTATTCAATAGCGTGGGCAGGAGACAGTGGGGCGCGGTTCTAGTTATTCAAATTCACAAGTAATTTTCAACGTTCAGTATGAGCTAATAGGAGATATAATCCCTATGCAGAATAAGGAAGTAAATGAATACTGGGGTTTTATTGTTTTGGCATATGCATAAGTTTTGAAGCGAACTTTTAACTAGTCAAGCTAAGTTGCTACATACTTTCTCTGATAGTGTGTTAACATACGTAGGATTGTATTGCCACAACGTGAGACCAGTTTTACCACACTATATAGGTAGGTAGAAAACAATCCATCTTATGGATGGCTTCACGTCATAGGAGTGATGGGGGCAACGAGTAAATCAGTGGTGTCTTCACGAATGGAATGTTGCGTAGCTGTCAAAGCCAAAGAACATTTTATTTACCGATACTTTCTGATTACAGCATTATAGGATGTGGCTTAGTGGTTTCAAACTCTGGAAGACGATTGATTGATTAATGATTTCTACTGTGGTGGGTACTACTCATAGGGTCGTCCACAAGTAGTAAGTAGCGGAACGTCGCGTGAAGGTGAAAACAGTAAACAGTGCATGAAGTGAGTTGCGAGGTAACAGGGAGCAGAGCCTGATCACAATACGCAGGCGAAATGAAGACAGCTAAGGGAAACAAGTCTACAACCAACATCGATCGACGAACACGAAGGGCGTACAAATAAACAATTGAAAGGGATGTATATATTATTTATGACGTTCTCCATTTAGACTGAACAAACAATCGCCTTGTCTAGGTGGTCGTTCTGACACTATTATGGGCCTAATTGTTAACCTATTTCCCATCGCATGGTAAATGGAGTAGTGTGACTTCTTCGCCCACGTAACATTCCGTGCAAGTTACAACACGTGATGTTTCCACTAGCCTAGCCCACCCTAATCCCGTTAACCAGGCTTCTTGATATATACAAGGTTGGCTACGGGTTAGTTTGCATTTAGGATGATAACGGTGTGAAAAGGTTATAAACAGAATGAAACGTGCCAAGTTGCTACTTGTCCTACAACGCGACGTTCAAAGACAATCTATGGTGAAGGATAATAGGTATGGTGGAGCTGGATATTTTTCCAATACGACAGCATACCACCAAAATATCACACATAGAAACATAATTGTTGTGCAAAACGTGCTGTTCCAGAAACCTTCAGTACAGTTAAACAACAAGTATCTGCAAGTAAACTTTCTCATCGGTGCATATAATACGTTTTACACTAGTTCTGGAGGTATAAGGGGAAGTGCAAATAACGTACAGAAGTCCGACTCTGTTCCAAACCACCTTCAGATGTTAGAGAGATTATCTCTTCTTTTTAAATCACATAAAAGCCGTTTTCAGTCTGGTAAGTGGCAAAAGATTTTGCCAACATTTTGCTATGTAGTCTTAGAGTTTTAACACTTATAGATGTGCAAAGTTATGTTCTGACATCTTAACTTGGGATGGTGACCTCAGTTTGTGAAGAAACTCCGCTGGAGTGGAGCGGATTTCAACTAAGCTTACATATACGGTAGGGGCAGATTTTGTGCCAAGCATGGGTAATGTTGATCTAAATATTAAAACGGTTCAAAATATAAGACTCATATATCTCCAAACTGATATAATCACCAATGACAGCTGCTTCAATGGGAGCTTTCCAGAATTCGATGTCCCGAGTCATCCAGTATTTTCTAGGATAGATCAGCACGGTAAGATCTACAGCCCTGTACCTTGGTAGTAAACCTGTTTTGCAAAGGAGAGTAGAAGCACCGACCTTTCTCTTTAAGCGATACTCCCCAATTTTAACATCCGTTCCCTTTACCTGGCTAAGGATTACTCTGTCTCTCGTCAACCGGGGTTCCCCCTCTTCTCTGCTGCCAATAAGAACGTTGTTGCACACGACATACATAATAATATTTTGAAGCTGCTCCTTCATAATCGCAATGTTCCTCTCGCCATAAAATGGGTGTAAAAGTGCTTTTTCCCAAGATAACGACTCTTCATCGATGATGTGAGTATCATATGACCGCTGTTTACGAGCAAGTTTGCACATGAACGTTTTATACTAGGAGCTGATCATTCAACAGAAAGCAGTTAAGGCTTGGTGACACCGTGCCGTTAATTTTGTTTGTATCACTGCCTAATCGGCCACTAAATGTCTCGGAAACCACGCATATGGTGACAAACTTAGTGACAGGAAGTGTATGAGGAACTAATCCCTTGCTTTGGAGTCCGATGGAAGTGGTCAAGCCATAAAATTATACTGCTTTGAGAAAGTACAGTAGAACTTTGATTTTATTAGTACTGCCTACATTTAATTTCGTTTCAGACATTTTGAAACTCATTCCAAATTTTTATATTTATATGTTTTTATTCGATATATATTATTGCAATCTTAGTCATTGAAGCTCATGCATAGAAGTTTATACGACAGTCAGACGGAATGAGAAAAGTGAGAAACAAGCTGAATCTCTTAATCAATAGCAGTAATTTATTCCTAAAAGCACGTGCGCGTTAGTTTTATAAGAGTATAATAGTACAATGGCACATTTTGACTAAATTGTTCGAATAGGCCTGATCAGTCACCAATGTAAGCCCTCACGATACTAGTTGTTCTAATTCCAAAAGTCTGAAAAAACGACAACAACACTTGTGATTTTAAACGAACGTTATCCAATCAAGCAAAATAATTTACAATACATTTACAACAGTAGCATAAATTCACTGGACTTCATAGGACATGAACAAGCCTGAAACAATAAATTAATAAACAACATATTGTACTTCTGAAAGTAAGTTGACAGCCACTTTGTTCCACGAGCGTCACAATTAATTCTGCACCGGAATTGTGGAGATCCAACATCGGATGACAATTCAACCAGTGTTCAACAATGTCAATGCACAAACTGCTTTGGTAGTATATATGAAAAAATAATCAGATAAGATTTCAAGGAGTGTGACAAATATGTTTTGGAATTGGTAAAAGACTGAGTGCGAAGTTAGTGATGGCAATAGCAGTTATATATACCGGAACAGTTATAAACAGGACTATAAAAAACTGATGACCTTCAACGAAGGTAATATCACCACAAGGAGGCACAGTAAAAAATATGTCAAATTACAGAAGGTAAATCAGTCTACAAAGATGAATATTAATAACAATATATAATTTATGATCGGTCAAACAAAACGGGCAGAGTATACAAATAGGCAGAGAGGTTTAAACGTAAAAAATAACTATCGCACAATGTAGGTTAATAGTCCAATTGGTTTCAACACTAATAGTCATTAAGATGCTCGTGATACAACAATTAGATGGTGCATAATCTTAGAGGTACCAGTATATCTTCAAATATACACAGAAGATGTAGAAAGTGTAACTTCTACGGAAAATTTAAATGATTTGTACCTTAATAAGAATTAAAATCTGAGGCGTGTAACTATGGTCGGTTGTTGTGTTGCTTAAGTGAATCACGTCACCCGATAGAAGAAATGTGGTCTGTAGGTTAGTAAGATGCAGGAGGGTCTGTAAACCCTTTTGTCTACTGGTAACTAGATGCACATCTAGGATGATGTAACCAAAAATATAACCCTAAAGGAAAGTTCCGAAGGCGCCAGTTGAAATGCTGAATATTCGACCGTGCAGAACATAAGGGGTGGCTTTGCTTGCGTCTGATTTTGCCTCAGGTACAAAGGTTAACTCATATAGCAATCTGTAAAGAAAACTAAAGCCAACTTAAAGCCCCTGAGGACAAAGCGGTGGAGGCTTAAGTATCTGACACATTATCAAGTATTTCTGTTCTTTAGTGTTGCATAATATATAGGAAGTAAAGCACCTTTGGACAGATTTTAGTTTGTGTTATCCACCCACTCGTTGACAGCTGAGTATAAACAGACAATATTCTAAAATGAACCTCCCGCAGATTTTGTACAATATCACTTTGGTTTCTTGGTTGTGATAGTTGTGGCGAATTAAACTTAAAGGTTGGCTTGACCTAAAAGTCATTGTCTTGACGAATTCTCAGAGATAGGGCTCATCAGATTATGTGAAGCGCGGGTTACTAACCATGTACTCTCAGTAAGTTCATAGAATTTAGGGTCAATCATATTCTGGTATGACGTGTACCGTAGCATATCGAACCGCATTTGTCGTGATCTAACTGTAAATTCCATGTGGCGCAACAACTAGATGAGAGCAATAAATCATTTTGAGGAGTTTGGTAAACTCCTCCGTTGAGAGCTTGGGATTTTGAGATTATAAGTAATCAGCAGCTTTTCATTAGATAAGAATTTGCATATATCGTTTGTACACAAAGTGAAGAGAGGTTCAAGAAAGCCGTCTCGAAAAACTTCTAAGGTTATAGGTTTTTGTTAGAAAAGCATGGAGTCGAACTTAGCTGTTTGTATGTGGCCGCCGAGGAACGATCCAATCCAGTCTTATGGGCAGCAGTCAGTGCTGAGTATTTAAAGTTAGTGAGTCTGAAAGCTTTGCAGATATCAAAACATGGAAGAAAACTTGTGCAACCCTTATCGTAATAACGTTGGAGAAGTCCAGGTAACTCATCATACTTGATCGGCACCAGATGGAACCACATAGTAATAATAGCTTTATATTCAAGTACCGTTTGTGAACATGAGAACATCTCAGTTTACAGGCATGATCGGAGTGACATATGTTTATCTACATACAAGGATTTGAGTGGAGTCATTGATAAGAGATTCACACTACATATAGGTATTAATTAAAAACGAAGCCAACGGCATCAGAGTTCACAGCACTAGAGTGCCAGAGGTAGATGGTGTATTATAGCACACTCCTGACGAACAACCATGCGCTTTTCGTCTCTGGTCCTATGATTTTATGAGACAGCTGAAAGTAACAGAAGGGACCATGCAGCATATCCAGACATGGGATAAGGCCAACAGCATTTGGAACTTGAATAAATGCGCCAACCAGGCACACGCATAGGGGGGATACTCTCCTGTAGTGGTGGAATCTATGTGATTTATTGATGCATTAAGTACGTTGTTAACCAGTGTTAGGCGTAAGTTGTTGAGAAGAAGACCTATTTCTTATGAGAGTAGTCCATAAGCTCGGGGAAAGGATGATATAGAACATACAAAATAGGAAAGAAGAAAGAAGTCAATCGGTAGTTGTAGAACGACTGGTTTTAAACCAGAATCTTTTTTCTGTTATTTTTCCTATACAGCGTCCAGGATTGCAGTGTATAAAGTTTTCGAGCTCTAATAAGCCATTACTGAATTAGTTGAGGTTAAGTGGCAAGTCGTGAAGTATTTGGTACAAATACCTAGATTCTAGATATATTATTTCAAGTACTGCTCGGCAGTATCTAGTTTATGTGCGCGTATTATACACTGAGCAGTCTGAGTACGTCGCATGTCATACTAGAGTTTGAATAAATCGATAGTTTATTCAGTGCCTTGGAATCACTAAATGGTTGGTTTATCGCCGGTACAAAGTGAACAATACTATCTAACGTACGGATTTCTGCTAGTAAACTATTCCAAACGGTAGTGAATTTGTGCACGAAAAAGTTATATCGTATTCTAGTCTTACAATGTTCCATCCACACTGTACCTGTGTGGTTTCTGAGGATGCAATTAGATACGTCGATAAACTTTAATATAGGGTGGGAGAGTTTGCCAAACGGTGTGCAACTTTGAAATAGAATGTCGGATTGGGCACAACACGTTTTTTCCAATGTGGTTCTATGCCTAATGTATCGCACCGTGTAGTGTAGTTTAGTTCACAATCCACTCCCAATGTCCTTTGTGTGAAGTACCGCTGTATTCCTCCAATCATCAGTTTGTCACTTATTCGGAGGTCGCTGAGTATCAGTGGCCAGTATTCAAGTAGCGGGCGTACACAGGCTTTATACAGTGCCGATCTAGACTCACGGTGGTAGAAGTTGTGGATTATACAACCCATAAGTCTGTGTGCCTTTGAGGTGACAGATGTTTGCTCCGTGACTGTAAGATTAGCAGAGCATCTTAAGCCTAGGTCCAGAATCGTCTTACATTCGGAGATTTGTTCTCTATCCACTTCAAAGTGTAGGATGGGGATGCGACACTTAATTCTGATCCAGCCACATTTCTCAGTGCTGAAGTGAAGTTGATGTTCTTTACACCAGACAGTAACTTCCACTAACTCTTGCTGTACGATCTTAACAGTGTTATGTAGCTCATTTCTGTCACATGAGTAGATAACTCTCAATTCGTCTGCGTATAAGAAGGTTTTCTTGGTGCTAAAACAACTACTGATACTGTTGACATATATTGTAAACAAGAGAGGCTTAGTACGCTTCCCTGTATAACTCCACTGGTTGCTTCCTTAGGAGTGTGATTAAAGGAGTCAAAGTGACAGGTTCAACACGATCGACTCTTTATAAAACCATATTGTGATTTAAATATTTGGCTATGAGCTAGTAAGTATTCTGAGATGCCATTTTTTATCTTTTCCATGATCCGTGAGAGAATGGGAGTAATATTTATAGGGCCATAATTACTTGCACATGCTCTATCACCGGCAGTGTGTTTGGAGGTGATGTAGCCAGGTTTCCAAGTGTTTAGGTATTCTTTTGTGTCTAGCGACTAGATGAACAATTTAAGGGGTAAAAATGGCATGTCCTCGCCACATCCTTTGAGGAACACTGATGAGAGGCAGTCGGCTCCCAAACCTTTTGTAGACCTAGGGTTTCCGACAGCTTCAGCTATGCATTTAGCGCTGGAAGATATTTTGGAAAATGTGCTGTCTACAAGTACAATTCGCATATAGTTTGTTGGTAGTTTAGCCTCAAAGTTGCTAAACAAGTTATTAAAAATTTCGCATATTGCTCTAGGGTCGTTGTATACCTTGTCGTCTCCGATCAAAAATGGGATGTCCGTTGAGATACGTGTGCGTTAATTCAGAAGTGCTGCCAGACTATTCGTTTTATCATTGCATTAAGCACTTCGTTCCTTTTATCTCGATCAAGTGACATTCCAATAGGTTCTAGGGCTCCTCAGATTGAGTGTAGACATGAAAAATCATAAGAAGGAAAATAACCATTTGACGGCTTTCTGAGTTTAGTTCGGTGTTTATGTGGGAGAAATGATGACATATTCCCTGAGTGCATGTATATTGTTTTGGAGGCTATGGTATCTAAGCATGATAAAATTGTGGTGTAAAAAAATTGTTAGTCTTGAAGTGAGTCAGTAGCAAACAAGCTGTTCCAATCAGAGCATTTTATGAGTCTCACCAGAAGCGCCTAGTCTGTATTCCTAGAGCACCGAGTGTCTGTGTCACATTGGTATTGTTTGTGTGCTGTTTTCAGTGAGGGAATAGGCAAAGAACAATAAACCATTCTTTGGTTGCAAGTAAACCATTCTTCGCCGACTTTCGTTGCGATGGATATGGTACTGTGGCAAAATATCAGATCTAGGATACTGTTACCGCGTGTAGCTTGTGTAACATACTGCTCCCATCCAAATAGATCTATCGTGGTAAGAATGTCATCATGTTTTTGCAGGCAGTTGCTTGTTTTCCCGTTAATGTGTGGCAGATTTAAATCTCCTGCAACCACTTTATAATCAGCATCTAAGGTTGAGGTCCGGGCGAATAGGCTACAAGTGCTGCCTCTATCTCTGGCCGTGAGCATAGTGCTCTGCACACACAACCGAGAAGCATCTTATAATTAATACCATATATCATAAGGCAAAGGGATTCAGGGATTTTACTTAGTGTTAGCTCTTCTATTTTTGTCACAAGGGCGTGACTATGAATGGATATTATACATCTTCCCCATCCTCTGATTGTCTCAGCTAGTGTGATGCAAGGAATATCCATGTTTATATCAGCATCCGGTACTAAAGACGAACACCATGTTTCTGTTATTAATATGGCTGATGGCCTAGTGATAAGAACTATTGTTCTGGAGCCTGACATTTTGTTAAGTAACTAAAGGGCATTGATGAGCATAATCTTAGAAAGGTCTATTTTCATGTAGGATAAGGTGTAATTATTAAACTGACTAAGATTATAATTATGAATATAACCTAGACCGAATGTCAGGGGTCTATGGCATTTACTTAGCTGAGAGGTTAGTGGATATATTCTCGGTGTTTGTTTTATCAGATCCGTGTTCTGAGCGTTACTGTTATCGCAGTAGTAAGCACATAGGACGTCTATGTTAGCCAGATAACAAGGGGTAGCAAATTTTTCCCTAGTGGTTACACTAATTGGGGGCATTCACGATTGGCACGAGCTGTTCGTCCAAAAACGTGGTAAAGATAGTGGATTAGAGTGGAAGGGGTTGTGAGGTGTCAAATGCAGGTACGCTAAAAAAAATGCAAAGGTGAGTATATGTGACATCCAGGTCGCAATTGTTTATTCAGTCTAAATAGAGAACGTCATAAATAATATATACATCCCTTTCAATTGTTTATTTGTACGCCCTTCGTGTTCGTCGATCGATGTTGGTTGTAGACTTGTTTCCCTTAGCTGTCTTCATTTCGCCTGCGTATTGTGATCAGGCTCTGCTCCCTGTTACCTCGCAACTCACTTCATGCACTGTTTACTGTTTTCACCTTCACGCGACGTTCCGCTACTTACTACTTGTGGACGACCCTATGAGTAGTACCCACCACAGTAGAAATCATTAATCAATCAATCGTCTTCCAGAGTTTGAAACCACTAAGCCACATCCTATAATGCTGTAATCAGAAAGTATCGGTAAATAAAATGTTCTTTGGCTTTGACAGCTACGCAACATTCCATTCGTGAAGACACCACTGATTTACTCGTTGCCCCATCACTCCTATGACGTGAAGCCATCCATAAGATGGATTGTTTTCTACCTACCTATATAGTGTGGTAAAACTGGTCTCACGTTGTGGCAATACAATCCTACGTATGTTAACACACTATCAGAGAAAGTATGTAGCAACTTAGCTTGACTAGTTAAAAGTTCGCTTCAAAACTTATGCATATGCCAAAACAATAAAACCCCAGTATTCATTTACTTCCTTATTCTGCATAGGGATTATATCTCCTATTAGCTTATACTGAACGTTGAAAATTACTTGTGAATTTGAATAACTAGAACCGCGCCCCACTGTCTCCTGCCCACGCTATTGAATAAAGACCTATTCCCATAATACTCTGGATTCTTGTGTCACTAGATCGGGATATACCTAGGCGCCAAAAGTACGTCGTTTCAGAACTAAGCATTCAAGCATATTTATCAATACTAACCCAAACATACAACAACAGTCTTTTACAAAAAGCTGTGCTATCTCCTCCGGATTCGGAGTAGTAGCCACATTTTCTACAAACAATTTTGGAATTTTACCATGCAGTTCATTTCATTCCAAATTGACCTGCTCCTGTCATATATGCTAACTAATTTACCCAATTTTTTGCCTGGTTTTGACGAATAATTAAATGATGTTTAGATCCTCCACTAAACCGCTTGCTGAAGGTTATACTATTGATGCCCCTTCACCAAACTTTACATTCAGCTTTTGTCTCGCCTAATAACTTTGGATTCTACTACACTTATAGTGTTGGAATATTTATTATATACGCCCGGTTGAGTTGACACACTTTAACACGGTTTGCAATTTCTCTGCCCACCATTATAAATCCATTGTGTACTCACTTTTATAGTCAATCCCAATAAGGTAGTTTGCTAAAACGGAAGTAAGAGTAAACATAAGTAACAATGCAGTAACATTGTAACGTCACACAAATTCACTGAAATAACTAATTGACTATGATGTCTATGTATGTTACCCTACTTGTTCAGAACGGGCTGTGCAGCCCAATGCCAAACTATGCACTGGATGGTAATTATAAAATGTGCGTTGCCTAATTAACACATATTTTAAACTTTCGATGGTCAAAGTTATTATTACTTCTACTCTCATCACGGAATGTTAACTACTCTAATATTTAGGCGAGTGTGGTCCTATACAATGAAGTCAAATTGAAATGGCTCAAGAATTTGTACTTCTGGTTAGCCGATCTTTCATATGAACCTCAAAGTCCATATACTGCACTTATTTTGGACAACCGTGTACGTTTACATTTTGTGTGGTTATTATGCTGTCACCTCGAAAGTTTGTTTACTAAATTAACAATTTTATGCTTTGTTGGTTTTGACAACTATGAATTCACCGTTTTCATGAGATTATTAAGGACATTCGTCTATGTAAATAATATACACTGACATCATTATAGCATCTTGAACAAGCCTCCACACCTATGTGTACTCTGTTGCCAAATTCAGAGTATATCATAATTAGTAGCTAGCGTGTCTCTCATGAAATTGCCAAAACATATTATTATTGTTAAAAAATGTGCGCTGCAATCATCCAGACTCTATTATTGTATACTTTAATTTTCTGTGTGCATTTATTGCTCCAAGATTTGTGTTTATCAGTGTTTATTATTATACTGATACGACTATGTCTGTAAACTAGCATGAACTCTGTAAGACATTCCATGATATATTATTATATTGTTATTTGTCCTGACGTACTTGTTCCTTCATAAGAGTTCATATGACATGAAAGTAATGAGTATTTTGCCCAGCCGCACTTTCAGTGTAAGCTGCTACTTCTCTCCGAAATATTTTTTTCATCACGATTTCGGAGCCTTAATATCTTTCTATCGTGACAGCAAGGCTAGAAGAGAGAGTCTTATATTGCCATCTGGTCTTTCCAGGCTTTGTTCCATGACCCATCTTTCTAAAAAGAGACTCCAAGATGACAAACGCGTCGCACTCCCTCCTCTTGGCACAGCGGTAAGGTATATAGTAGTTCCGTAGTCATTTCTGAATCGTTTAATGAAATATCCTCACTAAATATCTTCTGTATCTTGATCACGACGTTATGTTGTCAACTTTACCAAAACTGCATAATATTGCAACCTATCTATAAGAATACGTGACGCTACTGAATTTAACTGCATCAACATTTATAACGCTACTAATGTACTGAAATGTTTCCAGAGTTATGGTGTGGATGAAATATAAGCGACAACCACTGGGAGGATCCTGTCAAAGCCTACGTTGCGATTTGCTTTACTCAAAGGCAGCTAGGGATGCTCACTCCTGATCTCCGCCTCACCACTTATAAATCTAACATCAGACCACGTCTCTAGATACAACAAAGTCGCTTCTTCCTTTATCAAATAAAGCACAAATAAAGTTAGTAAATGCGCAGTGACTGGATAGAAAGTGGGTTACAACACTTATCTAAAGACAAACGGAAATCTCCTACATTTCCTGGGTCTATTCTCGCTTAGCTTTAGTCGAGCGTTGGACGCATTAATAACGGTTCACAAGATCCATCGCTGACCAAACAAACCTGCTAGGGCATTGCTAACTCTGGTTTCCCGTAATCTGTAGCTAGGAAACCCCCTTCAGAATTGCTAATTGAAACAAATAGTTTTTTACTTGAATCACGTCAAACTTCCTGCTAAATACCTATCTTATCTGAAATGTTCTACCCATTGCTGTAACCACATCAGACTCAGTGAGTACTTTATAGTAATAAGCTTAACAGTTTATGCTCTAGCAGCAAGTAATTTCGTAAATAATTAGTTTTATTGGCTCTCGTCATTAATGCCGACTTTGTTTGTCTCGGCGGACGCGACTAGCTGGAAGGGTTTGGTCATACATCACCATTAGATCACAGCATGACTCCAATTGGGAAACATGTCGTCCTCTAGTTAACCAGCCCAGAAGTATTTTATCCCGTTAACGCTCCACTCACAATCAAATACACCTTCATCACCATCCATTACTACCTTCTGATTCGTCACTATTCGTACGCGTGTGCGTATTCGTTAGAAACTACTCTGGTTATATGACAAACATAACTTGGTCACACACGGTAAACGTCAGTGCCATCACTGAGCTAGCTTGGCTCCATGATCCTTTATTTAGCCTGATCTCTGTTATATAATAAGTAGCCTCCCTCACACAGTATATGCGTTACTGTCACACACACCACTGCCCTCTCAGTTTTTCCGATTCGTCTGCCTATCTCATTATTTTTATCAATTACCTTACTCTCCGTTTTTATTGATTCATCACTTATTTTGCTATTATACCATTTATCCTTGCTATATTAACTATTTCTTTGTCTCCATGCCTTTGCATTATAATCACCCAACCCTTCCCACACAACTAACGAACCGACTACCGAGTAGTGTGGCAGCTTCTGGTGTATACGTCTCTGTGATACAACGAGCGATTTAGAGTCATACCAGTCTACAAATAAACAGCCACAATAGGAGGGTGTTGCGTAGTCAAGTAACTGGAAGTCCTACACTGGGAACTGATAAATACCAGAAGAATGACCTCGACATCAAGGCGCGCAAACAAAGAAATCAGTTGGTTTATACGAGCTCACTATAATTATATAAGATATTGGGTAGCGTTGACTTTCTGAACTCAAAGTTTGAGCCGTGGTATCAAACCGAGTTAAGTCCTATGAATGTGGTTCATGGTTGTCACTTTACGGTTTTGATGGATATAAGAATGGGTATTGTAACGTGTACAATAAACGTTCATTCCCAGTTTCTGCTATAAACATCCTAAACTTTTACATTTTTTGCGGCATTCATTTTTTCTAACATTTAGTCTATTCATGAAAATTAATGATTTTTCCCAAACAGCCTACTTATTAGGGGAGATTAAACTCTCAGATCGCTCTACTACTTGGATCACAGCTGATTTCTTAATTTGTCCTTTGACATTTATTCGGAATAGATGTAGGAAGCTCATGTTGACACTAATCGATCATATACAGTATGTGTATCCCTATCAGTTATTTGATTGGCTTTCATTCAGGAAACTAACCTTAAGAATTAGCACTTTAGGGTTTGCTTTCATATTTATTACTGAATTTATCAGAATGTGGTAAAGATATTGTCTAGGGGAGGAGAAGAATCCAGATGACCTTGCTAGCAAGCGTTTCTGAATTTCGCCTCGTATAGTCATTCATTGACATTCTGTAATGGGCTTCAATTTTCGAGATTTCAAACAAAGCAATGTTGACGACTGTTAAGAGTTGGTATGAATCCAAGTCACCCACCCTTTGCAGTAAAAGTCGCCGTTATGTAAGTTTTTCTTCATTTTGTTGACATCTAGGTTTTAGTAATGTTTAGTCTACTTACTGATTTCTCCTGATAGTAGGTATAATGGTATCTTATTAAGAATCTTAATCCATCTCTTAGATTTGAGTGTACATAACTTTTTAGAAGAAGGCTACATAAGTCCTTGGTTGGCTGATTTAATTAGTGGTACTTCAATCATCCTTGGGAGCTGTAGATAAACATACAGTCCGATCACCTATTATCATGATATTTTGTTACTTGTAGTTTTGGTCACGACATATACTGTATGCATTCTGTGTGGTCTTTTCACTTATCTAGTATACTGATTATACATACGTACACCTATCAAGCTTTATTAATGGAATCGACAACTATAGCAAGCTGTAGCTAGGTAAATGTACTTTAGTTGACCATGTGATGTAGTATCTGTCAAAGCTTTCGGTTAGATACAAATGACATTATCTGATATTACCAAAATATGCATTACTTTTGTTGAGCAGTTGGTGTGAACTTAATAGTCTAATATCGGTGATTTCCTGTTTATAGGTACATCCATTGTTGCATTTTGGGAATTTTACAGCCATCTACTTTCCAGATTGATTTTTCAGACATCTGGGTTGGTTTTATTGTGAAATGAATATCAGAGGAGTTCAATTATGGTGAGTTAACATCATAATTAACTCAGGTTGTAGCCTAATAAAAATATTCAGACGCAGTTTTGGCATTATTAACGTCGAACCTTATAAAATTTCTATTTTTGATTCATGGAACACATGCAAGCATGTTGATGGAAATCAACCAGACTTTCGAACTGTTCCAACAGTATCCGCAATATTAAGTAAAACAGCACCCTTGCCGAGTACAATTGCTCTACGAAAATGGCAGGAGAAAAAGAAAAATGAACTTGGTGAAGATGGGTTTCAGGAATACATGAGAGGTAACTACCGTTTGACAGGAGTTTTTGTTAGATAGAACTTCAGCTTTTAGGAAAAAGTGTTCATTCCAGTATAGGAGAACGGCTTTTAAAGGGCAAGTTTCCTTCTAACCTGCCTGAGAATGTTTCAAAATATTGTGAAAGCCTGAAGTACATCTTGGATGGTTTAAAATCTTCTTCAGTAGAAACAAATTGTTTCCATCCTCAACTTTTTTATCGCGGAAGGTTTGATAGTATTGTATTTTTAAAGTAAGTTTGTAAACTCATATGGTCTAACGAACTGTTATTTAACAAGAAATCAGTATGTTTAATGCAAATTCAGTTAAGATTCTTGGCCTTCCCTCTCTTGGTAACCGTCTGCTACAACTGTACTTAGATAACCATCTCTTTCTAGCAAACACCAACTTTAAGCAATAGGAAAGACATCAGTTGACATGGCAACCTCCACAACCAGTTCAACGCTGAACTCAAGTAGACCACGTTGCCATCAGCTATCGTTGGAGAGGCACGACAAAAGACTGCTACTTATTTTGGAGCAAATGTTAGGACTCAGGTCATACTTTAGTACGAGCGCGTTTTAGTCTGCGTCTCATTGGACGCAAAAGATCTACGTCAGGGATCCCTCTCAACTTAAAGATAAAAAATTCAAGAGTACATTTTAGGAACGACTAGAAAACCAATTAGTCAACTATGCAAGTGTTATCCACCCCTAGTCAGCCTGCAATGATATCCAAAATTCTGTTGAAACGGCAGAGATATCTGCGAGTAAATTAAACTAGAAGATTAAGTAAAACTAGTAGATTTCAGCTGCATATGTTGAATTGATAGATACTCCTTGACTCATCCCGTCTGGCTCTGAACACGATGAGGAACGGAGGCGACTTAGACAAGCCTACGCAATGATCATAAGCATTGGTGGGTAGCAAAAGTTAAAGAGATAGAAAAGGCAATGGGTAACAGGTAACTTCAGATTTAACGAGAGTATCAAAAATCCAACTGTTAGTGGAACTATTTCGGAAGCAGATGGGATTATTATTTACCGCCAATCCAGAAGATTAAACCGATGGGCAAAACACTTAAGGGAACAGTTCAACTCGCCCTCGACCTCACCTCAGTCACACACCATCCCTATGCAATCTGAATAGCAAATTTATATCGGTCTGCCAACTCTTAGTGACGTCGAAAAGGCTATAGTCAATCTAAAGCGTGAGAGAGCAGCATGTTCTGATGGACTAACTCGTGAGATATTTAAGGATGGAGGTCCATTTGTGGCAATGAGATTAACTGAGATCTTTTTCTAGAATTTGGGATCGACGTAATCCCGTCTAACTGGTCTCGATCACCAATCGTCCCAGTTTGTAAGAAAGGACAGAAGTCCTCTTGTAACAATTACTGAGGAGTCAGTTTAACGAATGTAGTGTCTAAAATATTGGCTTCAACAATACTTCGACGTCTAAATAAAGCTCATGAAGAGCAAACTAGAAAAAATCAAGGTGGTTTCAGACCTAGACGTGATTGAATAGACCAAATGTTCCAACTTCAGCAGATCCTGGGATATAGGCACATTTTTCGACTTCCGACATTAGTTGTATTCCTTGACGTTATGGCGGCGTTTGACTGCTAATCATGAGGTTATTTGGCTATATCTGCCATTGAAAAGCGTACCAGAAAAGTACATTAACCTTGTACAGGCTCTCTACTCGAACACTACTGGATCAGAGCTTATGGCCAACTGTCCTCGCGACTGATTACTTCAAGTGGTGTTCGTCAAGATTGCTCGCTTTCTCCATTTTCATTTACTTTTGTCACTGACATGCTTTTAGGATTAACATTTTCATCGTCTGACTTTTCAGGGGTTGACCTCCTTACAAGAGATAAACTTGTCAACTTAGAATATGCAAATAGTATAGTTCTATTGGGTGAAGATGCTGACAAAATGCAGTTTTCTGACCGCCTTAAGAATCAATACAAGCATGTTTGTGTTTTATTCTCCCCCCTCCAAATGCAAAATGTTGATTCAGAATTGGCTTGCATCAACGCTGAAATTAGTGATAAGGATCAAAATAGTTAAGCGTGTCTACCGTTTCACTTATTTTGAGAGTCTCATCGGTCCTGATGGCTTGGTGTCTGATGAAATCTCTGCTCGGATGCAAAAGACTTTTGTCTTTTGTCAATTCGCTTCACTTGTGGCGTAGGCGAGACATCTGTCTTCCGACCAATGAAGGCGTTTACTGCGCAACAGTTCGATTTGTTTTACTTTATGGATGTAAAACATGGCCATTAAGGATAGAGGATATTCGTAGGCTCCTAGTATTCGATCATAGATGTCTTCAAAGCATCGTTCGTGTTTTGTGGGACAACCAAGTGCGCAATACATGGGTTAGAGATAAAGCAGTAGGTAAAGATGGTAAATAAATTAATGAAGTGTTGAATTTTCATCAGCTGAGGTGGTTGTGACATGTGTTACATATTCCTGGCCGCCGCTTACCTCGACGAGCAATACTGTCTGGTGTAGGAGTAGACTGGAAAAACGCTGAGGTTGACCAAACCACAACATGACACCAGTCCATGAAATCATTGACAATTGGGCTGAGCCATGTTAATAGGTGCAGACTACCTGGTTGGGGTTCGCCTGATGATCGTAACGAGTGGTTAGAGACTTTGGGTGATATGGTTCAAAACCGTTTTGGCAATGGTGCAGGTGCATCTACTCTTTGTCTTCCTCCAGATTCTAAGTTTCTGAACTTATCATAATTTTCTTTTTACTGAATCATATTTTCTCAAATCTTATCTCCGATCCTTATTCCTTTTCATTAATAGTAACTCTGTTACTAGCTCCCCTACTCTGGGATTTGATCCGACAATTTAATCTCTCTCTGCTAATTGGGGCATGGCAACTTGAATTGATATACGCATGTATCAAGTTCTAAGTAGTGACTGACTGGCAGATTTACTTACGAAACCTTATTTTTGGAGGATCTCAGAGTAAAACGAATTCTTCAATTTATCTTGTGTTAAACTTTTTTATTTTGCTTGTTATTCGTCTTCACTGGGAGCCATTTTGTACATATTATTGATATCTGTCAAAGAGGACTTAACATCGAGCCTTTTGAAACTATGCATATAAATACATGTTTACCTTACAGTTTCCCGACCGTGCTGCTACCTTGACGTGGTGGTTGGGCTTGCCTATCGTGATGACTCAATCGGGCTACACTGGCTGGAACAATCGTTCCTCTAAGTCCTACCATGCTAGGCAGGTGGGTTGAAGAGCGGTGAGACCACAAGCAGTAAATATAAGGTCCGAGGACGAAGTCGTACTGCCGGCTGTACAGAGGTGTGACGGCAGTAAGGTGTTTTCTTTGGACAACCAGCATAGCAGCGATGCTGCCTTCCCACAAAGGAAGGGCGGGGTTAGAAAAGGTCGACCCTAAAAATGCACACCTCACCTTACTCCACCGATTTCCGTCTCCGGCAGTAAGGCCTCAACAAGTACGGAGCTACAACAACAACGAAAACCTCTCTCAAAAAGGCCGTGTGTGACCGGCCTCAAGCAGTTGTTCCTTGGGCACTGCGGCCACGCTCCCAGGTCTTTCAGGCCAACCCTAACCCATTTTGCTTTTCAGGTACATCAAGAAGAACCCTTCCACAGCCTGGGCAACTGGGAAGAGATAACCGCCCTCATGCCGCTAACAACACGCAAGATCACCGCCATTTTAATCAAACTCGTCAAGGCTGCCCACTTTCCCCATTTTTTTTTAATTTCATAGTTGACATACTGTTAGAAATTACACTTTCATCGTCTGACTTTTCAGGAATCGATCTCCTACCAGGAGATCCACTTATTGACTTAGAATATGCTGACGATATAGTCCTGTTCGGCGAAGACGCTGATACGATTCAGAAGCTTTTAACAGCAATAAACTCGAATGCAAGCATTTTCGGAATGCGTTTCTCCCCCTCTGAATGCAAACTATTGCTCCAGGACTGGTTTTCGTCAACACCTGACCTAAAGATAAGTAGTGAAGTAGTTGAGCACGTCGACCACTTCACTTATCTTGGAAGTCTGATTAGCCCTAATGGGTTGGTCTCTGACGAAATCTCAGTACGAATTCAAAAAACTCGTTTGGCTTTTGCCAACTTACGTCACCTATGGCGTAGACGAGATATTCGTCTCTCAACGAAAGGGAGAGTGTACTGCACAACAATTCGCTCTGTCTTACTGTATGGGTGTGAGACGTGGCCATGAAGGGTAGATGACACTCGACGGTTATTAGTTTTTGACCATCGATGTCTACGAAACATCGCTCGCGTTAGCTGGGATCACCGAGTAATTAATAACGAGGTTAGACGACGGATGTTAGGCAAAAGTGGTAAATCAGTCGATGAGGTTGTGAATCTTCATCGACTGAGGTGGTTGGGACATGTGTTGCGTATGCCCAACCACCGTCTTCCTCGACGCGCAATGCTGGCTGATATAGGAATAGGATGGAAGAGTGTTAGAGGTGGCCAAACTAAAACATAGCATCAGTCCATGAAGTCACTGACTGCCGGTTTAAGTCGTGTCGGTAGCTGCAGACTACCCGGATGGGGTCCCCGCGATTACCGTAACCAGTGGCTAGAAACACTGAGTGACATGGCCCAGAATCGGTCACAATGGCGCAAATGTATTCACTCATTGTCCTCCTTTAAATCATGAGCTTTAAATTATTCCATTACTTTCTTTCAACGCCTCCTGAACCATATTCTATATGTTACTATTATTGTTTTATTTTATTGAAGTGATTTCTACCAGTGGTGGTGGTGTTAATCTTGCGGTGCCATTGTGGTATGGCAACTTGAGCCGATGCACACATGTGCCAGGTTCTATGTTGATTGTACATACGTACATACATACCTTACAGTTTATTCGTATTACGGTGTTTGATACCTCTTCCGTGATTGGACTTTACATTTTGCATTGGTGTTTCAGCCGATGAAGATTATATTTATGACAAATCACACCGTTTAATGTAATCATATCGTATTGGTGTTATTGATTCAAAGGCTACAATCCTAAACATTTAAATGGTACCCCTTCTCAAACCATGAAACTAGTAATAGTTATAGCGCTGTTGTGGTTTAGTTATGAAAACACTTGCATTTCACTTACACTCAAAATTTCGTCCCTGTACTTACACGTGCTTATATCCTACTTTAGTCCTCATGCGACAACTGTGACTCGAAACTGTATATGTAACCATTTGCTGGCCTACTAAATAACGCTTGAATTAATTGTTTGTGCTTTTTGGTCTAAGAAACATTATAGTCGATTAGGTACAAAATCATTGTATTCAACTATAATCTTATATTTTTGATTTATCCAATAAAGCACTATTTCTTACCCAAAATTTAGGGATGTAAATGAACCTATTTTAACTGAATGGAAGACAGTACATGAATCCAAAAGAATATCAACTATTGAACAAACTTACGACAGTCCACTACAAGTTGCAGCGTATATTGGAGCTTATAATTTTACTCGTTTCCCAGAATCTCTCCCGGTTAGTTTTTATTTAATAGAAATGTTGTGTTTAAAAATAACAAAACTACTGCTAGCTGTAAAGTGTACAATGAATTTTAGGTTTAAAAATACCTTTTTATTTGAAAACCTGTTTAATGAAAGTTGTTTTGTAATGGTAACTTATTTCACAACAAACAAACTGTGATATTTTTGGAAATCAGACTACTATCCCAAATTGTCACACCTCGCATCTACTTAGTGAACAGCGAACAAGGGAAAATGTGAGGAATGAAGAGAACAGTTCTGATAGTAGTAGCGTGCAAAAAGGAAGTAAAAACGGAGTTGAAGAGAAGTAATGTAAGCTATAAAAATGATACAATGTCCACGAATTTATACGAATTAAATGATAAATAAATGTGAGTTACTGAACGTAGTTTTGAGCTGTATCATATAAAATGTTCCAAGGTGTTTGTTTCGATTATCCTGTAAATCTTAACCAAGACATTTGTACTTTATGCAATTCAAACCAATACTTAGTAGCTTCATGAATTGTCTCTCTTTTGAATATAGTCTAACTTATCCTATATGCATCTCCTTTTATGCTGATCAGCTTAACGAGTGTACCCTAGTAAACCAACTTTGCATTTTTCCAGTATCCATGTTTCAGGATCCACACAAGAAACGCGCTATGGATTCTTGGTTTATATACAAGCTGTCTGGATGTTAATCTACTTCTTGTTTAAAGCTGTCATAGACCATAATATTCAGTTTTGTGTAGCAATAAGTGTCCCCTATTTTTTTTTACAACAATGGTCTGGTTATTTTAGTGTTTGATCGGAAAAGGTGGTATTCGTAATTTATCAGTTTCATGCTTGGTACTTTCATACTACACCATAAGTTCGTTTACATTACGATTTGAAATGTCTTGATAGTATGTCGTCTGTGATAGTCTTGTTTATTTATGAGTTCTCAACGTAGAACATATTATAACTTAATTTGAATGCACCTTGTTGTCTAATGCTTCTTGCTCTTGTCTGCTATCGGTATTTTGTGTATCTATCTGGAGTCTGGTGTATTCAATATTTATTGGTTTCAAATTAGGTGATATCTGCTTATTTTTCATTCCTTGTCACAATTTAGATATCTTTGATTTGCATTTCTTTACTGACAGAAACTTTGTGTACACACGGCTGGTTAAGTCAACAGTAGCAAACTAAACAGAATTTATCATCAACCTCTTATTTTGTTATTCAGAAGAAAGACGATTAATTCGTTCTAATTTTGCTGCGCGAATTATTTATGCTCGGAACATTACCACAGATCTATATTTCAATTTAAGATTAAATTAATTCTTTTTTATGTAGTAGTCGACTGAAAATAAATGTACTAGGTACTGAATTTTATGTCAAAGACACGTCACAATCGACAGATGGAAGTTCCTATCATTCTGAGTTTAAATAAGTTATAAACAACTAATCAGTTGAAAGCGTTTTTGGATTCTTTGTACAGTATTAAAAATGGTAAACATACATTATTTAGTATGCGTAGTAAATAACGAATTGGATTTCAAAGTTTCCACCAATAAGGTAATCTATTTCTCGTAATTACTAGCTTTTTCTATCTAATACAACTATTTTTTATTGAGTTCGGTGTGTGGAAGCATGGCTGTTTAACCAACTGTCATTTATTACTTGCAGGCATTGATGAGATTAAAGGGCCCATCTAGTCATGGTAAGCTGTTTACTACGGAACTGCTAAACAACTATACCACTTGTTTTGGGGGAATTTAGAACTCACTGTTGAGCTTATTGCATCGGTTTTTAGATTTTGACACGTGGATGTATTTCCGGAACACTCATCCGCTGTATATGTCTCAAAAATAGGCAGGTAATGATTAGTTCCGTTTCTTAGTTTTCAATTCTATGATGGTTCAAAACAGGTGATTTTATTGCGTTTTCAATTTCATATAGGTCAAAAAAGGTATGCTGGTGTATTCTTATGGTGATGGCTATCCAGCCACTCGCATTATTTTTAACGAGAGCGACTTGTCACATTATTGGGAGTTATGGTGTGAACGTGTTAAAGCTTATCAAGAGCAGGTAAACTATCTGCCGTGCTTGGTTAACAATTATTGCTTAATGCTACAGGCATAAAGTTTCCACAGATATATATATATATATATATATATATATATATATATATTATTTGTAAACATAATATTTATCTTTTTGACAAGCTTTTTCAGTAATATGCATGGTTAGTTACTTTACATACATTAAGTTGGTGAAAGTAGGGTGAAGTAAATCGGTGTTGGACAACGTAGAATCTGGCACATATGCTCTTAGGTCCAAGTTGTCATACCACATGAGCACGATGAGATCATATTTACAGAAATAACATGACATATTTAATTAATACATCCTAGTCCAGGCCTGAAACAAGCCTAGTTTTCTCGAGTTTGTTGCTTTATACCGTCAGATAAGCGTCAGATGATTAGATAGGTTAATATCTACACTGTGAGGTGAGGTCGGGTCCCATTTTACAGGCAAATATTTTCATGTGACCTTTTAATATGGCTACTCAAGGACGGGTTGGCTATTTTAACCATAATATTTTGTGTTATGATAACACTAACATGATTTTTTATTTCAGCATGTTAGTTATTTAGTCTAGTTATTTCAATATCATGCAGTTGTTCAATTAAGACGCCATATGTGATTATGGTTGCAAGGATATATTAAAGTTAGGTCTGTTAAGACGATAGCTTGTGAAACGAAATGATTTTGAGTGCTGTTAGAGGCATGAAGGTTTTTTATCACTTCCAGGTTATCCACATCGTAGAAAGGTTCTTGATGTACCTGAAAATTAAACTGGGTTAGGATTGGTCTTAAAGACCTGGCAGCGTGACCAGTGTCCAAAATAAGACTTCGTAAAACCGGTCACATTCGACCTTTTAGAAAGATGCTTTTGTTTTGTTGGCTCCGCACTTGTTAAGGCCTTACAGCTGGAGACTGAAATCTGTAAAGTAAGGTGGGGTGTACAATTTTAGGGTCGGCCTTTTCCAATCCCACTCTCCTTTTCTTTGACCTTATACAAGCTTTCTACTCAAACACCACATGTCGAGTTAGAGCTTATGGCGGATTGTCATCGGGACTGATTACCTCAAGTGGTGTTCGTCAAGGTTGTCCGCTTTCCCCATTTTTATTTAATTTTATCATTGACATACTTTTAGAGTTAATATTGTGATTGTCTGACTTCTCCGGGGTTGACCTCCTTTCAGGAGATAAACTTGCTGACTTAGAATATGCAGATGATAATGTTCTCTTAGGTGAAGATGCTGATACAATGCAGAGTGAGCAATACGTGGGTTAGGAATAAGCACGGTAAGTCTATTGATGAAGTAGTAAATCTTCATCAGCTGAGGGTCGACCTTCTCTAACCCCACCCTTCCTTTGTGGGAAGGCAGCATCGCTGTTGTGTTGGTTGTCCGAGGAAAACACCTTACTGCCGTCATACCTCTGTACAGCCGGCAGTACGACTTCGTCCTCGGACCTTATATTTACTGCTTGTGGTCTCACCGCTCTTCAACCCACCTGCCTAGCATGGTAGAACTTAGAGGAACGATTGTTCCAGCCAGTGTAGCCCGATTGAGTCATCACGATAGGCAAGCCCAACCACCACATCAAGGTATCAGCAACGGTCGGGCTCACCAAAACAGGATCATTTCGTAAAGAAGTACATTAGCTTTTCTTAGTCAGTAAACTTTATCAAAAAAGCTTATCATAAGTAAATTAAGACAATAGTTTGTATGTTGGGAAGCAAATTCCACAACAGTTTCATAAGTTGTAAGTTACTTTGATATGGATGTAGAATTACGTTATTTGCAATCGCACTGCCTTTAAATAAAACCCGACCGTAGCTGCTACCTTGACGTGGTGGTTGGGTTTGCCTATCATGATGACCCAACCGAGCTATATTGGCTGGAACGCTTGTTCCTCTAGGTCCTACCATGCCAAACAGGTCTGTTGAAGAGCGATAAGACTAAAGGCAGCAACTTAAGATCTGAGGGCGAAGTCGTACTGCTGGCTGCAGCGGGGTGTGACAGCAGTAAGGTGTTTCCCTCGGATAACCAGCATCTGCAGCGATGCTGCCTTTTCACAAAGGAAGGAAGGGGTTAGAAAAGGTCGAAGCTAAAAATGTCACACCTCACCTTACTCCACGGATTTCCGTCTCCGGCAGTAAGGCCTTCTAGAGAACGGAGCTAACACTTCGAAAACATCCCATAACAAGGTCGTGCGTAATCGGCCTCAAGCAGTTGCCCCTTGGGCTCTGCGATCGCGCTTTCAGGTCACTATGGCCAACACTAATCCAGTTTCCTTTTCAGGTACCTCAAGAAGTAATATCCTTCCATGGTGTGGGCAGCCAGGAAGTGAAAACCGCCCGCATACCTCTAACAGCACAAGAGATCATTTTGCTCGAGGTCAAATCCCACCCTTAACTCTCAATAACTTCCTTATTCCCACGATTAACCCGTCTAGTCTAACTTTATCACCTCATGCTTCTAATGCTAATGGTTTGAGTTCACGAAACGTTATTCCTGGTCTCCTGAAACCTCGCACTAAACTACATATCGGAGCTTTTAACGTTCGAACCTTAGGCCAAATAGAACAACAGGCCTCCCTAGCCATGACCCTTGATTCTCGTTCCATCGATGTCTGCTGTGTCTCTGAAACGCGTATACAGGATCCAAGTACAATCATTCGCCTGACCTCATCTTGTGAAAACAAAGAACCGGTCCGGTTCACCCTTCGTGTTTCCGGAGACCCCACTGCTACCACTCGAGTCCTTGCTGGTGTAGGTATAGCACTAAGTTCAGAAGCTGAACGGGCTCTCCTTGACTGGATTCCCATAGACAGTCGCTTATGCGCTGTCCGTCCAAACGGGACGATAGGAACTCAGAAAGATAGGAACACGCGCCGTTGCCTCTTTGTTGTCTCTGCCTATGCTCCTACTGACTGCAGCTCAGATGAAGTAAAAGATGAATTTTACAGAAAGCTTTCAGACCTCTTTCGAAAAGCTAAGCGTGCTGATGTAGTGATTATGGCTGGTGAATTTAATGCCCAAGTAGGTAGATTAGACGAAACCGAAAGGCACCTAGGTGGATCCTATGGTATCGAGGCCCAACGAACAGATAATGGCGACCGTTTATTACAACTGTGCTTAGATGACCGTCTATTTCTCGCAAGCACTAACTTTAAACATAAGGAAAGACATAAGTTGACATGGCGGCCTCCACAGTCAACTGAACGTTGGACTCAAATAGACCACATTGCTATCAGCCACCATTGGAGAGGCTCGATAGAAGACTGCCGCTCATTTTGGAGCACATGTTTAGACTCAGACCACGCTTTAATACGAGCGCGTATTAGTCTGCGTCTCACTGGACGCGGCCCACTGAACCCACGGCAAAGATCCCCATAAGAGTCCAACTTAATGATGAAAAAGTCAAGAATATATTTCAGGAACAACTTAAAAACCAATTAGTCAACTGTATAAACGATACCCACCCCGAGTCAGCTTGGAATGATATCCAAAAAGCTGTTGAAACAGCAGTAGTATCTACTAGTAAACTAAACCAAAAAGTTAGGAAAACTCAGTGGATTTCAGCTGCATCTACTGAACTGATAGATGCTCGGCAACACATCCCGTCTAGTTCTAAATACGATGAGAAGCGAAGGCAACTTAAACACAAACTGGTTAAAAGCTTACGCAATGATCGTGATTAGTGGTGGGCGGCGAAAGCTAAAGAGATGGAAAAGGCAGCGGCAATAAGTAACAATAGGCAACTGTTCAGACTTATCAAGGAAACGAGTATCGGAAATCCAGTTGTAAGTGAAACTATCTCAGAAAAGGATGGGACCATTATTCACTGTCAATCCAGAAGGTTGGACCGATGGACAGAACACTTTAGGGAACAGTTCAATTGCCCCTCGGCGTCATCTCATTTGCCCACCGTCACCAAGCAATCTGAATGGTAAATTAATATTGGTCCCCCAAGTCTTAGTGAGGTTGAGAAGGCTATAGGGAACCTAAAGCGAGGGAGAGCAGCAGGACCCGATCGGTTAACCCCTTAGATATTTAGGGATGGTGGCCCAGTTTAAACAGCGAGATTAACCGGGATCCTGTCTAGAATCTGGGAATTGGGCGTAATCCCATCTGACTGGTCTCAAACACTAATTGTTCCAATCTATAAGAAAGGACAGAAGTCCTCCTGTGACAGCTATCGAGGAATCAGCTTAACTAATATAGTGTCCAAAATATTAGCTTCAATCATACTTCGACGCCTAACTAAAGCTCGTGAAGAGCAAACTAGAGAGAACCAAGGTGGTTTCAGACCTGGACGTGGCTGTATAGACCACCTATTCACACTTCGGCAGGTTTTGGAACATAGACACACTTTTAGACTCAGACCACGCTTTAATACGAGCGCGTATTAGTCTGCGTCTCACTGGACGCGGCCCACTGAACCCACGGCAAAGATCCCCATAAGAGTCCAACTTAATGATGAAAAAGTCAAGAATATATTTCAGGAACAACTTAAAAACCAATTAGTCAACTGTATAAACGATACCCACCCCGAGTCAGCTTGGAATGATATCCAAAAAGCTGTTGAAACAGCAGTAGTATCTACTAGTAAACTAAACCAAAAAGTTAGGAAAACTCAGTGGATTTCAGCTGCATCTACTGAACTGATAGATGCTCGGCAACACATCCCGTCTAGTTCTAAATACGATGAGAAGCGAAGGCAACTTAAACACAAACTGGTTAAAAGCTTACGCAATGATCGTGATTAGTGGTGGGCGGCGAAAGCTAAAGAGATGGAAAAGGCAGCGGCAATAAGTAACAATAGGCAACTGTTCAGACTTATCAAGGAAACGAGTATCGGAAATCCAGTTGTAAGTGAAACTATCTCAGAAAAGGATGGGACCATTATTCACTGTCAATCCAGAAGGTTGGACCGATGGACAGAACACTTTAGGGAACAGTTCAATTGCCCCTCGGCGTCATCTCATTTGCCCACCGTCACCAAGCAATCTGAATGGTAAATTAATATTGGTCCCCCAAGTCTTAGTGAGGTTGAGAAGGCTATAGGGAACCTAAAGCGAGGGAGAGCAGCAGGACCCGATCGGTTAACCCCTTAGATATTTAGGGATGGTGGCCCAGTTTAAACAGCGAGATTAACCGGGATCCTGTCTAGAATCTGGGAATTGGGCGTAATCCCATCTGACTGGTCTCAAACACTAATTGTTCCAATCTATAAGAAAGGACAGAAGTCCTCCTGTGACAGCTATCGAGGAATCAGCTTAACTAATATAGTGTCCAAAATATTAGCTTCAATCATACTTCGACGCCTAACTAAAGCTCGTGAAGAGCAAACTAGAGAGAACCAAGGTGGTTTCAGACCTGGACGTGGCTGTATAGACCACCTATTCACACTTCGGCAGGTTTTGGAACATAGACACACTTTTAGACGTCCAACAATAGTTGTATTCCTTGACCTTAAGGCGGCATTTGACTCTATCGATCGTAAGGTTATGTGGCAATGTCTGTCAATGAAAGGTGTACCACAGAAGTACATTAACCTTATACAAGCTCTCTACTTGAACACCACATGTCGAGTCAGAGTTTATGGTGGATTTTCGTCAGAACTGATTACCTCCAGTGGTGTTCATCAAGGTTGTCCGCTTTCCCCATTTTTATTTAATTTTATCATTGATATACTTTTAGAGTTGACATTTTCGTCGTCTGACTTTGGCGGGGTTGACCTCCTTCTAGGTGATAAACTAGCTGACTTAGAATATGCAGATGATAATGTTCTCTTAGGTGAAGATGCTGATAAAATGCAGAATCTTTTGACTACCTTAAACAAGAATGTAAGCATATTTGGAATGCGATTCTTCCTCCTCCAAATGCAAAATATTGCTTCAGGATTGGCTTGATTCGGCACCGAAGTTAGTGATAGGGAGTGGGGCAGTTGAATGTGTTGACCGCTTCACTTATCTTGGCAGCCTCATCAGTCCTGACAGTCTGGTGTCTGCTGAAGTCTCTGCGCGTATACGTAAGGCCTGATTAGCTTTTGGGAATTTGCGTCATCTGTGGCGTAGGCGAGACATCCGACTACTGACCAAAGGACGCGTTTACTGCGCAGTAGTTCGATCCGTCTTACTTTATGGATGTGAAACATGGCCATTAAGGATAGAGGATATTCGTAGGCTCCTGGTATTCGATTATAGATGTCTTCGAAGCATTGCTCGTGTTTTCTGGGACCACCGAGTAAGCAATACGTGGGTTAGGAATAGAGTACTAGGTAGATACGGTAAGTCTATTGATGAAGTAGTAAATCTTCATCAGCTAAGGTGGTTAGGACATGTGTTACGCATGCCTGACCACCGCCTACCTCGACGAGCAATGCTGTCTGGTGTAGGAGTAGGCTGGAAGAAAGCTAGGGGCGGCCAAACCAAAACATGGCACCAGTCCATGAAGTCATTGACAGTTGGGCTGTCATGTTAATAGGTGCAGACTACCTGGTTGGGGTCCGCGTGACGCTCGTAATAAATGGTTAGGGACTTTGGGTGATATGGCTCAAAATCGTTGGCAATGGCGCAGGTGCATCCACTCCTTGTCTTCCTCTAAATTCTAAGTTTCTGAACTTATCATAATTTTCTCTTTACTGAATCATATTTTCTTAAATGTTCTTGGTCTCTATTCCCTTCCATGAATACTAACTCTGCTACTACCTCCCCCACTCTGGGATTTGATTCGACAATTTAATCTCTATCTGCTAATTGAGGCATGGCAACTTGAACTGACGTACGCATGTACCAAGTTCTACGTTGTAACTGTCTGTCTGTCAGTCTTTCTTGCTACCACTTATATTATTACTATTTATATTACTTTGGCATTCATCTTGCTGTGCTGACAGGATGTGGCAACTCTTACAGAGGCACATGTATACCAGGTCCTACGTTGTACATGATAGACTATTTCTGCATTCCTTGATTAGGATTATCAGCTAGTAAATAACTTTGTTTTTATCCAGCAAAGTGATCAATTCTTCTAACCACGTATGTTATAAATTTTATCACTGAGTTATTTATACTTTTTCTGTTTGAATAAAATTAGAGCTAGTTTATATAATTAGATTATTATAGTCGAAGTCAGTCATCGTCAACGTAGAGCCCGTCATAAATATGCAATTATAGTGAAAAAGATTAAATTTTGGAGATATAGTTTAGGAAGACTGAGTGGTGAAAATGTATATTTAAGCGAATCCTGAAGCTGGAGATCTAAAATAGATTGATGAATACATTCTCCTTATGACTGATTTTTAGCCATGTCATCTGTTTCCAATCATTAATCACGATTATCACGAGAAACCCAACCAGAAGACAGTCTATGTTTCCCAACATAGGTTAGACAAATAATTAACGACTTCGTAGATGGATTCTGTATCTTAGTCTGATGATTTCTTTTTCTAACGAAGCTTACCCACCGTCAACAACATGACCTGTAATAACATTGTATGTTAAGAACATGCGTTTACTTATTATTATACAATTAGTATTTCTTGGGAACACTTATTGCGTTCCGAGTAACAACTTGAGCATATTCTTCTAATTTGATTAAAGTTATTTGTCAAGATTTTTGGAAGTAAATATCATCTAAGCTTGTAAAGCTGCGTAATCCATCCACTACAACACTGTCTATGTCTCATTCTCGTCGCACTATGCACTACGAGATTTTTATTTTCATACTTCCTCTTTTTCATATATAGGTCGGTAACGTAGTCGTTAGGCCGTTCAACCTTAAGTTACCAAATTGTAGGTTCAAATCCAACTCTACCTCCGTTTTGCCAATCTGGCAGTATCACTAACCTTCACACCTAAAATGTGGCTCGAAGCCATGCACACAAATCTGTACCTGGTAAATGAGTAGTTTATTAGGCTCTTGCTTACCCGTCTGGCAAAATTTGACAATTTCCATGAGGTATGCACTAAAAATCTCATCCGGAAGCAGTAAAAAAGAGTATGATAGTGGTGTGTTATTGAGGTTTTTATTCATTAGGATATGTGCTTAGAAGTTTTTATGCTTCTTTTTTCCTCTCTCTGTATATATATATATATATATATATATATATATATATAGTAACAAAGAAAGCACTGGAAAACAAACATCGTCAAAACAGAAGTAAAGCTAGTAGGCGTGTATGATAAATGTGTAATGATAAGAAAAGGTTATGACGTTGTGTTCTATTGCCTGTATTTTATATATATATATATATATATATATATATATATATATATATATATTCATCTGTGTAGAATAGAATGAGCTATGAAATGCTATGTGATTGGCCATGTGACTGCTCTGGTTCTACTCTTATTACTATGACTATCATCAGACGAAAAGTTCTGTTTTTTATGGACAGTGTTAAATTGTTCACTATTGCTATTGATGTTATCACAGCATTGTTGATAATAAGTACATAGTGGTAAATGTGTGAATGATGTGTCGTCATTATTATTTCTATCATCTACACAACAGATTTCATTTAAGTTCTCGTTAGGATTTGGGTTTTTTGCTTCTTGTTGTTTTATTGCACCTTCGATAACTTTCGATATATGGGTAACTTCTGAATCATATTCTTGACTCATCTTATTAACTACATGTGACATTTTACTATATCCTTGTGTTGTTGATTCTCGATTTCCGTCACTCTCCAAGTTGTCTAATTCCTCTTGTTGTTCTGTCGAATTTGTCTGTTTATTATTATTATGTTGATAGTTAGAATTTTGGATTGATAAAATAGTTGGTATAGCGCCTTTCCCCTGTGAACTACGCTCATCACTGACAGCTATTATTGAACCAGGGGAACAACAAGGTGACGAACAGTTGGCAGAATAATATGAATTAAATGTCACATTATGCATAAAGATATTTGGTGTGCATGGTTCACTTTTTATATTTGATGGCATACACCGATTCTTGTTATTGCTACTTTTATTGCTATAAGTAGTATGATTATTTTTGTTGCTGTTGTTATTATCTATCGACAATATCAAATTCTTCAGTAATATTTCTTTGGGACTTTTCTGTTGATCGCTTAGTGTACGGTTTGTTTTTTCATGTGGATCAAAAATTCGCCGGTTTATAGACTTTACCTCATACTGGGAAACTATATCTTCAGTTTTCTGATTTGGATTTTTACTATTATTATTGTAAATGTTACAACTGTTATTATTATCGCTTGCTGATAATGATTTTACTAAATTTATCTCTTTTCGTTGTTTCAATGTATTTGTTCCACAAGATGATTTCAGTTGGATAATAACAGGTGGTGGTGAATTGGTAATTCCTTTTGCTGCTAATGCTGTTGTGGTAGTCAGGGATGGAAGTATACGATCTCTGAATTTTTTAACAAGGCTGTAACTTTGACTATTGTTATCCTTAACGCTAACAATAGTGTTACTGTTCGCAAGTTCATTTAAGTTAAGATTTATTGGTGGCGATGTTAGTTGTGCTAACTTTACCTCGTCAGTATTCATGACGGTATTGTTCTGCTTATTATCTGCTTTCACAGTATGATATTGAAGATTCTGGTAATGAATAGACTTTGGATTATGTTCAGCTTCTTTGACTTTGGTCACTTTGATTGTAGATGGTAGGGATGTAGTCAAGTTACAGTTCTCTCTTTTGTTTACCTTATTATAAGATTCTTTCAATATTAACACTGGTGAAGAGGATAACGAGCGTGACGATGTTGACGATGATGATGACACTGAAAGAGGTGACTGTATCGATGCCTCTAATTCTGACTGAGCCTTGTGATAACCATCATTGTGCGGTTTGGTGAAGAACGGTTTTACGCGTGAATAACATCGGTGATAGTATCCATGGTATCTTGATCGTGGTGTTTTTGATCTAGTGGTATGTGTATTATGCTGATGGTATTCATTTCGACGCTTATATTGATGATAATGATGACGATGGTTATTATTATACCTAGTTCTCATTAGGTAACATCCAATTAAAATGCAAATTGGTAATCCAAATATACATATTAATATAATGCTAAATATTAAAATATACATTTTTAATGTTAATTTCAATTGTTTTATTTCTGTAGAAATATAATCTTTGTGTATTTGTTCATTGTTTGAGTATTGAGAATTTGTTTGATTACTTGTTTGAATAGTAAATTCTTGCTGACTTTTGAACTCATTCTGATTTATTTGATTATTTACTTGTACAGTGTTAGTTGCCTTTGCCTTTTCATTGCCTGAATGTAAAGATAGGAAAAAGAATGCATATCACTAATCGTTAACTAGTTTCTTGTGGTTTTGAAAGTAAAAAACGATGTTATTACGTTTTTATGAGCTTAATTCCCTGTGTATGTATATGATTAAGAGTTAATCTGAAACTATCTGAAATATGTATTATTAATAAACTTGATATTAGTTTACAGCAGTGATTTTATGATTAAAACAATTGGCTTCCAATCACAGGTTTGAATCCTGTTCTACTAATGTCAGATTTTGGTGTCGGGTAGTATTATCACTGGTTCTTATACCAATAGACAGTGTGGTTCAAAGCCGAGCATAGAAATCTCTATTCCGTGAATAACCTACATTCATTATTAGTATAGTTGGTATACCTGTCAAGGATTTAAGGTTCCAATATTCCTGTATGGATACCGTTTCATTCTGTTTGTCGAAGCATGTTTCCAGTGTTTAGTCTTTTCCATTATATTGCTACTGCAAGTATTCCTACTCCTTTCTTACTCGTCATGTGTTGATATGGTGTTGTAATTTGGTATAATTCACATTTATTTTAGGTTTTATGTTGATTGTGGCTGACCTTCGTACTCTTGTAACAAACAAAAACCTACATTAGGTATGAGTGGACGTATGAAATTTACTTTCTTTCCTGAATATCTTTCATATCTGATTTAAGTTTAGTTAAATTGGTTTTGCATAACTAATACAATGGAAAGATTGTCACCAGATTAACTCTCCAGATACTTATTTAGATTACGGCTAGTTGTAGAAACTAGGGTGTATGTTTCATCCTATTTGGCCCTGGTCAATCGGGTGTACCCGTTTCCCAGATTGAAATGTACATCCTGAATCCCATTACAATAACTACCAAAACTTGTGACTAAGTAGTAATATTAAAACAACCCGTTAAGGATGCACGTATGCCAATAAGTACTGACTATTTTCAATCACTAATGTCAATACTTGGAAAATACAATCTTTTAATAATGGTTTCTATCCTTATTTTATTATAATTTTTAGTGCACCGATCCTTCTGTTGAAGAATAAGAAAATTGGAGTTTTGGATAGAATGTCTACCAATAGATTATCCATCACTTCGTCAATTATTTAAGTGAAATAAATGAATATTATTTTTATAAATTAAATATGAATTTCATTAAAAAACCTTTCTGTTCATGTATATTTCTAAACCATGTATATATTAATCAACCCATAGTGCTATTTACTATTCACGCCTATGGGGTAATCAATAGTAGTGTTAAGGCATTCGACTTCCAGCCACTTAATGGTAAGTTCGAATCCGACCCAATTAATTTCGGTTAGTTTCAATGTAGTCACTTCATCTATGTTGTCATTACTCTTATAATTACTAACACCTCGTTTATCAATATGGATTTTCTCAGCCCGATGCCAACGGCTAGTCGTCGACTTCATAGACTTTTGATATGTCTCAATTTAAGCCTCTTAGACTACATTTATAGCTGGGGTGGGGAGGTTAGTTGGTTAAAATTTGTGACAATATCAAGTCACCTCGCTGAGACAAAATAAATCTCGGTTCAGTGTAGGCGGTCCTAACAACCTGTTTCTTCAGTGGACTTTGTCAGAATCCGTTGGGATTTAAGCGTTGTTTGGTGACTAGTTTAATTATATTAAAATTGACCGAATTGTCTTTGCCATGAAAAATACTACTTTCATCGATTGATCTCCAGGCTATATGGAATACAAAAACGACTTCAGTTTCATACATTAATTCGTATAATTGCAATATTCGAAATTTAAACTCACTAACGAACAGCTTATAAACAAAGCGATATTATTACACTGGAGCCTGAGTAGGCCAAAGTAGTTTCAACATTTCAAATGTTCACTGTACTATATTTAGAACTTTTCTTTTCATGTAGTGTATGGTTACATAGCAAGGGTTATCTGCTCTAAATATGTACAACGTCGTACATTTCGAAATGTCATTTTGAAAAAATATGAATAAATTAAAAGTTAAGACTTGAAAACTGATAGTAATCGCAGTTCTTCATGCAACACTCATCTGAAGAATAAAGAGGAAAAATGATCTGGAGTGTAACCGTTGCTAATAACCTTAGTTTGGACACGTACATACAACTAATTCTAATCTTAACATGTGTTATTTGACTGGATGAATGAATAATAAAGTACAGTTACATATTTTCTACTTACATAATTCACAACATTTATCTTTTGGTGGGAGCAGTACCTGTCTCAGATTTTCAATGGATTCCATAGACTGTTCACATGGTGGACAGTGATCTGTACAAACCCACCTGTTGTCACTAGCGCATATACATAATAAACTACGACATGGACGGATTAATAGAAGACGAGATCCTGAAGGGAAAACATTTGGATATTGGATAATATTTTCATTGTCTATTAATGATGAACATCCAGTGTTCAGTGATGATAATGATGATGGTTTCTGTGGAAGAGTTTCATCCGCTAGTTTCTCGACAACATTTTCTCCCGATTTTGCCGAATCAATATTTAATTGATTATTCTTTTGAATAAGCTGATTCATATTGGTTGGTTTTTCTTGATCTAAAAGTAAATGAACAAAATTAGGGAATGTGCACAAGTTCCCAAAAGGAGGATAATTTTCAAGTGCTATTCGTCACGAGTTGAGATACTATTTGAAATCAAGAAACACTAGACAGTTTCACTCGAGTATCTGATCTTTCAGTAGTGCGCACCCATTAACCTATCGAGGATGGAACACAAGCTGATAGACACTGAATAAAACTTTTTGTCTAGATGAAAGTAACTACTTGACAGCGAATACTAAATAAATATTATATCTCACTCCTTGTCATATTCAGTCTATTAAAGCTTTTATTTCACCGCATTTATTCATGTTTAGTGTCAAGGGTTACTTTTGAGATTGATTTTTAACCATATTTTTAAGTAAAGTATATTTATATCGTCCGGACGAAAAGTAGTGAAGTGGTGTTCATATCTGGGACCTAGTGGCTGACAGTTGAGCACCTTAACCATTGGGCCAACATATCGTTAATAGAGGAATCTAGACATACTATGTGCCATTACAAAAGCCAGACGGTCAGCATTCCATCTCAAGGTAAGACTGGAAGGGAGGCAAACGAGGTATTATATTAAACGAAATGGGTTGTGCACCTTATCAGGACTCCAAGTCATGTATCATTATTTGGGTCAATGAAAGTAAATGTATAAATACTCACGAGTTGTGCATATTATCTGTTGCGCTTTGGTAATTGATTCTCCCTTAGTTAAATCTTATTCCCTAGGCAGAATGACGAACAATTTTTGCAATTGCGTGGCAATGTTCTGCTTAAATTAAGCAAATAAAACTGCTATAAAATGTAATTCAGTCCATTATGATTGTTCTAGCTTACCACAATTGTATTTCAAATTTGAGTGAAACTATCTGTATAGCTTTCTGAAATGTATTTCTAATAAAGTATAAGTATAGTTAACCTGAATGAACTCTGTGTTGACTACCTAAGAAACTTACTTTTCTGAGAGGGTAATCCACAGTAAGAAGGGCAACATTCATCTTCACTTGTCATTGGTATTTGTTCAGGTGGACAAAGAAATAATTGTTGACACGATTGACGTTTACAACGATATGTTCGATTCATTTCACATATACATTCAGTACAATGATCACCATTTGGAATCCATCGTGTTCCAATTGAATGATATGAAATTTCATGTCCATCCATATAGAAACAATCATCTTCATGCCAGATTAGGCGACCTATGCTTTTTGTTGAGCAGATAATTCATAGGAAATTAGTTTTATTAGGTTTTATAGTGATATTTTATGATTTTCAATAGTCTGAGATTTGGAATGATATTTTTATAAGTTAGTGGGACTAATTTGTACTACCTTAATGATAAGGTTATCCTTAATACTTTCAATGTTTAATATTTTGCAACTAGAATTCTTGGTCATTTTTCTGTTAATTTAGTGGGTGAGAATTTCATAATTCTCACTGCAGAATTCATTTCAAGCCGTAATTCACTAGTTTTGTGTTTTTCATCGCATATGTCGGGCTGTGCAACACTGCATAGCAGATAACTAAAGACAACTCCAAACATTTATGGAGAAATCCTTGGTGTAATGCTACACTGACTTAATATATGGCAAAATGGTCAAAAATACAGTATATAATACGCATGCCAACTAATTAAAACCTTGTACAAAACCATAGCTACGTGAAATGATTCAGAATCGGGTCATTATGATGCTTAATTTACTACCTTGTAAATTGATAAATAAACGCTAACGTTTTTCCATTTAGCACATGCATTTACTGTGCACTGAACAAATTTACCGGTTATTTTATTGTAATTAGTTATGTGAAAGTTTTCAACCTATCCTGAAATTTTGAAGGCTGGCTTTATGGCTACATCGCCAGGGTTTCAAACATTTGGCAAAAAGTTCTAAGTTTATATCTACATTCGTTTGGAGATCTGATTCATCCCAATAGCGTCCAGACAAAATTATGAATATAAACTAAGTACACAACGTCGTATATGGACATTGAGGTACATTGTAAGCTGCACTTTACTATGTCCAGGAGATTCATTTTGAATGTTTTAAAAGTGTGAAATGCTCTAGTGGTAATTAACTCTCTACAGTAAATCGTTCAAAATTTCCCCACCAATGAAGCGGACTTCGTTAGGTTTAGCAAACGTAACTAGCTGGAGGCGAGTGACCAAGTATGAACTCAGTTCATTTTACACTATCGCATTCATTCGGTAACAACTTTTTGCAAGTTTACACTTATCCACTTTCACGACTAATCAAATATGTTATTCTTCCAAACACTTACTGTCTTTTTACACTTGAGTCTTCCCAAAACGACATTTAGAATATTTCAGTGTCAGTTTTACTAGACTCTGTAGTACCAAGCCATCCTTAATTCAATCACTAATTTAGAAAGTATTTAGTTCCCAGTTTTCTTTAAATTAGTTATTAGGTCGAATAACTATGATTTCCAGAAGCTGAATTTCAAATGTTATTAGTTTTTATCTTTTGAGATTTAAACATATTTCAATTTCTACTTCACCGTACTCTTGAATAGCGTCATCTAACCTTAGCGTATTTCGTAAAATATGTAAGGTGAAGTTTCTAACAAATTAGTATAATTTCTAAAGAATACCATTTGTTTTTTAAGTTATTCAAAGCCCTATACTTTTGATACTAAGACCTGATTTTTCAGTAAGTAAATCATCATATAGGCGTTAGTATAATTGTTATATTCAATAGAGGTCCATACTTTTCTGAAATTCTACAGTCATAAGAAAACTATGAATAAGTGATCTAAATTTAAGTATGACATTCTTTTAGAACTAGATAATTATTTACTTTCTTTTTGAGATCAAGTTCAATAAGTTAAAATCATATGATGGAGATCTCACCATAAATTCAGTAATCCAAATTATCCGGTTTCATTGGATTTATTAGTACTTTTATAGAACTACTTACATTGCTAATAATGAGTAATATCGCCATTATCCAATCCGATCTACCCTACAATTTACGACCTTAGAATATATTTTTTCGCAGAAATTAATTTTATTCGTATGTATAAAAGGTAGAATATTTCAAAATCATTTCACCTGGCCTTGGACAATAAATGCTTGCATTAAGACAAAAACAATGTCCTTGTTCCAATACAATTTGTTGCCCAGGTTGAATTGTAATTAATTCAGTGTTCACTGTATTATCGATACTTGATTCATGCAATATTTCCTGCTCTTGTTGTTGATTAATTAATGATTCGGACCATGCCAGTGAATTTAATTCAAGGCGTTCAAATGTATTTACAATAGGGGTTTGTTCATTTGGATGCATTAACCAATTTTTCATGTCAACATTTACTGAACATGTTTGATTGCCTGAATAATAAAGTAAGATAAAGTTTCTTGATTACACTACTAGTTTTGATTAGAATGTAAACTTTATTGTAAATTATAAGTATTGCAGTAATGTACACTTAAAAAAACAAGCCTTCGTTACAATAATGCTAATTTTATCTAATCAAGACTATCTCAATACCGTAATCTGACATCATCTAGGTAACTTTAGTAAATTATGAGGGGTAGGTTAACTGTTATATCCTTAAACTCTTTTGGGTCTCTCATTAATGCATATTAAGAACTTTGCTCTTGATCCGACACATTACTTTCAGGTTTGAAGTTAAAAATGTAGAGTTGCACTCTTTATGAGACCTGATAATTCTGCAGATAATCCTGAAAGAGGCTGTAATTTCATACTTCTGAATGGTCTTAAACTGGAATGAAGCAAATTTCAAATGTTAACAGTTGTTAGTTCATGACTAAAACGGTCTTTGAACTAAACAACTATCCTCAACTCACTAATGAAAAAAGAGCACTTCAATCGAATCCACGTTATGAATAATAGGTTTTTGCTATTGCTTTACGATAAAATTATCTCAGTTAGTCAAAATAACAATTACGCATTGAATTCAGATATGATCAAATAACTACATATAAACATTAGATAGAGTACTTATCATATTTATGTACAGCCAAAAATCTGTAGGAAGTCTGCTGATGTGATAGGGTAGCTTCAGCTGATGTATATTTGTGACATGTTCTGGATTATTTATTAGTTGCTTTCTTTTATCTTTATTAGTGTGATAATAAGCAATTGACTTGATGTCTAAACTTATAGCTGTTATTCCCCTGTAAGATGTCAGTGCTGATTAGTGGTTATCGTTGTACAGATAGAACAAAGACTACTGCTGCATAATACTTTTATTAACATATTTGAAAATAAGTGCCTGATTTCTATTTGATTCTCATAAAGGTAAATGACACCAGTAAGATTTTATGGCTAGAATTGAAGTTGTTATTGGCTATAATCTACTAACTACTATTAGTGATAAACACTGAATGTCATCAATTCATTAAATAACCTTCTTTAGGGAGTTTTTTAAACTGTATCATCATATAGGCACAAAAATCGACTAATTGTGTTCATAAGATTTTCTAATATCTTGGTATTCATTCAATGTTTTTATTTTTTTATTCCCTATTACACGTATCGTAACAATGTAAAGTGAATTATAAATTGCTCTGCTAATACAATTTCAGCAAATTATGACGCTCATTGATTGCTCTAATGAACTTTTTTATTTTTGATGGTTAATCTATGACTAAAATGAAATGAATCCAAATTAAAAGTTTTATTTAAGCATATACATTTTAGACTATTCTCAATACTATAATATAAACTGATTTTGTACAGTTTATCAATTCTTACCTCGACACCTAGGACAACAAAATGGGTCCCATATTATCATTTCATTTGAAGGACAAGATAATTCTGATAATGGTGTACAATAATCAAAACAATTCCAACGACCATTAACACATTGACATTTTTGATCAACACATATACCGGAAAGTGTAATCATTTCACCATGTGAGTGTAAAGTATCAACACCAAGTTTTAAACAACCAGCAAATTCAAATGTAATATTTTTTGATACTAAGAAAGTAAAACAATAAGATTTTACTGATAATGATAAATTAAATATTGAGTGTTTAGTTAATAAACCCGAAAACTATTTGTCAGTAGGTTTCTATTTTAGAATAACTCTGACTTGATAATAGTTTATATCATTAAATTTCATTTAAATAAATAAATGTCCATTTTATGGTCTAAACTACGCTATGCAATCTAATATCATCAAAAAAAGGAAATTATTGATTTACAATTTGCAACGGTTTCTGTTTTTGTTGTTAAAGTTAAAGATTGTATCCGATCAATCTATGTTGACATGTACGTACCCTGTATGGATACGTCAATATAATATTTTTGGATTGTGACTAACACTAAAATCCTACAATTAAGTGTCATTGTATTTCAGATATATCAATTCCAAATGTTAGTAACAAAAAATATATACCACTACTAGTAATATATTGACTCAGTTGTTTAAAAAAAATAAAAAGTTGATGCAATAGGTTTACTTCATAGTTGATATGCAAGTATGTCCCTATGGTGAAGCCTAAATAGGATGACAAATACGTGTAGAATTCTAGGTGATCACATTGACCGATAGAACTCTTTATTTATTAAAAAGGCCTATCGAATCATTACATAAAAATGCAAAATAATCAGTGAATAAAATTTTCTTTTCGACAATGTTACTTACATTAGCTGTACAATCGCAAATATAGAGAAATTGCACACAACAGACTATACTAAAGTAGAAGTATTACCTCAAGAATAAGAGTTGTCAAAGTTATTTGAGGATAAGTAAAGATACTTTCAAGTATCAATTAAGAGATATATACTAGCCATAAGAATTAGAGGACATAAATAAGTTACGTACTAGTCTAAATAACTGTTGAAAATTGCTTTGGGAGACAGAATTATCATAATTGTCCACTTGAGGAATATGAAAACGGGAATAATTAAATAATGAAGAAACGAGTAATTATTATTTAAAAGGGAGTTGAGAATCAATTATTGAAAATAAGAGAAGATTAGGACCAAGGCGAAATAAGCGTTTGAATGTTTTTCTAGATGCAAACTGCTGGTTTTAATTGATAGCTGATGGTACCCTGCCAACATCAATCTGTGATATATTCAATCAGATAAAATATATATTACTCATTTTTATAAGTGACCTCAATAGTATCAATCAGTATTAATCAGTGCTCGTATACCTTCCTTGTGACTACTAATCTCCAAAGCCGCAATGATAAACATCTGAGCCGAGCACCAAACAATCAGACTACATTTCGCTTATTCGTTTATATACATACAAAACGTGACCACACATCTCACCTATAGGGAACCCAGGAACTATGATCAAGTAATCATGTATCTGTGTTCACAGTTCCTAGTTATTATTATTTTTATTTGGTATAAATGTTATTCTCCCTGGTTGAGCTTAAACCTACTGTGGTGTGAATTTTTCGTAGATAATAAATAAAATGTTATTGGCTGATAACTGAATGGGATGGAATTTCACCGTAAAACTGCTATCAATTTTTATCCTCTGATATCACCTGTTAGTGCAATCTGATTAGTTAAATGGAACTGATCTTATTTACTTTTGATTGGTTGTAAAATTTCATCACATTTTGACAAAAGAATCATTTCTGCAAAAGTTTTTTGGAAAACGCTCAATCTTCTTGTTAACTTAGATAAATGATTAATAAACGAAATACGAATGGAATACGTTACTTGTTTTACAGAAACCCATTTATAATCAACTAGGAATAGTATGATTCTAGTTAATATCATTTGCATTGATTAGTAGTTCAGTAATATGATATGAAAAGCCTGAGGATGGGAACTGGGTTACTTAGTATTAATGAAGACGTAGAAACAATAATAATCTCATCAATAATACTAGTTCAATTAGGACGGAAGTTAAGCGTTCCATGCTAAGCTCATTCTATTTTTAATTAGTGGAGTAGATTGTCTACAAATGTATACTGATAACTGAATAAAGTAGATATTCTATGTAGTTGTATATTTATTGAAATGAAAAAAAAACTACTAATTAATGAGGAGTAAATATTCACTCACTAGTAATAATGTAGATTAAGTATATCTGTTATTACTATGATATATGATGTCTACATCTACTCTAATGAGTTGATGAATTTAAGTCGGATGATTGCCTACATCTACGTAGATTTGGAATATAATTTAAGAGAATGCTAGATTAAGGAAAGCTAACGTAAGACGTGGTTTATCCAGCAGACTAAATTATATGACAGTATTCACTAATTTCAACTATTAAACATGAACAAAATGAATTTGAAATGTTTATTCAAACAATCGTGAAATCTTCTGAATATATGATAACCTTAATATACATCACACATAATTAAGTTTATTAATAAACCGAGAAGACTTCCTATTCAGCTGTTCATTATACCTGTAAGTGGTAAGACAGTGAGTGAATTTAAGATGCATGTAAATGTATCAAGAAGTCTGTATGCCCCATTTATATTTGAAGGTTGTAGTTCTTCAATTTCGATCACAAATTCAGAGATATGTTATATGCACACTATTTTAATTACTTAAGTAATAAATCACTGAAGTGTCATGACGAAGTATGATTGTATAGAATATTAATTAAATGTTTAAGTTAATTATCTAATGGTTTGAGGAGACATTCATGAGAAGAGCATATGATTACTTTACTCATGATGAATACTTCAGCGTTTCGATATGTGTAGAAAGATAATTGCATTAGTTGCAGAGATGGACTTAATTGTATTACAGTATACGTAAGGATGATGTTTATTATTGACAATTGTCGTCTTAAACATCCATTAATCTCTTTTTTGTTGAAGTAGATTAATTAAAAACCAGTTGCATGTTATAATAACTGATTGTAACCATACTATAAGTCAAACAGGCTGAACATGCAACTAGGAAAACTAGACTCAAATTGATATGATAAAATGGGAAATGAATTATTCTCCTTGTCATTGTAGTAAACGCACTAATAAATACGAAGGTGAACACATGTTCACTACTGTAATTATTTTATGTTACTTGTTGTTAGTATGATTACAATGATGGCAGAACTCTCAGTAGTAACTTTGTAATGTAGATTCTGTTAAGCTGTCGTACAAAACTCCAATGATAAATGTTTTGCAAACAATTAGCAATTGAATGGAGTCATTCAATTCATTGGAATTATTTTCTTCTTGAAGGTATGCTAAAATAATAAATGCTGCTTGTTAAGGGTTCCCGAATATCGCAAAACTCAATCATCCTATTTATTTATTATTAATGGGAATGAATACGAAACAGCATGATGATATATAGAACCATAGTCTCGGTAACTTAAAATATTATGGACTGTTCAAACAATAGCTCGTCGAACCAGACTGAATGTCAACCACCAGTTCACAATAAACATCTCTTTGTTTCCATACAAGGTTTAAAAATTTATTAGTAATCAGTTCATTAACAAAGACTACGATTTATTATTTAGTTCGTCTTCATAAATAATCCTTAAAGTACATGGTTGGCTTAGTGATCACTTTTTTGTGTTATGAAAAAAATAACGTTAAAAATCGTTTACACATCGTTGATCTGTTAATAGTATTTATACAAGATCTCTGGAATATGTAAGTTGAGTGCTAGTCTAAACGACTTGAATTCTCTCAGACGTTGTATTGACAGAATAGTGAGTTTCCCTCACTACTTTTCAAAAACTTAATGAAGTGATTCAGCAGTGTTCACATCTGATAAATGATGTTTACGTGATAATCATACAGCATAGTAACAATTGATTTTGTGAAATAAACAGCTGAATAACATTAGTTACAAAAATACCATGAAGTATTCATTGTATGAATTAAACCTCAGTGAAATCACGTAAACATCATGCAACTTTCGCAGCCGAAACAATACAGTTGATATACTTTTTTAGCAATACTATTAATAAGAAAAGACGGAAAGACTGAAGAAATACTTGCTTTTTGGTCAATGTAAGAGCAACATGCATTAGTACCAATAACGATAAGCGAGGAATCGATCTAACTAGTTACTGGTATATATATTGTCGAAACTTGTTGAATATGAAAGAAGGTTTTAATACGTTTTCGGTAGAAATGTTTTATTTAAGGTAACAAGTAAGTACATAATTGTGAATCGGCTGCACTATGCTGACAGTTTTCACTCTCAAAGGACCTATTGACTGATCGTCCTCCCTGGCTTCAAATTATTCAGAATTTATTGAGATAATGGTGGCATCATGAGAAATTGTCAATAACTCGTTCAAATCAACGTTCATTCGTCACTGATTGTTTGCAGTGGTTTCAGCTTGCTGAGATCGTAGGCGTCTAGGTGACAGAAACTGCGTTATCAACATAAACAAGAAGCACGTATTTATCAGGAAGGTTTGATTACGAGAAGACCATGTGATGCATGTTGAATACAACTTACGGCTTCAGAAGCTCGCGAAATGTCGAAAGACGGGATCAATAACATCGGGTACAGCTGTCTGCAAACACCAAGGGTTCAATTGTTACAAACTCTGCATCTGAAAACCTCATCCAGGTATTGTTGTCGTAACCGATAGAATTACATTCATGATTGTGCTGAAATTTTTTCGCGTACGACAGTCCAAAAACCATCTAATTTTTAGCGAATATAAATGACGGGCATTCGTATTTTGTTGACGCTCTGCGAGGATTCTGTTTAAAAAAAGTAACTTACTTCCGCCATTGGGGGTGACCATGAATTGCATTCTCATGCCGCCAGCCACTTCTCCAGCACTGGAACTTGATACATGGTTTCTGATTTCGATGGAAACAGAAATCACGAATCATAAAGTGACGAAATGTCGCTTTTTCAAATTCTTTTACTGCATTCTTAAGTGAACTTAATTATGGAAATGTAACTATGCATAGCATAGTCAAGAATACGTTTTCTTGCTTCCTTACGACACTACGCGTTGACGTCAAACCAACGCTATCGCCAGTAAGGGACTCGTTAGAAAGTGATCACTCAATTGACGTATCTCCATTTTATAGCACGTCATTGAAGCATTATCTAGTTCCTGAATGTCAGAAGATGTGCTAACAGTTTATGAGTCTAATGGGAGGTCAGGGAGATGGGAACATGACAGTAATATATATATATATATATATATATATATATATATATATATATATATATATATATACTGAAAATAAGTGAGATTTATCTGGAAAACAGTCCAGAAAGTTACTCTTCTTGAAGTATACGACATGAAAGAAACATTTTTCTTACATTTTACACATATTTGAATTATTTTTTTAAATAAGGTATTTTTTGAAGATAACTTAACCTTTTACAAAAGGAAGAAACCATTTAGCCGTCTATTTTATATCGATTAGTTATTTGTAACGATGAACATAGTCAATTCTTTAACTTGTTAATATTATAATAACCTCTCAAATTCATCTTTACATGATTTTAATTAATTAAAGCAGAATATCTCGTAGAACAACAATTTTGAACGTAGAGAATACAGAATACATTCAGTATTCATTATTTAAAAACTATGTAATTTGTATTTATTTCTTACTAACTGAAACGATAGAATCAATATGTTCAAACCAAAATACTAAATAAAGCAGTTTCTTTCTTATTCTTGTGAAGTTTGATGATTAAATTTATGCATAAGAATATTGAAATTAGCATTTGACTACTAGAGTGGGAAGTAAAACATTGATTTGAAGATATAGATGTATATCTAGCTGGACAAAATAAATGTTATACTCATAGAGTAAAGAGTATTCTTGAATTTTAGGTCATGATCAAACGAAGTAGAACAATAACATTCCATAAGAATATCCGTTCAGAATTTGCTTTTGAATAAACTATGTAAATTTTAAAAACATATTTTATCTGTAATGTGAGTTTATCCATATTCATATTTTTGTAAATTGAAGTGATGTATGATGTAACTGATGTTTCATACCACGACTTACGTAGTTATAATTGGCCCAATAAGTGGAACTTCACAATTAAACAATCTTGTGGCCATCCTATAATAATTATTATTGTGTACTTATTAATGATTACTTTTGAGAGGTGATTCTTGGCGTACGATCATAAACTATAACCAGTGGACTTCAAGTATGTCATTAGCAGGATAAATGTCACCGACAGCAATCGACAGTGATCACACAATAACCCGAAAGTGCATAAATTAGTGGATGTTGACCTAGTGGTTTGAGGGCTGTGTTTGGGGTGAGATCCTTGGAGGGATTGTGAATGGACGCTTTTGAGGAGTTCAGTAACAGAAAGGTTATCTAACGAAAATCAGTCCTTGATGCATGTCAAAAAATTCAGCAATTTCACAAACCCCATTACATTTTAAAAGGTTTTAATTGACTTATTCATTATTATCAATATATTTTCTGAAATTCACAGTTGGATAATGGAAAATGAGTACTAGGTAGCCACTGAAGTAGTATCATTGAATTCTAATCTAATGACTCCCTTAATATTCCCATCATAAAACTCATGTGAGTTTGGCTTAAGTTTGTGTTAATCCATTGTGCATAATATTTAGAATTTTCAAAAAAGACTGAGTTATTTATCTATTGCAATACTTATTTTTAGTTTGCCTCATATCACTTAGAGATGGAACCTACCTTGAAGATAATTCCAAGTAATTAAATGAGTTAATTGAATACATAACAGTTACATCCCGTAGGTAGATACTAAGTAGTTTTGTTAAATACATATTGATTTAATAACACAAAAATATGTAAAATTTACATAAGTATACTAAGTATTATTGATATAACTGATACCTGAACAAATGTGGTGGCTACGGTTAAACGGAAATGTGTTTTATAGCTAATCCAGATTCGGAACTTTTTAATTTGTAACATTTTTCGAGATTGTGTAGATAGCTGGGCAATGTTTTCCTTCAGTTTCACTTTTTACATTCAAGAAATCGTATAAATGTAGAGTTTCAAGGTAGAAATTTAATAAAATTAGCTATTATGACGTTACAGATCTCTGTCAAATGGTTTAATGTATTTACAGGCAAATGTATGGATAAAATTAGTTTCCATCTATAAAAGAATTCAAACGGGACCTTTTGTTTACCTGTTCCTTTACATACAGTATGACAGCACGGACCAGCTGGTTGACTATATTGACCAGGTAAACATATAGAAGGACACTGGTGTGGTTCCCCTACACAGTGAACATTCCCATGTTGGCATTTACATTTTACACATGGCAATTCAGCCGACATCCATATATCTTTGTGCTGATAGTAAGTATTCGTTACGGCATAATAACAAGCTGAATAAGAGAAAACCAGATGAAAATGCACATTATTATACTTTCTTAATCAGTTTAATTAAATAAATAATCTTACAAGAAATTCCACTCCATTATTTCTTAACACATCCATGATATCCAACAAGGAAGATAAGGAATTTTCGAATGAAACAGCTGAATTGAATAATGCTTCTTTATAGACACCTTAATACTCTTCTCTATACAGAAATTTATAATCTTAAAAACAAATACGATGTTAAACATTAAAAAAAAGTGGAAAAATCCTGTAGTTTAGTCTCATCAGTAAATGACAATCCGAATGAAGAGTTATCTATGCTATGAATGCATTAAAATTCATTATTTGTTTTTCATTATAACGGATTTCTCTCTTGTAGAACAGTTGGATGGAGAATAACAGTTTTAGGAGCATCGGTAATAATTTATACTTGGTGGAGCAGTGGCTTAGTGTCTAAAGTGTTTGATTTTCAATCACTATCTTACAAGTTTAAGCACTACTTCCTTACCTCGGTTTGGTTAATCAATGAGTGTTTAGATATTCTATAATGTTTGGTTCGAACTAAAACGTTGAATGATGAAGTGGAATATGTGAAATGCTTGTTAATAATTATCTCAAAAATGAAATACATTTACCAACATCTTAAAGTGATTTCAAATAGATGAAGATCATCTATACTACCGCTACTCCTCACTAGTTTGTAGTGTTCGTTATTTTCTAGCGTTACATAAATTTTACAACATGCATTATTTTTCTGCACTTTTATGATTCAACAATAGTGTTTATTGTCACATTCGGTTATATTTTCAGATAACGTGCAACGGTTACATTGTTATGAAGTTGAATAGACATTACACACTTATCTTTACATATAAATAAATTTTATTAAAATGCATCCTACTACAAAATTATAATTCTAAAAGCAATCGTTATTCGCAATGTTCTAAATGTTTATAAACATTAGTGACTTATATTTTGTAATATTCCAATGAGCAGAAATTATACTTCTTTACTGACGTCTCGTGACTTAGTGCAAGTCGCTTCTTCAGGGAATAAATAAGTAAATAACCGGATTGAATTAACGTAAGTTTAAGTAATACAATAGAACAAGAACAAAATCAAAATAAGCTAGTACAATGAGAATACAAACCTGATCGTATCATGTGACGTCATTTGGGTCAAGGTGATATAAATTGAGACATACTTGTATAAATTAGTGTGATGTGAATGGGTGTGAAAAGTATGTAAAATGAGGTTGAAATTCTATGTGTGCTTATGTGAATGTGAAATTTGATGTGCTTTAATAATGGTCACTTAGGTAGAAAGTCTATATTGGATAAATAGTAAGGCTTTTCTTTCATGTATGTAGATGACATTTTGTCATTATTAAAAAGATCTTCCTGAGGAATTTACAAAATGAATCAACACTGTTTCTCAGCAAATCAAATTCACTTCAGAAAGTGGAAACAAACATAATGAGCTACCATTTTTAGACTGCCTAGTCAAAAGAAATTTGAATGGAACTCTTAATCTGAGTACTTATCGTAAACCAACAAACCTAAATCGATATGTCGATCCCAGTTCAGCACACCCATTCAGTACAAATATATCCCTAGCTATAAACTTATTCAGAAGATTTCAATTGTTTAAGAATTCCCATGCTTATTAAAACAAAGACGTTTGAACGAAGAATATTCTTTTCGATAAATGCTCATCAGGTTCTACATTTATTAGTTCAAAATTATCAGTGACAAAAATAGCCAGTTCTGAGGCGGTTAGACTCAAAGTCCTTAAAACGGCAGAAGCGATAGCTATACGGATCATGAGGCCAGAACTATGCATACAGAAGAAGTACGTTCAACCCCTTCTCCTGCCATGGCCGACGCAAGATCCGTTAAACCATTCTCCAATTTAATCACACGACGATTTAAATTTAGTAATGCATATGTGTCTTTCCCTCTTCATATGTGTATTTGTACCCTGTCCAAATACTACTCTCTTTGTTCACATATATGCATATTTATTATTATTATTATTATTATTATTATTAATGTTATTAATCAAGATACACAGAATGAATTTGAATGTCACTCAATCTTCTTTCCTAATTTTATTGACTTTACAACATCTTAAGACCGATCAAATGAACTGATTATAATTTTTTCTATTATTGTTATTGTTACTATTTGACGAATTTGGATTATCACTTACTCCATTTTGTAATTTCTTACCTATTCGGTTACATTTTAAATAGCATTCAGCCTTTGTCTAATCACATTTTGTCACTACCCCATCTCCTAGGTCACCCATATACAGAGACACCTATACATATATATTGGATTAATAAGCTTGTTGTTCATTTCAATTGTCGTTTACGTTTCACAAGTTACATGATAATGATGACTATTTCAACATTAACATTCGTATCTTACAAATAATCTGATGAGACAAAAAAAAATGTATATCCAAATTATCCTTTATATTTAAATGATGTTATACCCGCCTCAGAACTGGCTATTTTTGTCACTGATAATTTTGAACTAATAAATGTAGAACCTGATGAGCATTTATCGAAAAGAATATTCTTCGTTCAAACGTCTTTGTTTTATTCAGAAGAGCTAATAAACTCATTACATCAGAAGATGATAAGAAATGCAAATAGAAAAATATAATAAGCATCTTATGCTTTAATAATTTTCCAATGAATATTATTAATAATTTACTAAAACGAAACGGCCTATTACTGACTAGTAGTAAATCAATTCAGATATCATGGATTGGTATAGCCGTTCTACCTTACCGCCATAACATAACAAAAGAATTGCAAAGGATCCTAAAACAACATGCGATTCAAGCATTATACAAAACTACCAACACTCTTCTAGGTGCATTAGTTAAAACAAAGGACGAGATCCCTTTCACCTCTACATAGAGGCGCATTTACAAGTTAGGTTGTGTTGATTGTGATGCTTTTTATATTAAAGAGTCTTCTAGAGAAATCGTAACTCGTGCCAAAGAACATGAAAGCTACACTTAACGATCTAACAATCCTGTCGAACTAGAAATTTTACAAATGAATCAGCAATAGCAATGCATGAAATCTATCATAACCATAAAACCGATATTAAAAGTAACCAAATTACTCATAAAGGTTTCTCCAGTTATAAAGTATTTCAAATAGCTGAAGCGCTTCTCATATCGTTAAACCCAACTGTCCCTAACAAAAAGGAAGGTCTCACTATTTATCCATTATAGACTTTCTACTCAAGTGACCATTATTAAAGTACATTTTATCCTCATTTCATATATTTTTCACACCCATTCACATCACACTAATTTATATCACCTTGACCCAAATGACTTCACATGATACGATCAGATTTGTATTCTCATTGTATTAGCTTATTTTGATTTTGTTTTTCTTCTATTGTATTACTTAACCTTATGTTAATTCAATCCGATTATTTATTTATTCCGTGAAGAAGCGACTTGCACTAAGCCACGAGACGTCAGTAAAGAAGTATAATTTCTGCTCATTGGAATATCACAAAATATATATCACTCATGTTTATAATTAACCTATCTAATGCTCAATTTATTTGAAATAATCAAATTTAACCTTGGTAATGATATGTACTAAACGTTTTAAATGTCTAGTCAGTCGTTCTTCCATTCAATTATTAGGTAAGAACTTCGTATCAACTTTTGTTGTATTTATGTCTTTCAGCAAATATTTCTAGGTGAACTACACTAATATATTCATAGAATATTGTTATAAATATCTCCATCGATTTGAAACAAATTCTTTAATTTAGACTATATTTTGCTACTCACTCCCTAGTTGAACGGAAAAATAACTGTAAATCTAGGATACAATGCACTTAGAATAACACATATGTTATTCTAATTCATATAATGGAGTTTTCCCAAATACACTTAGATAACATTTTAGGCATTTTTAATAACCTCTTCTTTTCTTAAAAGGTAATTGTATTTTTGAATAGCACAGTAAATGAAGTCGAATTTGACAATTGAACAAAATTCAAGTGATTGAAATATCTTCATTTTTTCAACTATGATTGTTTACTAAGATGTTTATTTCATTAAAGGAAGTCAAAACGAAATGAAAATGAAATTATTGTTTCTTTACTTCTTATAAAATGTTACCTTGTTTTTGTTTATTAATACATGCTACATTTTAAGACCATACAAAGTAAACGCCATTAAACACAAATGGTAAATCTTGTATGAATTCTAAAGTTTATTTATAAGATGTTTTATTTTTTTTTACTTTGTGTCGAACATATTTTAATAGGTATACAGAATTCAAATTTAATAATAATTTGTTGACATTAGAAATACTATAAATGAAAATTTACAAGGTATAAAGACTTTCAATCGTAATCCATATAAAATATTAAGAAAACTGATAATAATCATTAAGTATTGTGTTACAATTTAGAAATCAAGTAAGTGATTCAGATGAATTCAATCCATATATTTTGTGTATGGTAAAGATAATGATAGTATGCAACCTGAGGTCAATAAATTAACCTGGATTGCAGTAATTTAGAGCTGTAAACTTAAACAATTAATTGATTGGCTCAATACTTAAGGTACTAAGTTATATGAATGTCAGATTATTGTCTTATTTTAATAGTGGAAACAACTTTGAATTTAATGAAACTTCAATAAAATGTAAGTGTATTTTGTGATTGTTTACTTTGAAACGTTTATAATGAAATCAAACCTGAAACAAGACAAGATTATGCATAATTTACGTTTTTATGAAATTATTTACTTAGACATCATGACTGATCTAAAGGATATCTTTTTACATGTACTTTTCCATGACATAATTAAAACATTTTGTTACTACTTTGGTTGTTCAGTTGTATGTTTCCTCAATATTCTGGGTGTTAAGCTAGTAAGTATCACATGAAAACGATAGGAATAAAACAATGCCATGAATATATATATATATATATATATATATATATGCATATCCCACGAATGATTACATATGTATGTTCTTCGTCTATTATGTAACTGGATATTAAAATGATGGATACACTCTTTTGCAATACATATATGTATAATATAAATACTAATAGTAGATTTTAAATATGCGAAAATAAGCAATTATCCTCATTTTATAATCATGATTAGTTTATGGATATTTAAGCACGTGGTAGAAGAAAGTTAACTGGATGTAAAAATAGGAAAAAAAAAACAAATTTAATAAAGGTTAATTGAATTTCACTGTTCCATTTTGAAAAGGATGATTTACAATAGCTGCTGCTTATAACTTTAAAACTAAACATAAACTGAATATGTGAGATTTAATTGCATTTATGTTTTACAGATTTAAATGTTAAGTAGGCGGAATATAATCTCTATTCGAAGCTTCGAGACTTTTGGCTCATAGTGGCAATCATTTCTAAAAGAAAGAGAAGACATTCTACTCAGCTTAAAGCTTTAGTAGTGTTAGATTTTTTTATGTTGTACTGTGAAATCGGGAGCTTTCCAATGTTTGTCAACAATACTTTACTCTAAACAATGTGATCTTTAAAAATTGCTAAAGAATTTTCAAATACATATCACCTATATCAGTTTGCAACCTAAAGGCTTTGGATTCAGTTCCTAGAGAAAATAGAGGGTGTACCCTTCTAAGAAGTCTCATACTGAAACAAGGCACCTCTCCAATGTTTCCTTGTTTTCGCTGGTACCCAACCAACAGCAATCTACGACGAGTACAAACAACTAAATGTAATACTTGTCTCCACAAAACTACAAACCAAATGTTAGATCTTTTGGAAAACTTTACTATATCTACATATGTTTGTCTCTTCTAAAATGATTAAGTTGGTTTTCTCTATCACACTCACAGCTTCCTTGGCTTTAATTCTGTTTAAAAATGTCTAATTGACGAGTCAGGTGGTATGTAAGTAATCGATTGAATAATAGCAATAAACGTCAATAAAGGTTTCTTATTCTTACTTATACTATGAAGATAATACATTGAAATGTATACTTGCTATCATATTTTATGCAGCTAAATTTGCATCCACTAAATATATAGCTTACTTCATTGTAACATTGATAAGTAGAAGGTCAACTTGCTTATTCCTAAAATGAATGATACTACAGAAAGTGAATAATGTCATACATATTTATTAGAAGATTTAATGAAATTTAGAAATTCTGTCAATATAACCACAATACATCATACAAGATAATATATAAATTAATCTAAATTCTTAATAATTTATGTATCTGATACTAACTAAATAGAAATTCTTTATGAAATGCCAAATACTGAAGTTAATTGAATAGTACCAATATGAGTGTCACTATAATGTAGCCGATATATCAAGTAATTATTGGATAAAATGTAAATATCACTGTTTAGTTTTTAATCTATTTAGTGGAATGATTTATTCAAGTTATTATTTAATAACTGCTTTACGAATAGATCACTTGGCTACTAATCATTAATTTGCCAGTTTAAATCTTTATTTACCTGATTGTATTTAAGCAGAATGACAGTGTTTCTATTTCTTTCACATAGTATTTACATTGAGCCTGAGTACACAAAACGTATCCGGTTTCTGAGTTAAGTCATTACATCGCCCCTACTATAATATTATTATTGTTTACTCAACGAAATAATGGTTCTAGAAATCATTTCACTTGAAATAATAGAAAAATTTTATTTAAGTTGGATTGTGACCGTCGAGTAGAATCCAGAACGCGTGTTTCGTCCTATTTAGGGCTCATCGTCTGGATGTACCTGCATTCCAATGTTAAAGTTCACAGTGGGATTCGAACTCATTCCGTTTCGTGTTGAACGCCACCGCGTTCACCACCAAACTACTGAGTCAGACAATCACACTTGTGCAATGGGTGCATTGGTATTAGGATAAACTTGTATATTCCCGTTGATTTGTTATCGACTGAAGCTGGTCAAATAGGACAAAACGCGCGTCCTGGATTCCACCTGCCAGTCACAATCCAACTTGAATAATACTTGTGAATAATTAACTATTTCGAGGCAATCCACACATAATGCACATATAGCAACAGAGACTGACCAGCTTCAGTCTACAGCAAATCAACAGGAATATACAAGTCTATCCTAATAGAAAAATTTGTTTCATCTTCTGATTATCTAATTTCATAGAATGAAACAGTTATAGGTAGATTGCAGAAAAACTTAAAAGCAATATTGGAAATACTTTTGAACTTTCAGGATGAATAAATAAATCTGACTTCTAACTCATCATAATACAAAGTTGACATACATTACTACTAGGAGCATTGAGATACCATTAGCGAAGTTATAGAGGTAATAAATTTACAGTGACAGATTATTGGGTAATGACCAATATCATGCAGTATATTTTGATGTTAGGTCACTGAAAGTAGTCTTCAGGAAAACATGCATAACATTGGTTTCGTGCTCGTTAGGATTCATCACGTGGGCGATCATTATGTTGCCTGCAGGATTCAAACCCATATCACCTAGCTTCGGTTAATTAATGGGACTCGGTCAGCAGTACAAACTACACAGATATAACATCAATCACTACTCAGTGGTAAAGCACTTCAAATATCTAAGTCTTGCAAAATGCTAGTTATGACACCAGATAGCTAAATCGTAACACCTCAGACTGTAAACCCCAATGTTGCTTGTCTCTTAGTGAGTACCAACTAGCATGAAGCCGAGGCCGAAAAGGTTTTTCTGCTGACTATGTCCAACCGCCTAATATCAAGCAACAAGTTCATCATCACCTGAGGAATTGTTGGTGAAATGGACGACACAGTAAGGAAATACTTAGAAGTTTTGGTAGGTACATACATGTCAGAAATTGTAAAGAGGAAGTTTTTGCTTGGTAAAATAGTGTATTTTGAAAACCACGAATGTAATCACTTGTTTTATCAGTTGTGTTTTAACTAAGCAACTGCCTATTCTTATTGCCAAATACCCCAATCATTTAGCATATCAGGTTTGGCACCTGAATTATAAATTTACTTATCTTGTAATTGGAGCATTTAAGCACCAGGATGTGGAATGGAACGTAATCAGCTAATATAAAATGAAACAGGAATAACTAGGAGTGAATTATTTTTTATATATTTGCGCGTGCTCAAAACCATGCAGGCTATACAAATAGAAGATATATGGAGGCTGTAGGATTTCGGTCATAAATGTCTTCTTCACCGGCGTTTAATGGAACCGCTTAGTAGACAATTTTGAGGTTAGAAGCAAAGTGCTAGGAAAATATGGTGAATTTGTTGATCAGGCTGTGTACCTCAAGCTCTTAAGGCATTTCATATACACTTAACCACCGCCTACTTCATCTTAATATATTGGCTGATGCAAGAGCAGGATGAGGGAAGTAGGGGCTAGATATCAAAACGCGGGATCAGTTCATGAAGGCGTTGATTGTTGGTAAATGCAGACTACCTGATAGAAGTCCACAGGGTGATCGGACTTTTGAGTCAATTTCGTCATGCCAATGTGGTGTGGCAACTTGAATCTATGTGCATGTATTCCGGGTCTCACAATTAGTTGACTGATATGTAATGGAATTGTATCCATCTATACATATGGCGTTTAGGAGTATGAGACAATCTTACTAATAATCGGCTTACTAAATATCATATGTTTGACTACAGTCATGAACTTTTAGCACAAAATATTAAACGTTCAAAAGAAAGTCGTTGTGTAAGCATTTAACTAATGAGTATTCAATAAATGTGCCTAGGGTTTCTAAACAGTGGTCCGCCGTATTCATCTTTAATTGTTTGTGATTACAACTGATCTCTTGACAATTATTCTTCTTGCCAATTACATAAGATGCATAAATTCTATGTGAATTACTTACCTATCGTTTATCTAAAGGATAAACAATGTGAATATGTACTTTTGTGGTATTTCTTAAGTTAGGTTCACAGTAGGTTGCAATCAATTTATGGAAACGCGTAATTAAAGTTGTTAACAGAAATAACTAAAGGATTAACGTTAATCCGTAATATGTAAATACATTGAAATAAGTGCACGTCCCATGAAGTTTAAGCAGGTCATATGTAGCAATGATGAAGTGTGTATTTTGATACCATATTGTTTATGTACATTTTTGGACATTTTCAAACAATAGGCGTTCTTTAACCCATAAATATATTAATGACCTGTGTTCATGAAATTTTATATGCTCATAATCAACTTACAACTTTAGAATAGAGCTTTAACAACTTAAAACACTTTTTCAGCAATGAAATAGAATGAAATGAATACGACATGAAATAAGTTTTGTCTGTCAGATATCTATAAACCATGTTAATGAAGTTTAACTAAGAAATGAGATGATGTAAAAAGATTAAAGGTAATTTTTATGTTTATTCAACAAACTAGTCTGTTTAAACAAATTCTGATTAACTGGCTTCAAGTATATACTATACCTGTGTATATCGCTAACCAAGTTAGTAAGTTGTTTGGTAATGATTTCAGTGATAAACAATAATTAGTGCATGAACATTTCACAGTTGAAGTAATACATCGTCACCGTTCATAGAAATTTCGGAATATCAATCCTCTTTTGAAATAACATCAGTATGATACTTTCTCTACACTTATGTGTCAATACAGAATGTTTTGTTTTAATAAATTGCTAAAATCATTGTGATTTTATTTTTAGTATGGAATTTTAGTCATTCTGCTAGTTATGTGACCATGCACTGTTATTCTTATTCATTTACCATGGTACACTCAGTTGTTTCAATGGACATTACCAAGGTTTTATTAAAATATATTCAAAACACCTACCAAATATAGAATACTTAACCTGGTGATAATTAAAATGAGTGCTAAGATCTTTTTAAAAAGTGTATTTAGTGTGAACTGATAATTGCTAGAAATACACTGAATCGGAGAAAACGGTTATGGTTTAAGTCTCTTTAACAGCACTTACCTGCAAACCCACACGGCTCCGAGTACACAACCTTAAGATTTCATCATTTGCAAGATAAATTACATCTAATGTGCATAATATAAACGATTATCATTGTTAATATCAGTTATTAAAAAATATAACCTGATTATTATCAGGTGCAATGAATGGGTAGTTACCTGATTCCAAACATCAATAATTCCAAAATAATCTGAAAGTAGGATTGTTTTAAATAGTTCTTTGAACGATGTTACTCGATGATGAAAAACTATTATCTGACTAAACAAATCTTCACAAACCAATATTTCAAGTAGTTTTGCATTCATCTAATTACGTGCTACTTTCCTTGAGTAAAAATTAGTATAATTATGGTACTTAACTTTCAGTTTAGGATGTTCTTAAAGTGCTTCAGTAAATATTTGTCATAGTACAGTTGAATTATAATGAAAACTATCCAAAAGAAGGAAAATGCAGCCTGTATAAAGGATAACCATGATGTTGCCTGATTACCATAGCAAAAAGCACCCAGTTAAGGTTCGTCACGGTATTCAGTTAGCTTACTTGTATTAGTTAGTCTCTGACCAGATTACTATGTTTACTTTGAACGCAACGCCAACAGTGTATAGAATAAAGTTAATAGGTTCAAAATAATATTTTTTAAAAAAAATTCCCATCTGCCGATGAGCATTAATGGTATTGTACAAAACGTATTAGTGATACCATTTATTTCTTGCATGTGATCTTATGTTTCTCCTGTTGACGTCATTTTGGACGTTGAATTAATTAAATGGGAACTAGAAAATTTTATCAAAATTCTTACATACGTATAGTTGTATCAAACATTTCAAATATTAATATTGCTAAAAACATTTGTGACATTTCTGTACGAACAAATTATGTTCACAGTTTGTAGTCATTACAGATTAGTTTCAATTAGGGTAATATTGAAAACCAAAGAAAGCAAGACAACTGTTACAATATTACAATAAGCATAAATTTCAATATTTATAACTGATTTTAAAAGAATTCTATCAACATGAAGTGGTTATTAAGAGATTAAAACAAAAAAAATTGCATAATAATAATGAACTTGATAATTACAATGGTTATTAATAATGGTGACGTAAATCCAGTCAAACAAAATTCTTAGTTTATCAGTATTAAGCAAATGACATATTTTAATATTCGCTTCACATGAGATAAGCGTAGAAGTATATGCATTAGGACATTTATGAAAAGCTTCTTAACAGAGATTGTCTAGTTGCGAATTCAAACAGTTAGAATGTAAAATTTCAAACATTTTTAAATTAATATAACTTGTTGTTTGATCTTATACAATTCAAAGAATGCTACTTTACTTTAAACAAGTAAATGCAGTCGACAACATTTGACAGTTTCAAAAGCATTTTAATATTGATGATTGGTGGATATTATTAAATTTGATAGTTTTACACTATAAAGTAAAAGAATCATTAAAAACCAGGAGGAGATGATTACTTGTTTGTCTAAATAGAGAACTTGTTAGTAGATTTCATCCATGAGCTATCAGGGATTTGAATCAGAAAAGATAGGTCCTGTGGCAACTGATTAACCTTTCGACCAACAAGTTAGTATCAAACGACTTACACTTTAAATTTCAATCAGTTTGCTTTATTTGTTGTCATTTGTAATGCATATCTATACTAAATATTGATGAAATTCACTGGTTATAAAGTCTTACATGAATCCACAGAATTATCTGTCTAAATTAGTCACTAGTAAGTGCATGACAACCAATTCGTAGGTTAGTTTATTAAAGGCTAAACAGTGTTTTCATCATGATATTATAAAGTAAGAGAAAAACATAGTTGAAATGGATTTATTAGTTAGATGGTTCAATTACTTATAGGAGAGAATACTTATTGACTTATATCACACAATAAGTTGGGAGAATGTGGTAAATATTACAAATCAGGGATGAGTTGTGGAATATGTAATGCTTTTGAAGGGTGTATTGTGAAAACAAAATACTGTAAACCATTAGTACTTCAATTTCAATGTCGAAACAAAACAACTGACAAACTAATCAAGTAGGAGATACAGATGATTGGTGACGAGAAGAAACATAATTTCACTTCAAGTACATGCGATCAATGACTTGTTAACAGTTTGAATTTCACGGTTAATTTCATTCAAGTTCGTTAGACATGCAAAATGTGAAGGTAAAATTATGAAATCGGCTTAGGAAAACTATCAGCCATCAGATAAGACCTATTAGCAATGTAATTATTACAATTAAGCTGCTTAGAATATTATGACAAATATTCATTGGAAATTTGTATGGATGTCGGACTACACAGTAGTTAGTACAAATGAAGCTAAATGATAGTTTACTCAAAACAGTTATTACTAGTAAGATAATCACTGTCAGTTGTATGGTAGGAAGCGCTTTGAAAAATATTCTCTACGGAATACTTATAGACACTGTAATGAGTAATTTTTTACGGTAGTTGTTTTAGTTCATGATATGACTTAGCGCCAGTAACAGATATAAACTAACAAAACATTCTGACAAAATCCATACAAGGATATCTTAACAAATCATAAGCAAGTGCTTACAAATTATCAGCTTCAGAACAGATTTCTGAGAGTCAGCTGCACAGGATGGTTATCGATTTCATTATGTGATGACTACACGTCGTCAGAAATTTACTTAAGTTGAAAATATAGAGGATCGAATTCCTACCCAATTGTTTAAAGGTCTCATACTTAAACCGTGGTTTGAATATGCTAGAGTGTATTGAGTTGTAGGAGGGCACGTATGAATAATGCTAAACTAAAAGAAGGAAGTTATTCACTTCTTCGTGGCCTGTTATCAGATTTTACTAGTCAGGTTTTTATTTGTAATATATGTGAGTATAGTTTAGACTTGTTAGCGAAACTCTTGCGTTTTTATGAAACAGTATAACTGTGTTATCCTAGATCTTTACTTCCTAGTATTACTTAATCACAGTGCGCACGAAATCAGAGACAAAGTTTTTAAAACACATGATGTAGACTATACGCTTCAATCAGTAATAGGGCATAAATAGTCTGTATATTATTTTTATAATTTACTTGTAATGTAAAGTAGGTTCAATCTTAGACCAACACATACACCGATAACAAAGTATTTTTCTTTATTATTGTATCATGTATGTATTTATATAACAATGTATCTAATCTACATTGTAAAACTTGTTTATCTAATGATTACCTACTTGCATGTAAACACTAAATTATCTAGATAAAATCAAGTCACCATTAAGTAAATTGCCCAGATAGTATAATCCTGAACTCTAGGATAAAGTAATAGTAATTTAAGTTTCTTCCATTGACATTTTATTATCCACGACTGTATTAGACGTATTCATAGACAGATGTTTCATTGTTTACAAGATATAGAAAAGCTTATAAAAATGAAACACGAATAGCTTTTTTTTATAATTACATGATAACAAGTCTTTGGTTTTAAATATTTCTTGGTAAATGGTATTCTAACGTAGTTGAATGAATTTTATAAAGAGTGATTAAAATTTACAATGTCTTCGTCAAGAATTGATTGCAACTGTAGTATTATTAAATAACAGTGAGTACTTAGTAACTGTCTCATTGTAGTCTGGAACAACTCTATAGCAATAAGAAGAGATTAATCTATTACAGTGGTGACTTCCGAACTTCCGAAAAACTTTTCAAGTAAACTTTAATATTGAGCTCAATAGTAACATTTTAAGTTGTTTTTGAAATTCAAGTGAGACTTCATGACTGTTGGAATGTAGACATGTTTAGGTGGAGAAAGTTGTCACCAACAGCATTGTATATTTGTTCCAGTGCATCATAAATTGACGGAAATTATGATTGGAGGCCAACCCAGTGGCTGCAATAACTAAACATTTACCAGGATACTTAAAAGTCAATTCCAGGAGAGATTTTGTGTAGACTGCTGAGAAATTTCATTCTAAGGTTAGATAATCGTCTAGTTATTCCTGAATTCTTGTGCTATCCGAAATGAGAATAACCTCTAACAAGTGAAACCTTAGGAGCCTAAACCGGCATAAACTAGCTACCTATTTATGACTGTTTGTGATTATTTAAAACGCGCGATCTTTGGTAAAATACATCATGTATAATATATGTTCATTCCATTTTTATATGACGTTTATAAGGGTAATTACAGTACATTTGAACTACATTGTCAAGATTGATATAGTTTGTAAGTGGTTTCAGATATTAGGCGAATGACTTGTTAATACCTAGGATGTTTGAATAATCCGGACTGTACCTTCCGTCGGATAACGTGTGCAAACTGTTGAACACCTGAAACAGTGAACGGAAAACCTATAAAAATATCTGTTCAGTCTATATTTAATACCTAAGCAAGAGAACTATGAAGGGTTTTATGGATTATGAAATAATGTTTACGAAATGCCGATGGATGTTTATGGGGGGGTAAAGCATTATAGGGAAATTGCTTCATGAGTGTCGATTGAAAGTTCCTGTGAGGTCTTCGAGAAAAAAACATCCATGAAGAAAAGTAATGACTACCATCAACCAATTTATACTAGTAAATGCATCAAATAAATCTATTTTCTCACATCCCATCTCACCACTGTAGCATCTGATTACTGTAAAATTGGCCTCAGATGTAGTTATCAGCGTAGTATTGAACAACGCAGTTGAAGATTATGATTTCCGTGGAATAGAAACAAAAATAAGAAAAATGTGTTTCCGTAAGCAGAGGCTATTTTAAGAGTGATAAGACAGATATTCAGTAAATTTCGTAGAAAAAATTTATGATATTTAGCGGTTGGAAGTAGTTTACAGGAATCTTAAACTATGAATTTGAACATTAATTCTATGAAGATTGCAGGTACAACTTTGTGAAAGGAACCAACTACCATAAGAACTAGATTCATGGTCTCAAACAGACTGTGTTCAACAACATTACATGCAATGGTAAGTTATCTAAGCTAGTTACCATACTGCATCTTTATCAGTGGGATTTAATCAGCCGTAAGGAATAGAGATTGATCACTACTCAGTAACCACTATATATATATATATATATATATATATATATATATATATATATATATGCATACAAATTTTGTACATACTGTGTAGATCAATGTTTAACCTATTTCTACATAATAATTTTAAACAAATTAAGTAATTACCACAAAGATACTACTGATAACCACCTGCTATCAGTGAACATAAAATAATAATCATTTTGACTTTCTCAGTAAACTGTAACAATGATATATATATATATATATATATATATATATATATATATATATATGAGTTGGTATACTTGTGTATATAAACGTGCTGACATGTTCATCTGTGTATTCAATTTCAGAGCCTATAACTACATTACTTAAATTACATAAACATACATATATGTATAACGATGATAAATAGCATATTACGTTGTTTCCAATTACTAGCCAAAATAAATTTAATTCGATAACTAGTTTTATTATTTAAATACCAAATAATGAATAAATAAATGAACACATACTGTTAGCCTGTTCAACTGAACACATGCCAGAAATGATTATATTACTATTATTGATGAATCACTTGTACATCAGTTTAATAATTATCTTTCACATGACACGTATTCGTTTAGAATGTAATACAAAAGATACTATTATATCAGTTTTAATTATTTGTTGTTTATTCAATAGAGAATAAATCAGTTAACAGATGTTACTTTACTTACATTTTACTCTGCTTTTCTTTCATTTTTTTTTTGTTTTTAGAAAAATCTAATTCTGTTAATTAAGTACAGTATGTTTTTAGGTTGTTCAAGACTGTTAACACTACTACTTCACCACTGAGTAATAATCGTTGTCAATTCTGTCTGTTGTCCTCTGCCTTAATAAATAACTAACAAGACATCGAACTTTCTTTTGGTGTCAGGTGTCACCTAACGTAAAACATAGTCATAGAGCTTCCATCTATTTAGCTTCAGCTACATAACACTCAGATATGAATTATTTATCAAGTTGGATATTTGACTATTTCATTTATTATTTTTGTTATTATTTATTAGATCTTTGTGATTAGGCTTTTCATTAGGCTTCTGAGCTTCTGTAATGAAACAATACAATTTGATTCATATTGATAACTTACAGTGAATCCACTAGTATCTGAGATCGTTTTATTGCTGTACGTGTTTGGATTTTTTTCAAATGTCCATGGTGATCATTTTATAGTATTAAACAAATGAGAACTATTGTCTTGTAAACTATTAAAATAATCACCTTTTAATTTGTTTTCGAAGATTTTAATAGAATTCAAAGTGAATATTTTAAACAAAGTTCTATGTCAGTAACAAAACATGTAGTATTATTTCGAAATGTAATAACAATAATATTGATAATCCATATAAATTACACTTTAAAACTGTTTCACTGTAATACAAAGATTTGTAAATTCTTTAGCCTATGTTTATACATTATGTCCCTGGTTATTTTCCATGGAATAAAATTAATATTTATATATATGCATAACTAAAGTCAACTGATTGAAAAAGAATAATTTCTGTTTTCAAGTTTTCAATTAATCAAAATATACATTGTCTTTTAATTATATTATTATAGCAAATAATATTAAAGAATGTTATTATTTTATGCATATACTTTTGTATTAGATTAATAAATCATTTTTCTATACTACTTATAAATAAATAAATTATTATTATAAAAATAAAATGACAAAATAGAATTGAATACTAACTACAATTAATAATGTTAAACTCATCTATACACATCTATTTATATTGTTTATTCGAACTGTCGTAACATTTACAATTAAAAAGTCAAAATGAATATATTTTACACTTTTTTACAAAATAATTAATAACATAAAAGAAAGCCTAAAGATAATCAAATATATAACATGTTAGAGATTCAATAATGTTTCCTAAAAAATCTTTTCTATTTCAAGATATTTTTAAGTATTCACTACAGTTCTACAATTCAGTATAATACAATAAACAATTGTATGCATGAAACATTGAATATATCAAAAGTATATTTAATAACCAATATACAAACATTCTGTTATGAAAAAGGAAATTGCTTTAAATTGTTTTTGTTTTAATTTGATTTGTCTATTATTCAGACTATTCAATTGTTTTACTATTATCTACAAAAGAAAATCATTTTATTTAACGGATAAAATGGAAAAATTACAAATGATTTCAGAAAGAATGTACTTTTTTATTATAAACTACATGGTCATTGAAGTATAAATGAAAAATAGTTAAAATTTAATTGATCATTGAATTGTAAAAAAATCAGGTCATAAATAGTTCATAATCATTTTTAATTAAAAAAAAAAAGAAATGAAAAATAGATCATTATATTAAATTATACTGTAACAAATATGTTAGTTTTAAAGTATATAATTCAATACTGAATTATTTATAATTGAGCGTTATGGAGATAATTTGAATGTCAACTTGATATTACTAATTGGTCTGAGTTAGACGATAAATGGAGTTGAACTTTGTGGATTGTTATCCACCTATGGGAGTGGATGAATTTGTACGAATTTACTGGGTTAGAAATATCAACTGTCTGTAGCCGACTCAGTGGTTTGATGGTTAATCGTTTGCCGAGAAGATAGAAGATACTGAGTTCAATCCCTGGTGGGGTCGTGAGTCCACTGCTAGGACGATACAGCTATCCAGTACCTCTTGGTGGTCAATAGTTGTCCTATTCAGACCGAATTCGTGATATCAAATCGACTAGGTTCTTTAAATGTACAATACATTATTCGTTTAAAACACTGCATAATATAGTGAAACGACTTTAACTTATCTTATTTTGATCCAAATACTTCTCGTTTATATTAACCCAATGAAGTTAAATTTCCGAACCCAAATTTTTAAAACAACTTGTAGAATATGTAGTATTCATTTTGTGCATTCTAAAATGCTCGGTAACTAACTTCTTAATTTCTTACTAGTTCACAAACTGATCCTACTTTGAATCTAATACAGAAACCGAAAGGTGGCAAGTAGGAAAAAGAGCCATATATCGTAGTTTGTGTACGGGGAACAGGGCGTACTTATTTGGAAGTATATTGCTTTAGTATTTCAGAAACGTCTACGAAATCTTTTGAAATTGGTAACAGACTTAGGAAATGTTTAATTAGGCCATTTAAAACATAATCCTTTATACATTTTTGAAATTTTCATAGTGAAAGCTAGTTTAGCAAGTTTCTAACTACTAAACACATTTCCAAGGAGATTTTAGGAAATCCTAACAGTAAACGCTATTCTAGTTCTGAATTAATTAATCAAGATTGCTTTCAACAAGACTTCTGCACAAGTTAAATGATGGAAAGGTAATAAGTTTTATTTCATTTAGCAAATCACGTATCGTCAATTTTGATATCACAAATTGATCTGAATCAGATCACCTAGTAGCATTGGACAGATGTTTCGTCCTAGTGTGAGACTCCTCAGCAGTGTTTATCCACGACTCCATAGGGGATCGAACCCAGAACCCTCTAGCTCCGCGGCGAACGCTTTACCATTGGTTGTTTGGTTTAGATCAATTCGTGATATCAAAATTGACAGTTAACTATCCCAACAATCCCCCCAATTGTAAATCACGTATTATTTAACTTCAAACGTCTAAATGGAGATGCTGGTTTATGATTTAAAAAAATACCACAACATTTATTCGAATGTCCTTGTACAAATTAAAAGGGGCGTAAAACCGTTTTCACTAATTGGTCAACCACAACCTACTGTAACTTTATGGATTTTATAAGTCTTAATTTATATGAACGAAAGTTCATTATTGTTACCATTTAGTTATAATTTGTCTTTTTCAAAGAAGAATATTCGATAAACTAATCCAATATTGGCTTGACATTCTACAAGCGTAATGACAGTTCAGGTTTACGGTGAAACATACCTATTAAATGCATTGAAATCACATTTTAGGTACTATTTTGTTCCAGTTTATTAGGTCTCTGTGGATATGTGGTGTTTTTCAATTATTCTAGTTAGTAGATTGCCAGTTTATAGAGAATCTCTATTAATTAACAATACCTTCTTATGTAAATTTTAAGGAACTATTATGACTAAGAAAACTTTGATCAATTCGATTGCACCACTTTTACAGATTTTTCTATTCTTTAGCGCTAGGTGGTTGAAAATGGTTTGTAGAATAACCCGGAGCTAAGTTATGTGATAGTTCTTACTTGTCAACAAGGCGTGTACTTACAGCTTTGAAGGAAGCAACGATCTCCTTTCGATTCCAACCTATGTTACTCAGTTTCACAGTCTGAGATGTTATTATTAGACAATACGGATTGCTATCATTTTTTTTTTGAATGTCATATTTATATCGACTGATTACTATGCGGTAGGGACCAGAATTTTAAGTCTATTTAAATTTTTTGTTAAGGGATATAACCATTAAATGGAGCTTACACTAAAGACCATTAAGATATCATATACACTTTTTAGTTTATTGAAAATAGTAGATTACTGGTAAAATAAAGGTGTTAACTATACAAACAGTTCAAGATCTATTAGTTGAAAGTACGTGTAAATGATGTTTTTCTATATTAAGATGAATTTTAAAGAAAGTAAATGTTAAAATATCTACATAAATATTGAATTTCTTTAAGTTATAGCCAAAAACTTCAATACTTCATATGAATAATGTAAAAGTTAACAACTCAACATATAATTCAATTAAAAATTTCCAGAATCAGATGAATTCATCTTAGTAGGTGGCTAATTAAACCTATCAATTACAAATCATTAGCATGTTAAAAAATAGAGAAAGTAAATGTTTGTTTAACAGAGAGTTAAACATTGTATTTATCGTATAAAATGTATGCTCAACTAATTATTTCTACTTTCATTATATGCTTCAAAAATGTTGTATCTGGGAAAAATATTAATTTGAAAATAGTCAAATGAGATAACCTTACTTCTACCCAGCACAAAATGGAATTTATTTATAGTGTTATATAAACTGACATTTTATTGTGTTCTAGAGGACTAACATATTTAAGATTTTGGAAATAGACGCCTGATGTACAAATCTAGGTTTGGTATCCTAAACAATTATGAATACACCAGAATATTTAAAATGTACATTTGAGGACTTCAATCTATTTCTTGCTAAGATATTCTTGATATTTATGCCGTATTAATGAGCTGACAATTCGTATTACTTGTTTTAATTATCTAGCTTTCAATCAGTACAAGTTTATATTATTATTATACATATCCTGTTTGCAGAATGTTGTGAATCAATGTTTTAGCATTATCCCCAGAATTTCATAGTTAATAGATGCTTTTAACAATTTTATTCTTAAAGCCAATCGATAGCGAAAACATTATGCAATACCCATCAATTAACCAAGAACCTCAAACTACGACTACTTGTAGCTTTTTCCTTGTATAGAAAATTTACTACTTGTTTAAATAAGCGATTTCTTTTACAATTTTATGTCGAGCGGAAGAATATGCTGTTCGCTGTCAAGGTGGATTATAAAGCAACTTCATCCACAGTATGATACCACACGGAAAACCGTTTAATATAGAAAGGTAATTAATAATAATAACAATAATATTTTCTATTGTCATGTTTGTCAGCGAATTTTAGAGTGGACTGAATTCACAGATCGTATGAGCATAGTTTTCTTTTGGACTATTTTTTTATGAATATGGGTGATGTCAACAACTGTTGAGTCATGGCATGAACTAATCTTTAAATACACTAATTTTTTCGAAGATTTTGTTTCAATTGAAGAACATGAAATTTTAGTGTATTTAAATGTATCACTAAAAAATCTTCATAGAATATTTATAATTTTTCAGTTACTGAGTCATTCAGTATAATTATTTCTAAGTGATATTCATAAGAGTTATTAAAGCAAATAATCAAAAACTAATTGTAAATAATCATCCATCTATGATTCATATTCAACTTCATTCAATGCTTCTTATCAATTACACTATGAAACAGATTACTGAAGCCATAAAAATAGAATCCAGAATAAACAAATGCCAATTTTTATGTCTTTTTTTTTTTCAAGACAGATATGATTGCCAAATTGTTGATGGTATTACATGATAAATGTTTTTATTTGTGTATATCTAATTTGTTTCTGTCTTAAATATAATCGTGAGGTCATTATTGAAATTTGTTCTAATGTGATTAACTTTTTTTTCATTTTCATTCAGAAATTTTAAACTAATAAAAATGAAACTAATATGAAATCTGAAACCACGTTACCATACAAAGAAAAGAGAAAATAAGTGGTAGAATGCTTCTTAGGGTAAATCTTGACTACATCAAATCAAGATAAAACAACAGTAATAAGTTGCTAATAAATTTTTTATAACAAACTTGAAGTTATGTTTGTTGGTTAATCACTTAGTAATGATTTGACTTGAGAAACACTTTGTTTTGATGTATGTAGTCGGTAAGAAACATGAGACCTAGTTATCGTACGATTTAGCACTCGTCAGTAAGGATTGTGTATAATATCACAGGAACTGATTGTATTAATATAAATGTCAACTAACGTCATCCAACTTCATATTCGAAGACATTATCATTGAACGATTTGAGTGACGATAGTTATGTCTTTTAATCTTTTCAATGGTGACTGAACCTAGAAATTGGTTTTTATATAGATCACTTTATTCTATCCAGTACTAATTATCTATATTATATCACAGTGAATTAAGTGTTGAATTAGGACGGTGGTTTGAAGATAATTATCGAAAAATTTTAGATTCAGGGTGTATGCTATTTAGCACTCATTAGTAAGGCGTGGATATAAGTTCGAATAAAATAATGTTCTTGAATTCAGACTTTTGGTCACAGTGAGGATAACTCAGTAGAAACGGTAACATACTGTGAAACTGTGTAACTCGGCATGCAATTCGCAATGAGAACTAGATTTTTTGTGATTACACATCTGCCTTGTTTATAAGTGACAAACATCACGAAACTTAGGTTTAAGGTTTCTTATCGAGTCCTCACAAATTGCTTTCCATCATAACATGGTTTATGTGACACTAAATCACTTAGACTAGTAACCATATCATTGAATTTATTGTACTACGACTAACATAATCAGATAAGCTAAATTATCCACAAAATGTCCACTGCTTATTATGTGCAGTATTTTATTCATTTAGTTATTTCCTCTATATATATTATTTTCACCAGGGATTTGATCTGTAACCGTCAACTCTGACGTCTATTGTAATCCAGCTGAATATGTAGTATGAGAAACATAGATGTAGTAAGAGTTGTAACTTGCAATGATATCTCTTATAAACAGTACTCACTCATTAATTGGATCGAAATATTACTGAAGTTCACGAAAGAGTCACACTTAGTGAACACTGAAAATGTTATAGGTAACGTCAGGTAGAAAGGACGTTTTCGGTTCTTAATACTTTCAATAATAAACGTAATATGCTGCCGATTCATAAATCATAATGTGTACATTTAATAACAGATTAACGGAACCATACTATAATCTATGTCAGTCGCAAATATGCAATATCATATTAAGCCTATATTGTTTATAGCAAATAGATACCATGTATGACAAATCTAATAATAATGAACGTTTGTTTAGAACTAGCGATAAACGTTGGTAATCATCGAAAAAATTCAAAACCGCTTCCTTTTTTACAGTCTGAAACTTGGTGCTTTGAAAAGTCAGCATGATTATTATTCAGTTAGTCAGCGTTGAAACTTATCATTAAATTAAACAGGAATTTTGTAGAAACATCTGCCTGTTAGTGACCATATATTTATTGATCAGTCTATAGTGACCCATTTGAGGTTGATCAAGTCCTTCATAGTACTGATAGAATTCTTTCTAATGATTCTATTACAGAGTCAGTGATGCTAAGTCATTTAGGCTAGTGGCTACATTGTAACACGTTTGGTAGAATTCGATCAGCATTAGGAGAGACTTAATGAGCATCAAATTGGTCATTACACAGTAATCAACCAATGTACTCACCTTAGACCTTCAAAGGGTTAGTCATGGCCCAACTAGATCAATGGTAACTGTTACAGACTATGAAAGTGGATGTCTCGGGGTCGGAATCATAGGGCAACATAAGTTCCTCTCCAAAGATTGCAGATATGCCTTACTAACGAGTACCAAACAGTACGAAGCTTAGGTCCAGGGTTTCCTGCTGCTTATTCTCAAGCCACCTTTCATCTCACGTTAGTGACTATCTTGAAGTTTGAATTTTACGTAGTTCATACTGAATCTATTAACCCATAGAGTCATTTTAGTCAGTAATTAAACAGTAAGTCACCTCGATAGAAGTTATGGATGTAACGACTTCAATACGAAATCACTAACAAAATGGTATTTCTACTTGCCTGAGACTATGAAGCAATTGCATGCATAAATTTTTAAGAACTGAATGTATGTTTCATAAAGGCTATTATAAACGCTTTCAGGTTAGATATTCACCGAAAGTGAAACAAATAACAGAAATAACTAAGCATAACTAATAAGTTTTAATCGATATAAAAAAAATTAATGGTCAAAGACGTACCAAAATATAAGTAGAAAGTCCTTTATTTTTAGACCAATACTTATCAAATGATTTAACTCAGTATCTGACAAGATTATTACTAAAGCACTTGAACAATGAATTAGTAGATCACTCATGAAAACAAACAGGAAAATCTAAGTATAATTTCAATGAGCTTACAAATAACGATAATAAGTTGTATATTAAACATAGAATCATTACATTATATTACTAAAGAAGGCTAACTTGTCAGTAGATAAAACATACTTATCATTTAACTTACTGTATCTAATAAACTAATAATAAATTTCTTGACAGTATAATCTTGATTATTCACTTGTTATATACTTTCCGATGTGTAATTTAAATCTATATCATTTATAGTTATCATAGATAAACAATACAGTTATGTTATATAGATGGATACAATACAATTATGGAATGAAAAAAAGAGTATTTACAATTACGTTGAATTATCAGTATAATACTAGAACAAGATTTAGATTCAAGGATTTCAAGCGACCGTTTTTTAATTATCAACTAACAATATAATCTATTTTGTTACAAAAACAATGATTCCTTCATATATATATATATATATATATATATACAATTAAAAGGGTTTGTGGAGATAGTTAACTGTCAATTTTTATATCACGAATTGATCTGAATCAGACAACCATTGATCACCTGGAAGCACTGGACGGCCGTTTCGTCCTAGCATGGGACTCCTCAGTAGTGCTCATCCACAACCCCATCAGAGGTCGAACCCAGCCAATTCGCGAATTAGCTGAATCGGGAATAGCAACCGTTAGGAGCCGACTCAGTGGTCCAATGGTAAAGCGTTCGCTGCGGAGCCACAGGGTCCTGGGTTCGATCCCCGATGGGGTCGGGGATGCGCACTCTTGAGTATTCTCATACTAGGATGAAACAGCTGTCTAGTGATTCCAGGTGATCAATGGTTGTTTGATTCAGATCAATTCGTGATATCAAAATTGATACATATATATATATGTATATAATAATAGTTATTATAAATATATGAAGATATCTATTTGGAGTTAATTACAATGGGACCAAATTTATTTCATTTTCTCTGATGCAATCAAATAATGATAAATGTACTTTAAATAAAGTATGAATCTCCTAATTCAACAGAACCCACAGAAGTTGTATTTACGTATGTAAAATGATTAAAATTACAACAATTACTATTTTTCACTTTCCTATGTAATAGTGATTACTTAAGTGATTATTATGAGTCATATCATTCACACTCATCTAATTGTGTCAAGGACAATCTTTCTCTGTTACATATATGTTGTTTACATTTATTGTCCACATTAGTTTTAGTTGGATATCAATGGAAACTAAGGAACACTGAATAGATGTTTTGTTCTAGTGTGAGGCTCCGCGATAATATTCATCTAGGAACCGTCATAAATTATTTCACTCTAAATTAACCATCGATTCTTTCTTGGTTTTTAATGGTACTCAACTGAGATCAATCTGTAACGGATATGAATAATAAATTAAATTGAGTCGCCACAAAACTACTTTGACTTCATCTCAGTGAGCTTGTTATGGATTTGTAACAAGTCGCATATAAAATGTTCGAAAATGAAGTGAAATGGTTTTATGGCACAAATATTTTCCGTTTTATAATATACGACACCTTCGAATACGTCCTAGCTTTACTTCTAGATTCATCTATCATTTACGAAATATAGAACAAGTCTATTCATAAGTCCGCAAACATAGTTCTATGTCAATTTACATATTCGCTGATAAAAAGTAATGACAATACTAAAGCAAAACCAAGTCAGATGAAGTTATTAAAAAGGAAATCAATCCTGAATAGGCTAATCAAAACAGTCGACTTTCATGGCTCTATACGTAGAGGAAATCACAGACACTTGTTTTCTTATGTTCAACGTTCTCGGTATCATAATAAACCATCACTAGTGTTTTTGACTAGACAAATACCAATATTCAGTTAGAAACTGTTTCTTCGTAGTAATGGAATCCCCAACACTCCACATTCACGACTCCACCTCAAGTCAAAGATAAGGTCTGGAGACCTGGCTGTGATTGCTTAACTTTCAAACCACTATGTCGAGGTCCACTGATTTACATATCTAACTTCAGTCAATTTGTGATATGGTGTGATCGTTATCTAGTGAAAGTCATGTGTAAATATCGTACCCCGAGAATGCCTGATTTTCACTAGTTTAATCTTTCATGGGAACTCTTGAAATTGTCTTCCGACATCAATCACTAGTTAGCATATGACGTTTGTTATTTTTGAGTGTTTTGGAGATTGCACAATGGACTGTCGGCGGTGGGTTAGTGGTTACAATGGTTGCTTAAATATATTAAGCCTGCGGCGTATACCTTCAAAAATCGAACTGTTTATACACAGCATATCTAGCATGTACTTCTTTTTACATATAAAACTATTAGCGTTACAATATGTAAATATTTCAACTATTTTTCTTAAATAAGACATTGGTTTACAGAGAGATAACAAAATCTTTAATTCCATGATTTAGTCTGTCATAAGTAAAAAAATAGATTTGTCAATTAATTTTACAGTCAGATAAAAACTGTTGCCGTTTTTACCTATTGACCAGTGATAGAGATGAGAACGAGATTTAGTATTACAGACTAAACTACTTAGTGTTAAGATTACTTAGACACAAAGAGTTGCATTAACTCGGGGTGAGTAGTTAAAAGTAAAACAAGGAGGATGAGCATTACACTGTACACCAGGTTGTTTAATTCGAGGATGATGATTAGTGAATAACGATCATATCATTATGATATTTATATGCAGTGAATTTGATCATATGTTGAGTCGTAATTATAAACTGGTAGTAATTCAATAATTGAGACCGGATGGAATTTCTGAGTTCCCCTACTTCCAACTGTGCTTTAACTGATGGCACTTTGTGAGAAGTATGTGAATGAATTATAACTAAAGTATATGACTAAGAAGTTGTCTTAACTTTCTCAAGTTTACTGTTAATTGTTTAATAGCAAAGTTAAAAAAGTAAAGCTATTTTTTTAATGACGAGTTCTGTTCTCGGAGAATTCAGTTGTACTGCTGTACAGATGCGAATATATGCATTTTTCACTAGAATAATACTATGTGTTAATTACAATAATTGAACATAACGACAGTAAAAAAACATTATTTATATTAATCTGAAAATATAGTTGAGTATTCATTGAAACGTCATAGAAGTTAGACAAAGATTATTAGAGGTGAGAAAAACTAACGTTTCATGCTAAGATGAATCTTTCTTCACAGAACTTAGCTAAAATGAATTCAACAGTAGAAATAAATCAGTTAAAGGTAAAAGTCAATAAAGAAGGGGAGAAAATTAGTAGTAGTCTTTGACGATGACCTTTTTAAGTTTTAGACCACTGTAAAAGTAGAGATTGAACATGTTTTTTGGATGTGTAATTTAAGATTCAGTACGTGTATAGCCAGAGATTCAGAAATTGAAAGTAGTCGAACAGTTGAATTAATAATCACAACTAGAAGTGGTTAGACATATTTTATCCTTCAAGTTATTATCCAATAAGGAAGAGTAATCATTAAGGTCTTTACAAAGAACGTTTTTTAAGTGAATCGGGTATCTCTTACTTTAGGATTTTCGCTGCTTTATCACTGATGAAATCGTCATTCTTACAAGGTAATTTTTAGTGCGAAGTCTTCTGATATTTTTAAATCTTTGGGCTGCATGTTCTTGTTAATGATCATAAACAGATATACGTTTTTAATAAACATTTTCGCTAAGATATTTAACTCTTTACACATGATGTCAGGATCGCAAATTTTTCAGATTAATGTGAAGGGAGATATGAGTAAATTTCTGTTTCTACTGATGGTGACCTAGCTATGGGATTTTGATAACTGATCATTCCATAACGGTTTTCAGTAAATAGACTTTTCCATGGTTTCACCTTGTTTTCTTGTCATAAATGAGAGACAAGATTGTTTTCTACTTCAGGCAAATATTTATTTGCAGGATAATTGTTAAAGGCATGCAGGATATTATTCACTTCATATTTACTATCATGAATGACAGAAATGCCGTCTACGTACCTGTTGTATAAGTAGAGGTCACCAACAGGTGCTCTTAGTTGATTTTTCTTTAAATTGACCATGAAATAATCTGTTACTAACGAACTTGCAGTTAGTACTATTAAGTATGTCACCTTCATGTCTATCAATAATATCGTTGGATGCAAATCGTACGCTTTGTATTAATAATTTCTTTAGATACAATACTGGTACCCCACTATTTTACACGCAGTAACAGTTTTATTGTTATGTGTAGGAAATTGTATGAACGTCTATAAAGTATGCTACTCGTGCATTACGCCAAAAGCCACCCATAAGTAGTTAATTATCATAAGAAGCTAATCAGATGTTGATCTTTAGTTGTTAGATAATTGCATGTGAAACTGACTTTTTATTATCCAGTAGTCAGTCTTACAGAACACCATTCAACTTCTAGAATAAGCTATAGCTATAATTATAGAATGTAAAATGAATACTACCAATTAAATGAAGTGAAATAGATTTACATTAATTTTCAAAGAATATAAATTGAAATTGTCTCATTATCATAGAGGTTATATAATAATTTCATTCAAACGAATAATCATGCACTTTGAAAATTGCAGTTCTCTTAGTCGTCTAAATCATTAAAAAAACACTTTTATCAAGCACCTAGATCAAGAATCAATTATTATTAAGATAAACAGTCAACTTTAAAAGCTCAAACAAATTTACGAAACTCGATTTTTTCACTTTAAATTACATTATTAAACAATGCTTTAATAAATAATATTATACATAATTCACGTGATTTATTACTTTCTATGTCTCATTTTAAGAATTTACATAGTAACCAAAGCCAAATCTATGTAACTGCATGTATATTTGAATGAATTAAATATTAAATATCACTGAATCAATTTTTAGTGTAGAATTATACAATGTTTACTTAAATTAATATAATTATAATACTATTAATACATGTTTGTAATCAACAATTTGAGCAATGAAATAAGTAAAAGTTTTAGTGTACTTAACATATGACTATTAAAAGGATGCATGAAGTATGTATCATGTTGAAAATCGTTAGATGAATGTATTTACGTTTCAGTGTTGAGATCTATCCCCGAGATTTTAGACTAGGATCTTTAGCTTTAAGTTTTAAGCAGTATCTAACAATACTATTTCCTATTAAATTATCAACAAGTTATACCCTTCACCTCAATATGTTGCTGAAGTTTCTTATATCAGTCGTTTCAGAAGAAGACTGAATGTAGTGAGAGAGACACACCACAGGGACTAACACAAGTTTTTCAATTTTTTATTGTTTTTCCAAACTAAAAATAACGATTTACAAATAAATAATATACAAAGATTTTGAGTATAGTTTGTATTAATTACTCTATATTAAAGTTGATCACCATTTAACTAATATGAAAGACTTTGAATGCATTAACTTTAAAATTTATTGAATTACTTAACATTGTGAAGTTTACATGAATATTAGTAGAGTAATGTAAAGTAATAAAAAACCACGTAATGATACTTCAGTTCATGTAAAAACTAATACTAATATTATTATGATAAATTACAATAAAACAAACTTTACTGCCAATAGTTAACATGAATAAACATGAATGTGATCAGTGAATTATTTGCATTTCTCTTACTCATATATATGTATATGATCTAATGAGATGCGGAAGACTTTGCCAAACCGGCTATGGTTTTACAAGACAGAAATAATTGATCTTTGTAGTTAAAATATGATAGTAAATAAGTAGACATATAGATGTAATTATCAATTATATCAGTGAATAGTGGATGACGTAAGTTTAATTGTATGGGTTGTAATCAATCAGATAAATTTTTAGGAATAATGTAAACAACTGTTGAGTACGCATAGGAACTAAATTATTAAGACAAAGTGCCATAATGAATGAATATTCAATAATAAAAAAACTGTTGGACAGTAAATGAAAGTGACTTTTTTCATACAGCGATTCATTTTATACAAGGTGTAGCATAATAAGGAAAATGATTCAAAAGCCAATAAAATATAGGTGATTAGATGTTGTGGTGATTGTTGAGTTTGAATTTAATAACACGAAATTCCATGGGTTAAGCAACTATTGAAACAGGAAGCATATGATATCTGTTTTGTATTAGTGTGGGACTCATCAATGAGCATCTACAATTCCACCAAGAAACCTAGCTTAAGAGGTCAGATTTCGGGGTAAACGCCTAAACATTAAACCACTAGGCCGGAGTCCAACCTAATAGTGGTAATGATTTTCAATGCTTGCCTAACCTAGGCCACTTCATAATATAGAATTAAATATATTAATAGTTATGAAATATGGGTTTTATATGTTACTGCCTAATCTATTAAATCAAGTCTAAATTATCCAACTTAAAAAATAAAGATAGTAATTACAATAACCTTATCTAACATTGTATATTTTGCTACAGTAGGGAATTTTCACCACCAGTTGCGCAATATTGTCGCAAATTTCTTCCTAACAGGCATATAGTTTATAATTATTCAACAACATATTTCTATAAATGTGTTTTTAGCATCTAGATTGCACCACCTATGTTTAACCACAAATGTTTTCTACTAGTTCAGTTGTTACAACAATTTTCCTTATTCAACATTACTTAATAAGAGAGAATTTCAATATAACTATCGCATTTCTCTTTAAAGGGTGGACAAATAATAGAATTATCCTAACAACAAAAGTACTGACGTTCAAGTCATCCAATATTTAGCGTCTAAATAATTTGTATGTCTTCCTCAATAGTGCTTTTATGTAACAGTTTAATTCGTAGTTGGTCCTCGTTGAGATTACAAGACAGATTAGATATTACTAAAAACTAAGGATTACCACATGCATGAATTCACGAGTTTCACAAAAGCTGGACATAGAATTTACAGATTTCTTCGGGTGGTTGGGGGACGTTGTCTCTTAATTATTGAGATATAAATCTTTGTCATTATTATATACCATCATCAAGGTTAACTTTGATAATTTCAAATAAATTGAGCCTCAGATAGATTGTTTATAAAATGAGTGATATATATTTTTTAAATTCCAATGAGTAGAAATTAAAATTTCTGACGTTTCACGGTTTAATGCAAGTCGCTTTCACGAAGAAATTATTTCTAAATCTGTTGATTTACGATATTGGGTAAGAATATCACCTGAACTAATTGACTGTTATACAAGATTCACGACTCTTTAATCTGGCTCTCCACAATTAAAAACTGTATAATATCAGAATGGTAGGTATATTTCGTTTAAGAATGTGTTGCTGAGATATTACGAGGGTAATGCATGCTACTATGAGCTCTTTTCCTAATTAATTTATTTTTCTACTTAGCATTTAAATGAAAAAAAAGGAACTATTATTAATCAGTAAAGATTAAAATAAGCCTCATATAAAATAATCTTCTTTTAAACTGAAATATATTCATTTTCTAATTAAACAATAATTTCAATGTAGAACAAAGCAACCGGTATGATACTTTAATCAACAGAGAGGTAACAATGAAATGAAAAAAATAATAATAAAAAACAATGAAATTAATTTTTTTTCCCTCGGAATGATATGAATAATGCTAAAACTAAACAGATGTGAACAAATGTTCAAGTATTTTAGGTATATTTCAAGATAAATAACGCCATAATTTAGATTGTTTAAATGAATAAATTTACTTTCAAATTAGATGATTACAAATTTAGGAGTAATTAACATATTTTTTTAAAATAAAATATAAACATCACTTTTAGTTAATACTCAACTAACATTGTTAAGTTATTTCATTGTAGCTCCACGGAAATTCTGTATAATTCATAAGTAAAATTCATTACGAACAGATCGTTGAACAAAACAAACATATTTAAGTTATGAGATTACTGATTATGTATGAATTTAAGAATTCGCACATCATCAAAATATCGACTTTAAGGATTTATTGAAAAGTTACACTTTTAAAATGCTAAGCTTGATCTCAACTTTTTAGACGTATGTATCTACCCAATTTTAATGTTATCACTATTTTCTATCTTAAGAGGTTATGCAAACTTCATAAAATTTGAAACATCTTTTGGGGTTCTTTATTAGCCACAGTTTGTTTATTCTCCGTCGTTTGATATTTCACCATCTTTATGTGTTTAACAAGTGACAACATCTCCCTATATAACATTTTGGGTTACGGAAAAAAATCAATTACAGGTGGTTAGTTTAGTTAGTAAGAAGTCTGAAAAAGGCATTTACTGTTTTAGCCTGTATATTTTTTTGACTAACTGAGAATATTAAGACTTTAATTTGTGAACAGATTACCAGGGTTGAACTGTTTGAATGCAGTAAATGTTTACCTGCAAAGCGGTTGATTATTTGTGCATTTATGTCTTTACTTAATTGTTTAGCACATTACTGTTCTGTCTACATATATATGTGACTAAGTTTAGGAGGTTTTGTGGAGATTGATTCTAAGTATGTTGTTGGTATTTATTGAAAATTGATCTCAGTTAGTTACTCAGTGTGTAGTTTCTCAGTAGTGCGTACCCACGACCTCACCTACACAAAGGAAACGAAAACCTTTCAATCTTGTCGTAGGCGCTTATCTGTTAATGCTAACAGGTTGGTATCCAGTAGAAGAATTATCATCTCAGACAACTTTTGACTATCATACATTACCATTGTCTCACTACCAATATAATTTAACCCCACCAATCACGACGTGTCATTAGAACTTCAGGAGCTTCTTGAAATTAAATACCAATGAGGTGAGTATTATAATTTAGTTGGTCTGCTGAGGAGTATCATAGTGGGAAAAATAATTTTTCACTACTCCATGGCTTTAATAGTATCTAGCTGAGATCAAGCAGTAGCAAGTACACACAATATATATATATATATATACATATAATTATTTACCAGGTGGGTTTTGTTAAGTTTGTTCAATTTGAATGTAGAACACATCACAAACTGATCTCAACCAAACAATCAATAAATTTAAGGAAGTACTAGGCATTTGTTTCGTTTTGATATTAAATTTCTTATAAATGTATACCAACAGACCAATAAGGGATCAAACTTATGTTTATAATCCCTAACTTCAGTTATTCAATCATTATTCAAAAATACTAGTAATCTCTGTCTCATTTTCGATGTCACTGAACTACATCCTTTTTTTTTTCATTTTCTTGAATGTAGATATTTTTCCCAGTCACTTAAATTTGTCATAAATAAAATATTATTTGATTTCGTATAAATTTTAGCTCAATTTGTTAATAGCTTATTTTTCATTGAAACATAACTATTGTTTCCTTTATCACTGTATATAATCTAACTGAAATATTTAAACAACATTTTAAATGACACATTTTGAAATTTCTTTTATTTATTCATTAGTGATATATGGTAACTTCATTTAGACTTTCTATTTTCTTTGGTTTCAATAGTTACATAAAGTAAAAAAAATGAAAGTCATATGGATATATATATATATATATATGACATACCAAGTATATATATATATATAATGATATCATGCCAAGCATCAGTTCATTTACTTTTCATAGATTTAGATATTTTTCATTGTTTCATTTAAATGCATTCTAAATCAATATGCCATTTTAAAGATTTCATTAAAGAACAATTTTTTTTCACCTGTGATATATATACATATTTCCATTGATGTATAAATCATGTTCCAGGTTAAGAGAAAACCAGCTGTTTATAGGTATACGATTGCTATTTCTTGTTTCAACTGTTGCAGTCATTTTAATGCTGAAAAAAATTATGTCAGGATGTATTTTTATTTATATGAGCACTTATTTCAAATGGATTGGTAATTTATGTGGGAATGGGAGATTTCATTTAATTTCTTAAATGCCAATTATTTCTTTAACAAAATTATCATTGTTATTATCTTTTTGATTGAATATGTCACAGATTGATGTTGGCAGGGTACCATTGAAAACCAGGGAGCACTGGACAGCTGTTTCGTTCTAGTATGGAACTCCTCAGCAATGTGCACCCCAGATCCGGCACCAGGGGCTTCAGGTCGACGGCGAATGCCTAACCATCTGCACCACTAGGTCGGCATCCAATGGTAGAATTCCCACTTCTATCAATTTGTGATATATAGCGCGACGATCATCCATTGTCGTCGGTGATAACTGTCTCACTCCCGACAAGTCTGAACTTCACCGGTCACGACTTCTCACAATCAAGTCTTCGACTTAACCATCCGTTGTTATTTTGTTGGTAGTGTTATATGATGATGGATTTGATCTCAATAATGTAATGTATTTGTGCTATACATTTTAAACAATCTGGTTACACACATACATGTCAAGGCATTTACATAATAACATAGATAACGAATAAAGGTTAGAGAAGGTAGAGAAAAGGTAGAATGATTACAATCCGATAATTGAGAAGGATCAAAAATTGTTACTTCATCATAATAATCAATAATAATAATAATAATAATAATCGAATTGAGATGGTTTGTAGAGACTGGTATTAAATTTAGTTGATTGAATTCGTCACAGATTGATGTTGGCAGGGTACCATTAAAAATCAAGGAGCACTAGACACCACCATCTAATGGTGGGATTCTAACTTCCATCAATCTCTGATATAGCGCGACGATCATCTATTGTCATGTTTGATTACTGTCTCACTGCAAACTGCAAAGGAGTTCCATAGTAGGAGGAAACAGCTATCCAGTACTCCCTAGTTTTTAATAATACTCTGCTAATATCCATCTGTGACGAATCCATTTAATTATAATGATGATCAAAATTACTATGGTGAGTTCAGTGTCATAACAAACTGTTTTTGTAAACACAAACAGGGGGAGATTTGCATTTTCAAATGGCCAAGACTTCTATAAATTTAAGAATACGTTTGTAACAACTTCTCAACAGAGATTTAAAAGCCATTGCAAAGGTCAAACTTATGGCAATCAACGAGTAAGGTTTTGTATTCCCTGTTTCTATTGGATCATTTGATGTCATTTGTTTATGAAATCACTCAAACACATGTTCCTTCACACAATTAAAATGAATTATGTAATATAGTTTTAATACATATTCAAATAAAATGTTTCACAATGCATGTATTTATACGATATATACTAATTGTAATGTATCAGATTAATTTTATGTACAATTCAAGTCTTATTTGTAGACAGAACAATAATATGTTAAAATAATTTGTTTAAGTAATTTCTTTTTAAAAATGTATAGTACGGCACAATATTAAGGAAATGTTCGTTTGATGAAGGTGAAATTTGATTTTTTGTACAAAGTAAACCAAATATAGATTACTGTGAACACCTTTACGAATCATATGTTTGAACTTATCGTAAAATGTCTAATTTACATATGATATATGCTAAAGAAATGGGATAATGATGACTTGTAATAGAATAAGGAATCGACATTACAAGTTTCAGTTAGGTTATTTCTTATACAATATTTACTGTATCTTTATAAGTGGCACACTTCTCTGCTACAAATGATTTGTCTGTGTAAGATAAAACAGTAATGAACTTGCAATTATGTACACTTGACTGCAATAATTGATGATCACAATAAATTCATTGTTTGGTAAAACATTATTTTAGCAAACTATATTAGTTATGTCAGTTGGGTTAGTACTTTTGTACATCCTATCGTTTTTATCAACACAAACCGATAATCATTAATAGAAGTTAAATATAAAAACGATACCACTTAATGATTAATTTACGTAGTTTTCGAGTGAAAACGTCAAGTAGCATATTACATACTATGAATTAAGTGATATATTCGATAGTAATCAGTAACATCATCTGAATTTTGATGAAACTTCACTTGATAAAACCTCACTTAAACACCGTGACAATTAAGTAGCATAATAGAACAGTGGACATGCACATAATCTGACAGTTATTTTCATTTATTTAACGAAACGAAGTAGATTTAATTAACATCAACAGAATGATATTTGGTCGGCCTGAAAATCTGTCCGACCGGTAATTATCGTAATACATAACTCCAGAAAAGTGTCTCACACTTTCTTTAACACACTAACTCGTATTATTTCAGAAATATCACAATAAGTGAGTAAGAACATCATCAAATAATAATAATGGTAATAAATTAAATTTTATATTTTAACTGTTTAACAATGTATTGAACTATTTAATAAACATTCACAAACTATTCGAAATAGTTATTTTGTAGGATCATGAGGTAAACAAAGAAGAAGTAAATGTTATCTGTAAAAAAGTACATTTCGGAGATAACTGTACATTTTATGAACACATTTTTACATTTTGGTTTTGTAGGGATTAGTGAATTTGAATCACTAGTAAGTTATACATATCCCCACCCAATAACCTACAGTTTAAACCTTCGTCATGAAGCCTGAAGATTATTGGGTTGATATCCTTTGGTAATGTTAATGTATATTGTTGAAGGAATTCGAACTAGTACGAAAATCTAATCTAGTTATTTCTAGTTTATAAAAATATTCTAAGGTCACTTTGTGATGTTAACTTCAAATGAATTTTCACAGTAAATCATTCTTTGGATAACTTTATTTTTTTGTAAAAACTTTCTTGATTTCTTGAAATAAAGTGATTTACTTTAAATTAGGAGTATGATGGTATAATCATGTTAAATAAACGTTAACATACGTGAACTATTAAACTACTGACTATGTTTATAACAATATGTATGAAATATGTGCTCAACAATGTAAAATTAGACTTTAATGATTCAACCGAAATCGAAGAAGCCAAAACTAATTTTTAAGGTTCAATAATCTGAAGTATTTTGTTGCTTGAAAAACGAACGCTGGCCTTGTTTAACTCGATTTAATAATCAGAATTACCGAAAAGTATCTTCTAATAATGATGTATTCTAAAAACCACCAAATCGCTCATATATGAAATTGATAAACTAATGCAGACTATATTTCTTTTCATAGTAGAAAAGTTCAAATATATGTACTTCATTCATGATATTTGTTTCAAAGCTTTATTGTGAAGAACGTTGTTCGATTCTTAAGCATTTTAGAGTCAATTCTTTGAGATTCATCGGATAATTATTAGTGTATATAGAGCTACACTGACTGCAGAATCTGAAACTTTTCAGTCCATGCTATTGATAACACAACCACAAGCAAACTTGTTCATCTCTTCCAATCTGTTGAAGGTATGTTGCTACATAGTATTTAGCATTATCAAATGAAATTACATTCTGATAAATCATCTTTTTATAGATGTTTAACTTTTAATCGGATACATGTCAATATCTTTTAAAACATGTTGGTGAATATTTGTATTCAATAAAGAGATATTTGAAATGTAATGGATGAATTACATATTTAAACCAATAATCATAAGATTTGAAAATAATTTACAGACTATATGGCAGGTATACATAAGAGACTAAACTTTAATCGTACAGTATATCATTGATTTAACTAGCCATGTAAAATATAAATAATACCTATTAATATAATTTCCCATGTACTTGTGTATACCAGATGAAGAAAGTGCAGGATGTTTACGATTAACAATAAGGAATACTAATTATTACCATCAACTAGAATCTTCCCGTTGATTTATTATGGACTGAATCTGGTCAGTCTCTGTTACTATATGTGCATCCTGAGCGGATTGCCTCGATATAGCGATTATTCACAATTATTATTTAGGTTGGAGTGTAAGTGGCAAGTTGAATCCAGAAGGCGTGTTTCGTTCTGTTTGGGACTCGTCGACTAGATGTACCTGTGGTGGCGTTTGACACGAGACGGACTGAGTTCGAATCCCACCGTGAACATCAACATTGAGATGCAGGTATATCCAGCCGACGAGTCCCAGATAAGACGACATACACCTTCTGGATTCCCCTTGTCAGTTACAATTCAACTCCAATAAAGAATGATAATGTTTCTTCGTTTGAATAACATACTTTTCATATAGTTTACAAGTAGGATATTATCAAGTAGTGGTGGGGAGTAAATTCATTTCACCTGTCTAAGACTCGTTGGCCGCATCCAACTGTTAACATATACATTAATATATGAATTTAATCCCTATTACTTGGAAATCTAAAAAGTTACTAGTTAGGCAGTTTGATCGCTGTAGCTGCAATTTGTTTAGAAATATTTTATTTGTAATTGTGCAAGTGTTTGGTTTTCGCAAGCAGGACTGAATCTAATCAGCCTCTGTTAGCTCGTATGCTGGTTGTTCACCTTTGAAACTACCTGATGCTGGTCCTTTTGAAATTAGCTTGCATGTGATAAATCAAAGGCATTCAACACCGATTGTCTGATATACACGATATTACGCAGTATATGGAATGAATACGAATGAATGACTTAATTATTGGTTCGGATGTAATGTTGACGCGATGTTGTAAACCGTTGAAGATATATTTAACTTTAACTACATGAAGCTTTTGTCTACTTGTTTAATATATTTTTTAGCTTTCTTCACAAAAATGGGGTGTTTCATTTAAAATTTCAACTTACCAAACTTACTAGAACATAATGTTGTGATGGCATGTGCATGTATTAAGTATAAAATATACTTACCTAATCTGTCCTATCAGTAAACTTATGGACATCAACAGTAATAACTCATTCTATGAAATTGGAATATCCAGTTCGTATACTCACTAAGTCTTATGTCAGCAACTTTATTGATTGTACTTGTGTATTTCTTGTTTTCAATGTGAAATAATTATATTAGAATCATATACACAAAATTTTTCTGTACTATTTCTATCTCCTAATCATGACGACAGTGAATTAACAATTGTAAATTATAAACAACAGTATATCTTCAATGTTTTCACCAACACAGAATTATCACTGCTATCGACATTAACAATTCTATTTATTGAATTTGTGTATTAGTTAAAAATACATGGGAATTCAAACTTAAAACTAGGAAATCATAGATTAAAAGTGTGGACAATGTAATTGTGGCGTTAATTATCATAAAACATCTATTTCTTTTTAATTCACATAACCTCTCTTAATAAAAGTAATAGTTATCAGTTATTTCTTTTAAAATATAGCACAAGTGAGTAATTTCAAGTTGTTATTTTTCAAGTTCAATGCAACAACTAATTCGAATACATAATTTATTTATATAAACATGATTCCTGTTGAGTTTATATATATATATATATTTGTTATGCCTAAATATCTTAATTTTCAAAAGAAAATTATTTCTTTATGTTATATCAAAAGTAAACTATTGTTAAAGTAATTATAGTCTATCAGTAATTAAGTAATTAGTAAGAGGGATTAATTTAAAACTATTCTATTTTAGTAAAACATGATCATTCTTATGCAAATTAAAAGAAGACACAATTAATTCTATTATTTATTTAATTGTGAATTGATGCAAATTATTCTTCATCAGATGAAAACAATCTAATAACCTGTTAAGCTGGGCAATTAAAGAAAAGTAGCGAACTTTTAGAACTGTATTTTGGAGGACTATTCTCATTATTTTATTCATGAGTAACGTAATCATTTCATTTCTATGACTGTAACGTTTCCCTTGCCTAGTTCTCTCATTTAGTGTATTTACTCTTAGTATATTGTTTATTTACTATGAACTACGCCTACTTAATTGTGTACAAGTTGTACCATTCACTGTCACTCGTCCCTTTGTTCTGTACAAATGTTAGATTCTTGATTGGTTCACTGTGTGGTCTGATTTTATGTATATATAAAGGCATGATTAAAATATAGTATGATCTTGATCTCGGTTCTCAGTTCTCCGTTTTCCGGTTCCCAATTCAGGTTCTTCTATTGTCGGCCTGGGGGTGAGTGGGCTTAGGTCAGTCGCGTATTATCATCTACGCACACATCTAATTGGCGTTCGCCCACCAACCAAAAATCCTTCTGCCTCTTTTTTCACGCTATAACATAACCTTTGTCTACATTGACATAATAACTACTTAATAGGTTTCTACATTAAGTAATGATGATCAGAAAATTGTTCTTCAATTAAAAATGTTTGTTTAAAACCACTTTAGCATTATGTGAACATTCATCTAATTTGACGGGTGAAACATTGAAATTTATTTATTTATTTTCAATCACTAAGATTTTTTAAGTATCTTCTACTTCTAATGACTTCAGAATTATTTCATTTTGTGAGATCTAGTATGTAAAACCACTTGTGAAGGAGCATCTTTGAACTTTCCGACTAAACGTCAAGTAAACAATAAGTAACAATATACTACACTACTGTAAAGTTCTACAGTTTAAAATAAATATTATATAATCTGTTATGGATAATGATTACAAACTATATAGAATCAAGTCTTAAGTAAGTCGTAAGATGAGAACGGATCGGAACTATGGCAATCAATGTAAAACTAACAGAATTAAAATAAATTTATTCTGTTCAACAGAAATTTTGAATAATTCACAAAATTACTATTACTAGATGTTAATAAGAATATATGCAAGTTAAGAAGTCAATAGTTTAAACGAATTCTACTTTTTCAGTTGGTTTGTTCAAATTCATTTTAGTAAATGAGGAAAAAGTGCACAGTTTATTGACATCGTAGTTTAAGAAAAAGTATTGTTGTATGCTTAAATGTTCATCAACATTATATTATATTCATCGGATGAATACAACATTATGTTATTAAACAAAGAGAATGAACTAATAAGAAATAACTAATTTAAGTGAATTGAGTTGTGTTAAAATATCGCAGAATTGTTATTGTGAACAGTATCACTAAAAATGTAATTATTGTACCTAGATTTAAGTATCTAACACTCTCAGTAATATCTACAGATCCTTTGTAGGATTCTAACAATAATATCTCTCATGAAATATTGGTTTTAAGCAGCCTGGGAGTACTGATAATTAAGAGTTTGGTACGTAACTTAAAGGTTTTGAGTTCCATTTTCCTTTAAAATGAATATAAATGAGATTAAAAATTAAAAAAAAACAGTTGCTACTGACAACTTGTTGAACTAGAAAGTTTGCAGCTATGATTGTTAAATAAGTGGTCGTACATTTACCTTTAACGGATGTGACTTAAGAACAAACGCAAGCAAACTAGCAAATATAGATTTGTGGCAACTTAAAGTAGTAGTTATCTCTTGACGCTTCTAGATTGTGATATTTGTTGGAGAAAACAATATCTAAATCTGTTGAATAGAAACCTACTTCAGAGACCTTGATAATATATTTTATTTGGAAGTAAATGAAAATGGAAGCGCGCAGCATTAGTAAGAAACGTTTTCCGCACAACCAAACAAATTGCATTTACATATCATTTTTCTAAGGGATTTCGCTTTTAAATGAACAGTCAATGAATCTACATGTTAGAAAATATAAAACTGAAGGAAGTAAAAATGAGTTTATTCGTTTACACTATATCAAGTAAAACAGTTAAAGCTAGTTAACCAACGTGCGGTCCGGTCAGCAAAACCTCTAATCATGATACCCTTTTACAGATACTTTTAACAAATACTGATAATTGGGATGGTTACTTTTGTAGAGATTGGCTATTTAACTGATTGAATTTGTCACAGATTGATGTTAGCAGGGTGCCATTGAAAACTAAGGAGTACTGGTAGAGTTCAGACCTGTCGCGAGTGTGGCAGTTATCACCAGTGACAGTAGATGATTGTTGCACAATATATCACAAATTGGTGGAAGTGGTAATTCTTCCACTGGATACCGACCCAGTGGAGCAAAGGGTTAGGCGTTGGCAGTCAACCCGAATCCTCTGGTGAGGAATTTGAGGTACACGCTGCCCAGAAGTTCCACACTGGAACAAAACAGCTGTCCAGTGCTCCTTGGTATTCAATCGTACCATGTCAATATAAATCTGTGATATATTCAATCAACCAAATAATGATAACTTTATCATGATATTTTAGTCTATGAAGAACCACTAATCAGTGTCAATAGTTATTTCATTACGGTTTCCAAACCTTCGATAATGTGCATCACCGACACTTATAGTTGATAAAATATAAATCTTCACCTCTAGCAAAAAATACGTCATCACTCTATTCTCATGTGATATCATCGTTGAATTACGTTCCCAATTTTAGCACGGTTAACTTTAAAGAATAGATTTTAAGGCTAGTTATTGTATGTGGCTATTGTGTAAACGTCTGGCACAATCAAAGCACACTTTTCTGGAAGGAATTATGAATACAAATGACCCTTGAAAGCAATCATAATTCAGACACATATTACACCACTTGTTGTTAAAATAAATAACTTGTCATTTCGACCCTAAATTAATCTGATATAAAACAATGCAGTTGATTCGCCTCTAATTTTCGAGAGACGTGACAGTCATTTTATTTGAATACTAAAATTGAATAAATGCTGACGAAAAGTACCATTCGATACATTGACTAATAAATTATGAAATAGGTAAATTCTATTAACTAACTGACTCAAATATTCACTTGTCAACTTACAGTTAGAATTTCCTGTTTGTGTTTTATGCCCGTGATACATATCAGCAGATCGCTTCTGGTTAACTTCATTACCATTCATTCTACCAGTATCTTGTGTATTAAACATTCCACTTAATGAATCGTTTCTGATTATATCTTCGTTCTTTGTATCTTTATGACTCAATTTCAAATTGTTATTTTCAGATTTGTTTACTTCACAACCATCACATATACTAACAGCCATTCTAGATATTGGCTGACATGTACACCAGCATGTGTGGTTTTCCATCCATGTCGAAAATAACCCATGCCATATCCCATCGGAGTCTATACAACCATTTGGATTACTACTATCGTTATCATTGTTAAAGTTTGAATTGTTCTGTTCCACTATATGTTGTTCTTTAATAATTTGAGTGAAACAGTCAACCTGTATGCAGATTATCCATGCATAAAATAGATAGTTCACTGTTAAAAGGAGATGTAGCTGGAAGTGAATCATTGCATGTGGATGAATGTTGATCATAAAATCTAAAGACTAAACGAATTTAATAAACTACAGATGGATACATTACGTAGTGTAGATACACATAACTTTTAATCAAGAATCAAGTATTATGTTAGGCGCTTCTACAAGAGATAGTGATATTTTAACTGATTATTTTATGTTTTTAAGTAGGAAAAGTAATACATGTTTAAGAAGAATAAGTAATATCGTAACTGATCTGATCACATTACATAATTCTATACAGTATTATTAATAGAACTGGATTAGATTTACGCGAATTATTTAATAGAAACAGTATTCTCTGATTAATGTACTTTAATTGTTTCATCATGGAATGTTTTACTCCAAAGAAGACAACGAAATTTCAATAAATTATTCTTATCCTTTTTCATAAATTACGTAAATGTATAGTGCATTTTCCATTATTATAAAATATATATTCACGACTTGATGTCAAAGACAAATGAGTATTCTCAATGTTCAATTAGCTTGCCTTAACACTTACATCTTATATATAATAGTACCTTCAAATCGATATTTTAACCAATTATTACAACTAAATATCCCACGTGATTACTGACCAATGAAATTCATTCATCTGTAAACACATGTTTATGATATGCTTATTTTATATAACCAATAAATGACAGATTTCAAGGTCAGTATAGTGTAAGTTTAGTTTTGAATTACTGCATCTTTTCAAACAGGTCAATTATGAATATGTGAAATACTTTAAAGACGAAGGAAATTATCAAATTTGTGGTGATTTAAAGTTCATTTTTACAAATTTACTATGTTAGATTGCAAAATAAATCGGTATTATAGACACTTCATCTAACTAAAATGTAGTTTTTTCATTAGATACAATACAAATGTAGTTCAGAGACAGTATGAAATTTCACATCAGAGAAATATTCACCAAAACCATCTATTTTTGCAGAAGTAAACTATGTCAAAATGAATCTGTTATGATTTGATTATAGGTTTTTTGCATACCACTTTAAATTGACTAGGGATATGATATATTTAGTTTCTTGTGATTAGCGAAATGTTACTATCCATAGCATAGCATCTAGGGGAACTGGAATCAATCTTTTATTGAGTCAACAGTCTAGACTGTTGAACTATCTGATTGATTTACAATTGTCTTCGAGCTGATTCGTTTTATATGTTTATATTGAACATTTTGACTAAGGAATCGCTGTTTTGTAGCAATATTTAGTCTTATCATACAGGATAGAAGTAAAACAATTATTATATATTCGTCCGTTCAGAATTGCTTTCAGAAATCTTTTAAATCATTCATAAAACAATTTTTCTTGTCTAGATGATTTTATTTAAATACCATTCGTTGTTCATTATCAATAGCCTTAATGATATTTCTTATTGAACGACCGCCTCTTACCTATGCCGGATGGTCAAAACGAATTGCAAAGTAACCACGTTTAATATATACTTCTTGCTTGGTGACACTTATTATCAAGGAATAAATACAGTCTTGTGAGCTTTGATACTTTCTGTGATACTGGGTCAGGACTCACTTATATCACAATTTCAACGATTTGGAATTAGGAAACTTGCAAAATTTACATTCAACAATACAGTAACTTTTTAATCTATAAAAGGAATTTTTCTTGACTAAAAGGATTACGAGAAAGTATAATGTCTATATTAGATTATTTACAATTACGTTGTTAACTAAATAGCTTTCCAGTTAATCTAGTTATCCTTATATGGATATATACTTTTTAACCATTAATAACATTGTAGATAATTTGGTAAGGAATTTTAGTATATATCAACCATAATCTTTTTGAAGTATGATTATAGACCAGATATTCATTTAAATAAAGGGTCTCTTACAAGATGTCATTATAAGTACAACGTTCAGTGACCAACTGTCAATTTCTCCTACAATCATCTAAAAGTACAACATTTTTTTAAGAAATATCAATATAATTACAACTACCTATAATGTAATTAAAGCATTCCATCCATTTTTATGTGACATTCAGCTTCGTATTTGAGCATGAGAAACAAAAATAAAAGTTGTTTCTCATTATGTATTGTTGTTAATCCTGAAATGTGAGTAGTTAAAACGAGTTTGTTAATATCGGTTCTGATGGAATTTGGTTATATAATTCTGTAAACAAGAAATGTTATTCATGTCACAAAACAGAATTTTTCATTTCATCATATCAATTACAGTAAAATAAATGTCAGTATGATACAGTGTATCATGAGCACATTCAATTAAGTAACATAATAATGATCCGTTAATTATTAAATTAGATTTATTTGTAATTACTTTTTCCAGTTTAAACAAGCTGAAGTATGTTTTCTTTATCACAGTCGATACCGATATGTTAGCTTTCTATCATTAAGCAAATAGTTTAGTGTGAGTTGATGAGTTGTGACAACTTTACTTAATTCAGTACATAATATACACGTGTTGGTTTTAATAGTTACATAAGGAAATAAGTTATAGTATAAGATATGTTTTAATGGTTTTTATAATAACTTTGTGGTTTCAAAATCTGTTTCAATACTAAAAGTGTTTCGCAACAGACATAATGAAATTGGTTAAAGTTTAATGCCTTTAACAACTTTAAAAATTTTTTAAAGGCATATTACCAGTTTCTAGATTCTATTAATGTAGATATATCGTACAAAACCTTATTTATCCACATGTCAATATATTCAAGCTGAAAATAAACTCATTTTCCAATCCTGATGACAGTATGAGTTAGATGAGGAATTCATAATAATCTATGAAATCTTTATCAACGAATTCATTGAGGAGTTAAGCAGATGGAATTATAATACATAGACTGTTATATCCGCGGTGATATAGAAATGTCATGCATTGAGATCATTTTCTATTTTGGCGTATTAACTTTGCCAGTCTACCTACCATTCAATGAAGTACCTTTGAAATGAATTTTTTATTAGTTAACCGGGGATAAATAATTTGAAATATAAACACAATGATTTGCGCACTGCACACAATTCATATATAGAAAAGTAAAGAATTATTACTTATGACATTAGCTTCAGTACTCATAATAATAACTTTTAACGTTTTTATCATTATACAAAAGTATTTCTATTACATCTTTCGTGTACGAAAAAAAGTTATTCATTTTTAAATTTCGGATAAACTCGATTCTGAACAGCTTGTTTCCAGAATATTCTTCAACTCAATGTTGTCGCTTCTTAAAACAATATACTTAAAAAATAAAATAATCTTAGACATACTTCTTACTGAATCATTTATCGTCATTTTTCCGCATTTACATAAAACAAATCCAATACATTATAGCCTAATATATATGCTATTCCAAATTTCTTAACAGCAGAAAATCACTATAGTTGAAAACATGCAATGTATTGTCACGAATGTTTTGTTCACTAAAAGTAAACTAAATGCTTAAAATACCATTCAGCATAGCAATTATATCTAATCGTCTATTATTTATATAAATGTCTAGCGCAAAATTACATACTACAGATGTTTAGCGTCATTTTAGAGGCGGCAACATATTACTTACATACCATATATTTACAGTTATTTCTAGTGGAAAATCATAACAATAAATAAGGTTACATTTTTCAACCTTACAGGACAATAATTATTTTGTAATATTATGCATTACTTAATACAATACATGAAATGTTTGTAAATTTGGCTACAAAATTTAAACAAAATTTATTATTTTGTAACAGCAAATAGTATAGTTTCAGTGTAAATCCCAGTTCAGGTGAGAGTTTTTTTCCCTTCTGTGGCAAACTGCTTCATTTATAATTGTAAGTATCTTTAGCGTACATTCCAGACATATTAGTTTTTACATTTCAATAAATACATCTTACATTTTTAGTATACTATCAAGAATGTATACATTGCATATTATGTGTAGAAATGAGATACTAATTGTAGAATCAAGGTTACTAAATTGATATAAAATCGTAATGTATACATATATATATGTGTCTTACAGTATAGTAAACATTAATTTGAATGGAAATAACACCAAGCTATTATCATGTCTCCAAACTATCATATTCAGTTTATAATGTTAATATGCTAAAAATCGTTTCATTTTAGTAGTTAAAGAAATTAAATAATAATTTTCTACCTTTACTATTCCCTAGTGTTATCTTTATGTTGGATAGACAACTGTTTTCCTGTTATTGTATTTATGAGCTCATTTGAAGGCATAAAATGAGGGTCAGTTACATGGAAACCTGACAACGTGATATACAATAATTGGTCACCGCTTAATTTGAATTCATAGTAGGACAACTGATTACTGACTTATTGGTTCAGGCCTAAACAACACATAACAATGACACAATTTAGTAACAAATAATTTGCTTTATTGACTGAGTAATAAAATCATGATCATACAGTTTTCATGAATTTAACTGCTGATTTAGTCACTGTACAATATGTTTATATATAATCATTATCTGCAGACAGTTTAAATATGATGAGATTATCTTTTATGGCATTATTTTTGCCAGACAGATGCTTATGCTTGATCAAACAAAGTTGGGGTGCAAACGGTATCATCTGTATTTCTGAGGACGATTTATATTTAAGTGTATTCATTCACTTCTAACAATGTCTACAAGACCTCATGTATGCTAGAAAGGCAAATACATAATTAATAGTCTATCAACATATGTTTTCTGTAAATATACGAGTGGTCAATTAAAGAAAAACAGAGACTGACGGGCAAAAAACAATAAAAAATTTAGTCGCTTTGAAGATACTTAAAAAGGAAAAAACAACAACTTCAAAAGACGACTTGATTACAAATTGGCGTCAGTTGAATATTTATTCACCATTACCATTAAGTCAATGTGAACATCAACAACTAGTCTCTCATTATGACTCCACACTAAGACATAGTTTTATATTTGAATACATGAAGTTATTACAAATTAATAAGCGATGAGTAAATTATCATAATAAAGATAAAACTGAATGTAAAATGTTGTTTAATGACAAAAATCGATTACACATTAATGAAGTCTAAGATAAAGTTAAATGGTAAGAAAATTGCAAAATTAAATTGAGACGTCAGTTAGTCACTCGACTTCATTGAAATATGGACTAAACCGAAAGGTAACTCTGTAACAGATCTATTAATTACCATAAATCATCGCGCAACCATATAATTACAAAATTGCTTGAAACATTTAAACTTAGCTTCATTGATAGTTAAAATCAAAGAGCCGTACAAAGGTTTTCTGAATGGAAAATCATGTTTCCTTAAACAAATATCCATAGCCTTTGCTGTTTGTAAGAAACATCTGGTTTAAGAAGGGTATAGAGTATAAAAATAAGAATCGCTGTTATTTACGCATTGGAGAAAACCAGACTGCTTTTCTGAATGCTGTTGAAGTTACCTTTTACCTCAAAATATCGTCTATTACACACCGCAAAGGCTGCATCTATCTATTTAGGGAAATTTAGTTTACACTTTTAAAAAAACTTAAAAGATACACTTTCTTTGCCCCTTCAGTAAACTCTTACTCTTTATGGTTATTCTTATTTTTACTTCAATTTCACTATTATACAATTATTTATAATGGTCAACAAATTCCTTCCAAAGTTACCCTTCGATCTCATTTTATGTGCTCAACTTGAGTAACTGATTGAGTTCTGAAAGAAATTTTAAATTTTACTTCCTCATATTACATAATTACTGAAAACATTCGACAGACGTTTTAATCTAAATTTACGCCTACGCTTTACAATTTCATTGTTGTGTAATCAATCTTCAGTAGTGGCCAACATTTCAATCACCTTAATGAAGAATGTCAGAATGATAACCAAGGAGAAAACGAATAAGCTGCCTTAAACACTAACTTAGGAGTAAGAACGAACGTTAAATATTTTTTCATAAATGTTTACTACCACTCTAAAATATTCAAACAATGGCTGATGTGTGCTGTTTCATTTCTAAAATATATTCCACATCCGAAGTTGTTCATAGATAGAATCAATCAATCAATGCCTGTTATTCCAAGTGGAGCATAGACCGCCCACCAGCATTCTCCAACCAACTCTGTCCTGGGCTTTCCGTTCTAGCTCTTCCCAAGTGCTGTTCATTCTCTTCATGTCTGTTTCCAATTCCCGACGCAATGTGTTCTTGGGTCTTCCTCTGTTTCTGTGGCCTTTAGGATTCCAAGTCAGTGCTTGTCTTGTGACACAATTTGATGGTTTCCTCATTGTATGTCCAATCCATCTCCAGCGTCGTTTCCTAATTTCTTCCTCAACTGGAAGTTGATTAGTTCTCTGCCACAACAGGTTGTTGTTGATGGTATCTGGCCAACAGATCCGAAGAATCCTACGCAGACAGTTGTTTATAAATACTTGTATCTTCTGAAGGATACTTTTCGTAATTCTCCATGCAAGTTTCAGCCCCATACAACAGGACTGTCTTCACAGTTGTGTTGAAAATTTTGACTTTTATATTGACTGACAGTTGGTTTGAGTTCCAGATGTTTTTCATTTGTAGAAACGCTGCTCTTGCCTTACCAATCCGCGCCTTCACATCCGAATCAGACCCTCCTTGTTTGTCGATTATGCTGCCCAAATATGTAAACGTTTCAACGTCTTCCAGAATTTCTCCCCAAGTCGAGTGTAATTGGGTTAGTGTTTGCTGTTTTGTATCGGAGGATCTTGCTTTTCCCTTTGTGTATGTTGAGGCCTACTGCTGCTGAGGCTGCTGCTATATTGTTGGTCTTCACATGCATTTGATGATGTGTGTGTGAGAAAGAAGAGCTAGGTCATCTGCAAAGTCCAAGTCATCTAGTTTCGTCGATGTTGTCCATTGTATTCCGAGAGTGTCTTCAGATGTTGCAGTCTTCATGATCCAGTCGATGACCAGTAGGAAGAGGAAGGGCGAGAGTAATCAGCCTTGTCTGACACCTGTCTTCAGTTCGAATGAATCTGTGAGCTGACCTCCATGCACGATTTTACAATGTAGTCCGTCGTAAGAATTCCGTATGATGTTGACTATCTTCTCGGGTACGCCGTAATGTCGTAGAAGGCTCCATAATATTCTCCTATCCACGTTGTCGAATGCTTTTTCATAGTCGAGGAACTTGATGTAAAGTGGTGAATTCCATTCAATTGATTGATCAACAATGAACCGTAGAGTAGCAATTTGATCGGTACATGATCGATCTTTACGGAGTCCGGCCTGTTGATCTCGGAGTTGGCCGTCGACTGGGTCCTTTAATCTGTTCAATAACACTCTGTTGAAGACCTTTCCTGGTACTGAAAGTAGGGTAATGCCTCTGTAGTTCTCACAATTGCTGAGATCGCCTTTCTTTGGTATCTTGATGAGGTACCCTTCTTTCCAGTCTGCTGGAACTTGTTCTTCCTCCCAAATCTTCCTGAAGAGAATGTGGAGTATCTTTGAAGTTGCTTCTATATCTGTCTTCAGTGCCTCCGCTGGTATGTTGTTTGGTCCTGCTGACTTGCCACTCTTCATCTGTCTGATGGCCATTTTGATTTCTTCGACTGTTGGTGGGTCTGTGCTTATAGGGAGATCCGAGGCTGCTGCTTCGATGACTGGTGGGTTCAGTGGGGCTGGTCTATTCAAGAGTTCTTGGAAGTGCTCTACCCACCTGTTCCGTTGTTCATGCACTTCAGTGATTGGTTTGCCAGCCTTGTTCTTGATTGGCCGTTCTGGCTTGTTGAATTTCCCAGCTAACTTCTTCGCTGTATTGTATAGGCGCCTCATATTTCCTTCTCTTGCAGCTTTTTCCGCTGTCATTGCTAGGTCCTCAACAAATTTTCGTTTATCCAACCTGATGCTCCTGTTCACTTGCTTGTTGACTTCGGTGTATTCGGCCTGTGCCTTGGCTTTCTCTGCTCTTATCCGACTGTTATTGATCGCTGTCTTTCTGTTCCTCCTTTCTTGGATCTTGTCCAGAGTACTAACAGAAATCCACTCTTTTTGGTGTTGTTTCTTGAGACCCAAAACCTCCTGACATGTTGAGGTTATTGTTCCCTTAATCTCTTTCCAGTTGTCTTCCATATTAGTTCCACCTTTTTCTAGTAGATCATGAAATGCATGGAACTTGTTGCTGAGAATTAATTTGAATTCGTTGCGTTTGTTAGTATCCCGGAGAAGGGCTGTATTAAACTTGTGTAATACTGCTGCTCCAGTTGTCCAGTTCTTCCTCAGCTTCAGTTTTATTTTAGCCACCACCAGATGGTGATCGGAAGTTATGTCAGCTCCTCTCCTTGCTCTTACATCTTCCATGGTCCTCCTAAATTTCTTATTGATGCAGATATGGTCGACTTGGTTCTCCGTAATGTGGTCCGGTGAAACCCATGTAGTTTTGTGTATATATTTGTGGGAGAATATGGTGCCACCTATAATCATTTTGTTGAAGGCACATAAATTCACAAACCTCTCACCGTTATCATTCCTTTCTCCCAGTCCATATTGTCCCATGATGTCTTCATATCCGGTGTTGTCCATTTCAACCTTGGCGTTTAGGTCTCCCATCAGAATGGTCAGGTCCTTGGCTGAACATTTCTCGATGATTGACTGCAGCCTCGCATAGAACTGGTATTTGTCGTCTTCGTGGCTGTCATTGGTGGGTGCATAGCACTGGATGACATTCATTGTAATCCCTTCCTTCTTCGTCTTGAAGGATGCTGTGATGATCCTAGGTCCATGAGGCTCCCATCTTATAAGAGCCTTCCATGCATCTTGGGATAACGCTAATGCTACTCCTTGTGTGTGTGGGGCGTTTTCTTCTTCGTGGCCGGAGCATAAAAGCACATTTCCCAAGGATAACCGTTGCTGTCCAGCTTGCAACCAATGCGTTTCGCTTATTCCAAGTATCTTCAGGTTGTATCTTTTCATTTCTTCAGATATTTGCATGGTCCTCCCTGTTTCCAACAGCGTGCGGACATTCCATGTACCTATATAAATTGTTGCTCTGGTTGTCAGAAGAGACATCGGCCTCGTGGCTTCCGAAGAAACTCGGCTTTCACCTTGAGGCGTCATAACACACCTTCCAACTCCCAGGGCAGAGTAAAAATGGTTATAAAGGTTTTTACTGGTTAGCGTTTTTTTAGCACGTTTGTTGTTTTACGGGATGGGGTTGCTAGCCCCATGCCCAACCCTCCTCCTTTATCCGGGCTTGGGACCGGCAGCAACCCTAGGGGCTATAGGCGGAGTTCATAGATAGAAAGCGCTTGACAAAGTTTCGGAAATATATTGATTTAACAGAACCTGAAAACGTTGTAGCCACCAATTAGTACTATCTACAAAGAATCATTTTTTAAGGGCGATCACGTCAACCATTGACTCTATATTGTCTAAGTTTCTAATTAGACATTATCTGTAGATTACCCTATTGAAATATAATAATTCACAGTTTCTAAATGTGAGGATTTTGTAATATCGCTCTCAGGTCATTCATTGCTACAATGGCTAGTGCTTTTACTTCCAACATAGCACTTACTGTTATGAAGTACCGGATTGAAAAGAAGCAGGTATTTAGTTTTCCAAAATTTCATTAGTTCTACAGTCAAAGTTAGTACAAAAATCAATTAATGAACCAGATAAACTTAACGATTTGTTTACCTGACTTTAAAAAAATCACCATTTTTATCTTATTAAATACAGAATTTCGTTTCACTTAATGAGCAACATCGTTGTGGTCATATTAATTAATTAATTAACCAGTGTTGTATTGTAAACATGCTTATACATGCATCATTGACTAGTTATATTAGCTTTCTTTATCTAATACTTAAACATTTTTCATACTGAGCAGTAAATTTCATGCATATGAATACAATATGCTCACATGAAAATCAGCGATACAGTACAGCCTTTCATTGAAATATGAATAAAGTGGGCAGTTAATTAATTACATATAGATTTTACAAAAGCTGATAAATAACATTTAGTTTCTATAGATATTGTAACTAAATAGTGTAAGTTATTTTGTTTATACCTCATCGATTATACAAATACGCCTGTATACAGTGATATTACGAGTCAAAGGAATAGTATTATTTGTTCCGTAAAGGAAGGTCCTAGCACTCAGAATACTTCTTTCAACTCAATCTCTTTATATAACAAGGTACTAATCACAAAAGATTTAATACTAGGTGGAATTAAATTACACTGTTATTAAAGTCACAGTGGAAATGTATTCCTAATGTTTGTAACTGAAGCATACGATGTATTTAGTTATTATAATAATTAACATAAAGGGATATGTTTTATTTAAAAGAAGCTTGCTCTTAAATTTCAGAGGTATGATCATAACTAGTCAATATTTGTTTTAGACAGTTCAATGCCTATCATTCTGACTTCTTTCATAAAACATATGTTAAAACTATTTATTAACATTAGTGTATGGTGGTGTACAAGCGATCATATCCAATGTCATTCTGTCGCACTCTTTGGTACTGGCCGAAGAATATGCGTTTGGTAGATCTAAGTTGTAACGTATATTGAATAATCACTTGGTAATGACCACTATGATATTTGTTTAGTCTTTTTGATCACCCCAATAAACGACTGATCTTCTAAATATTTTCAATTAAATCTGTTTTCATTGTCAACATAATTTCCACTTTTGGTTCTTAACGCTAAAAACGACTATGATGAAATACATAATTGATCAGATTTGATTAATTATCATTTAATCAGTGTAACATGGTCTGTTACTTCGAATTAAACTAATTCAATTTGTATCTGTAATATTTTCTAAGGTATCAATATAAATAACCTTGGAGTTTTTTTTGTTTGTTTGTAACATTCTGAGTGAAAATGAATGTTTCATGAAAAATTATGTTATATTGTAGATAATTAATGAAGAGTACAAGATTATTCACATGATGTATTATTAAAGATAGAGATTGACAAAAATGACAACTTATAATAGAAATGAATTCAAGCTGTCAATTATTTTATGATTATATGCATATAATGTTCTTAAATTCTCTTTATTAGAACAAAGATTACTTAGTCATAAATTAAGTGTTAACTTGATTACCATATTTATAGTATCTATTTTACAAAAATGTGTAGACAAACTTATAGATAAATTACAATCAATCAGTTATAAGTAGTATGCAGCCTGGCACGAATATTCGTTGGTTCAATTTTTCATACAACATCAACTCAAGGTGTACAAGGTGTACAAAAAGGTTGATAAAAGAGTCGAAATAGTGTGGTATCAATGATAGTGAGAAGACTTGATTTTATAGAGTAGAATTAACATTTTTGTGTGAAGGAATACTGAGACTTATATTATACACAAAGCTAATGGGTAAAATAATCTATACCTTACTTACTGATTGTCAAGGAAGTTTGTGTGAATTAAAATCTATTAATGGCTAGCATATCTTCTGGAAGCGATTAAGTAAAACCACTTAAGGTGTAATCGGGAAACGATGTCATTGAAAAGTACAGTCCTGTTTAGTATTTGCTTATTTATTTGCACTATTTCAGACAGTATATTCTTTCGACATTGACGAATTAAACATTTATACTGTGAAAATGTATTAGTTACTTGGTTTTTGGTATATGGAATAAAGTGCATATAATATTTCGTGACTCAGTGTTCCACTCGGTCATAAGAATTTAGGTCGGATAATTTGAAATCAATATTGAGCCAACTTCTCCATCTGTTGATCGTGGATTTCGTTCTGACAATAATTAGGTAGTCCCATCTACCTACATAGATTGCACTAACAGTCAGTAACTTCATGGACTGGTGCAATATCTTGTTTTGGTCACGTTTAGCTTTTTCCATAAATTCATAAGGCAGAAAATTTTATGCACAAAAGCGAGACGACGTAGGACACAGTCGATGAAAATCCTCGGTTTCATCAAAAGGTACTTTACCTTTGTTTAGTATCCTATACCTAACCTCATGATTGCTAACATGTTCATTTCACGGCACAAGAGCAGTGATTCTACATTTACAACCCACGTTTATTATCTATAGTGTAATACATAGTGGACGGTTGGGTAGGGTACAGACCATTTCATTGGTAGACGGGAATCTCAACTATAGAATAATTTTCGCTTCTGTTTTCATTTGGTCTGTAAATACCCTACAAAACAATTTTTATTCAACGCGTTATTTCGTTTTCTATACAGATGTTAGAAGATATCTACCCATCTTTGCTGAAACTTTTAAATAGTAATACTTTTAATTCTATTAGCTTGATAAAATCCAGCTACTGCCTAATATTTCCACACAACTATTTCCTGAAATATAGTTACAGAATTTTAATTTTCTGATAGATTTCAATTATTTGTTGGAGATCATCAAGTTTATCTTATGGATCAGTGACTCAGTAGTTAATATGCTTAGATTTCAACCACTAAATCATAGCTTTGAGACATCTTATACTTACTCCGGTTTTGACATTTGGGTAGTACAACTAGTTCCTACAACAAATGTGTGGTTTAAAACCATATACATGAATCTCCAACCAGTAAATGAGTTACCAATAATGATATTCCGTATTGTGTTTCAGATATCGCTTTAGTGGATACAGTTGAATCTATCAAGATACGTTTTATCGAACCTACTACTTGTGCTATATCAACATTTGTACAACCATTTATGTACTAACCGTAAATATAGCTTTAATGTTAGTTTACAAATTAATTTAATACGCCACAGAGACTTATATGTGAATTATAATTTTTTTTTCGATCAAGTGACTTTTGTTCACAGTATAATTAAAGGCAATGCTTATTTTGTTGTTCATGCGCAGCTAGAGGCGATATTTGATTTCTTAATAGAATTTTAAATTTTTTCACTAGTTATCATGTCATTTATTAGGTCTATTCCATTTTATTGTAACTCAACTTATAAATAATATTGTTTTATGTTATTTCATTACAGCTTGTTCTGACTTTCAATCCACCTATTTTTTCCTTATAAAACTGTATAGACATTGTCATTAACCACTTTATGTTAGATTTGTTTGAATGCTTATAAGTTCTTGCAGTGATAATTACTATAAAACAGAAACTGAAAGACTGAGCTTTCGACAAATTTTTCATGTTTATTTATATTTTGCAAAAACGAGGGACGATTATATCATAATTCTTACATAGTATATATGATAGATGAGAAACAGAGTTGTTGAAGATTCTCAAGAATTTTCCTGATTAAAAATGACTGATTGATAATGGCCATTAAAGGCATTCATAATTATTGTTCAGTGTAATTCAAGTAAACACTTATTACAACAATGGGAAGACGTTGCCTACAAATCGTTTGGTGTAATATATATATATATATATATATATATATATATATATATATATATATATATATATATATATAACTCCGCCTGTAGCCCCTAGGGTTGCTGCCGGTCCCAAGCCCGGATAAAGGAGGAGGGTTGGGCATGGGGCTAGCAACCCCATCCCGTAAAACAACAAACGTGCTAAAAAAACGCTAACCAGTAAAAACCTTTATAACCATTTTTACTCTGCCCTGGGAGTTGGAAGGTGTGTTATGACGCCTCAAGGTGAAAGCCGAGTTTCTTCGGAAGCCACGAGGCCGATGTCTCTTCTGACAACCAGAGCAACAATTTATATAGGTACATGGAATGTCCGCACGCTGTTGGAAACAGGGAGGACCATGCAAATATCTGAAGAAATGAAAAGATACAACCTGAAGATACTTGGAATAAGCGAAACGCATTGGTTGCAAGCTGGACAGCAACGGTTATCCTTGGGAAATGTGCTTTTATACTCCGGCCACGAAGAAGAAAACGCCCCACACACACAAGGAGTAGCATTAGCGTTATCCCAAGATGCATGGAAGGCTCTTATAAGATGGGAGCCTCATGGACCTAGGAGTAAGAAGGAAGGGATTACAATGAATGTCATCCAGTGCTATGCACCCACCAATGACAGCCACGAAGACGACAAATACCAGTTCTATGCGAGGCTGCAGTCAATCATCGAGAAATGTTCAGCCAAGGACCTGACCATTCTGATGGGAGACCTAAACGCCAAGGTTGAAATGGACAACACCGGGTATGAAGACATCATGGGACAATATGGACTGGGAGAAAGGAATGATAACGGTGAGAGGTTTGTGAATTTATGTGCCTTCAACAAAATGATTATAGGTGGCACCATATTCTCCCACAAACGTATACACAAAACTACATGGGTTTCACCGGACCACATTACGGAGAACCAAGTCGACCATATCTGCATCAATAAGAAATTTAGGAGGACCATGGAAGATGTAAGAGCAAGGAGAGGAGCCGACGTAGCTTCAGATCACCATCTGGTGGTGGCTAAAATGAAACTGAAGCTGAGGAAGAACTGGACAACTGGAGCAGCAGTATTACACAAGTTTAATACAGCCCTTCTCCGGGATACTAACAAACGCAACGAATTCAAATTAATTCTCAGCAACAAGTTCCATGCATTTCATGATCTACTAGAAAAAGGTGGAACTAATATGGAAGACAACTGGAAAGAGATTAAGGGAACAATAACCTCAACATGTCAGGAGGTTTTGGGTCTCAAGAAACAACACCAAAAAGAGTGGATTTCTGTTAGTACTCTGGACAAGATCCAAGAAAGGAGGAACAGAAAGACAGCGATCAATAACAGTCGGATAAGAGCAGAGAAAGCCAAGGCACAGGCCGAATACACCGAAGTCAACAAGCAAGTGAACAGGAGCATCAGGTTGGATAAACGAAAATTTGTTGAGGACCTAGCAATGACAGCGGAAAAAGCTGCAAGAGAAGGAAATATGAGGCGCCTATACAATACAGCGAAGAAGTTAGCTGGGAAATTCAACAAGCCAGAACGGCCAATCCAATCAAGAACAAGGCTGGCAAACCAATCACTGAAGTGCATGAACAACGGAACAGGTGGGTAGAGCACTTCCAAGAACTCTTGAATAGACCAGCCCCACTGAACCCACCAGTCATCGAAGCAGCAGCCAGCAGCCTCGGATCTCCCTATAAGCACAGACCCACCAACAGTCGAAGAAATCAAAATGGCCATCAGACAGATGAAGAGTGGCAAGTCAGCAGGACCAAACAACATACCAGCGGAGGCACTGAAGACAGATATAGAAGCAACTTCAAAGATACTCCACATTCTCTTCAGGAAGATTTGGGAGGAAGAACAAGTTCCAGCAGACTGGAAAGAAGGGTACCTCATCAAGATACCAAAGAAAGGCGATCTCAGCAATTGTGAGAACTACAGAGGCATTACCCTACTTTCAGTACCAGGAAAGGTCTTCAACAGAGTGTTATTGAACAGATTAAAGGACCCAGTCGACGGCCAACTCCGAGATCAACAGGCCGGACTCCGTAAAGATCGATCATGTACCGATCAAATTGCTACTCTACGGTTCATTGTTGATCAATCAATTGAATGGAATTCACCACTTTACATCAAGTTCCTCGACTATGAAAAGCATTCGACAACGTGGATAGGAGAATATTATGGAGCCTTCTACGACATTACGGCGTACCCGAGAAGATAGTCAACATCATACGGAATTCTTACGACGGACTACATTGTAAAATCGTGCATGGAGGTCAGCTCACAGATTCATTCGAAGTGAAGACAGGTGTCAGACAAGGCTGATTACTCTCGCCCTTCCTCTTCCTACTGGTCATCGACTGGATCATGAAGACTGCAACATCTGAAGACACTCTCGGAATACAATGGACAACATCGACGAAACTAGATGACTTGGACTTTGCAGATGACCTAGCTCTTCTTTCTCACACACACATCATCAAATGCATGTGAAGACCAACAATATAGCAGCAGCCTCAGCAGCAGTAGGCCTCAACATACACAAAGGGAAAAGCAAGATCCTCCGATACAAAACAGCAAACACTAACCCAATTACACTCGACTTGGGGAGAAATTCTGGAAGACGTTGAAACGTTTACATATTTGGGCAGCATAATCGACAAACAAGGAGGGTCTGATTCGGATGTGAAGGCGCGGATTGGTAAGGCAAGAGCAGCGTTTCTACAAATGAAAAACATCTGGAACTCAAACCAACTGTCAGTCAATATAAAAGTCAAAATTTTCAACACAACTGTGAAGACAGTCCTGTTGTATGGAGCTGAAACTTGCATGGAGAACTACGAAAAGTATCCTTCAGAAGATACAAGTATTTATAAACAACTGTCTGCGTAGGATTCTTCGGATCTGTTGGCCAGATACCATCAACAACAACCTGTTGTGGCAGAGAACTAATCAACTTCCAGTTGAGGAAGAAATTAGGAAACGACGCTGGAGATGGATTGGATATACAATGAGGAAACCATCAAATTGTGTCACAAGACAAGCACTGACTTGGAATCCTAAAGGCCACAGAAACAGAGGAAGACCCAAGAACACATTGCGTCGGGAATTGGAAACAGACATGAAGAGAATGAACAGCATTTGGGAAGAGCTAGAACGGAAAGCCCAGGACAGAGTTGGTTGGAGAATGCTGGTGGGCGGTCTATGCTCCACTTGGAATAACAGGCATTGATTTATTGATATATATATATATATATATATATATATATATATATAATTACTTATGCCTGTTGCTCCTCACAGAGAAGCATAGGCCGCTCACCAGGATTCTGCATTAGATTTTGTCCTGAGCAATCCTTTCCATCTGTTTTCAGTTTCTGTACATCCTTTTAATATCTGCTTCCAATCCTCGACGCAGTGTGTTCTCTGGCCTTCATCTTTTCCATTTCCCAACAGGATTCCGTGTTAATGCTTGTCTCGTGATGCAGTCTGATGATTTTCGTAATGTATGTCCTATCCATTTCCAACGTCTTTTCCTAATTTCCACTTCTGCTGGAAGTTGGTTTGTTCTCTCCCATAGTAAGCTGTTTCTAATGGTTTCCAGCCATCGGACATTCAGTATCTTCCGTAGACAGTTGTTTATAAATACTTGTACACTTCTGATGATGTTTGCAGTTATTCTCTAAGTTTCAGCTCCATACAGCAGAACTGTCTTCATTTTCGAATTGAAGAGTCTGACTTTGAAGTTGGTCGACAGTTGTTTTGAGTCCCATATATTCTTCAACTATAGGGATGCTGAACTTGCCAATCCTTGTCTTTACATTTGCATCGAACCCTGCTTGTTCATAGATGATGCTTCCCAGGTACGTGAAAGTATCCACTTCGTCCAGTGTTTCCATATCTAGTGCGTTCAGTGGAGTTAGCCTATTCTTTAAAGTGTTCTACCCATCTATTCCCTAGTTCTTGAATCTTAGTGATTGTCTTACCTTCTTTGTTCTTGATCGGTCTCTCTGGTTTAACATATCTGCCTGTTAGTTTCTTCGATGTATCATATAGCTGTTTCATATTTCCTTCTCTTGCAGTTTTTTTCACCGTCGTTGCAAGGCTTTCGATGTATTTTCGTCTGTCGGCTCTAATGCTCTTCTTTACTTGCTTGTTTCGTCTGTGTGTTCAGTTTGTGCCTTAATTTTCTCTGCTCTTGTTCGGCTGTTGTTGATTTGTATCTTCTTGTTCATCCCTTGTTGAATTTTACTCAATGTCTCAGTGGAGATCCATTCCTTATAATGGTGCTTCTTGCGGCCCAGAACCTCCTGACACGTTGAAGTTAGTGCTTCTTTGATTCCTTTTCAGTTGCCTTCCATAGTGGTTTCTTCTTTCAGTAGATATTGTAAGGCTTGGAACCTGTTGTTGAGAGCTATTTTGAATTCCTTGAGTTTGTCAGTATGTCGAAGAAAAGCTGTATTGAACCGTTGTACTGCTGTTACTCCAGTTGTCCGTTGCTTCTTTAGTTTCAGTTCCATTTTGGCAACCACAAGGTGGTGGTCTGAAGCTATATCAGCTCCTCTCTTTGCTCGCACATCTTCCACTGATCCTCTGAATTTTTTATTGATGCATATATAATCAATTTGATTCTCCGCAGTTATGGTCCGGTGAAACCCATATAACCTTGTGTATGCGTTTGTGAGGGGAATATTGTACCACCTATAACCAATTTGTTGAAAGGATATAGATTTGCAAACCTTTCACCATTCACATTTCTTTCTTCCAGTCCCTGTCGTCTCATGATTTCTTCGTATCCAGTGTTGTCCGTTCCGACTTTAGCCATTAAATAACCCATCAGGATTATCAGATCCTTTCCTGGACACTGCTTTAATTGATCGCAGTCTATCATAAAACTGATCTTTGTCCTCATCGTTGCCGTCGTTGGTGGGTGCATAACATTCGATAATATTCATTGTAATCCCCTTCTTCATTGTTTTGAAAGATGCTTTGATGATCATGAGTCCATGTGGTTCCCATCCTACAAGTGCATTACGTGTTTCTTTGGACAGCATCAGAGCCACTCCTTGGGTGTGAGGAGCATTTTCCTCTTCGTGGCCGGAGTATAGTATCATCACTCCCATAGCCAGTGTTTCCTGTCCAGCTTGAATCCAATGGGTTTCGCTGATTCTTATCACTACCACGCTGTATTTCTTCATTTCTACAGGTAGTTGATTTGTCTTCCAGCTCTCCAACATTGTCGGAACATTCCATGTACCTATAAAAATTTTTGCTCTGGTTGTTAGATGAGGCATCAGCTTCATGACTTTTGATGAGTCTCGGTTTTCACCACGAGGTGTGATAATCATTTCTCCCACTCCCAGGGCAAGGTTTAAATGGCTTAGTTTGTTTAATTTGGTTAGTGTTTTTTTAGCAAGGTTATGTTTTCCGAGATGAGAATACTAGCCCTATGTCCAATCCTCCTCTTTTACCCGGTCTTGGGACCAGCAGTAACCCTAGAAGAGCTACATGAGGTGTTGTAATATGTATATAAATATAGTACGAAATACAGCGACTAATAATACAAGTGATTCAAGTTACTTTCTTCTCTGAATCACTCTCTAATGCATTAGCTATTATTTGTGAAGGTGGTTTGAAATTTATAATACAATCAATCAGTTCACTATGACTTCATTATAATTAGTTGTTACGTGTATTCTTCAATGTAGGACTAGTAACAAAGCCTTAATTAGAATAGAGGTATTTAGCTAATTAAATTAATTCAGATTTGTTTACTTGATACCAAACTGTGTTTCTGAATAAATTATAATTGCAAGTAATCTCAGTTAATGAAATTATTAAAAATTTTGAAGCTTCATCTTATAGATTAGTCTGAGCTTCGCCAATGACATGGTCAAAAATCATTAGTACTGAATAGGTATATGTGAATAAATAAGAGGCATAGAGAAAATATGCTTATCCAATTGTCTCTTTGGTATAAACACCTCTCAGAAAGTTATTATAAGTAGACTAGTGTTCAGAATGAGGTTGATGAATGGTGTGTATATGTGTGTAATTCATATATTACAGAACCGTTTGCTTGCATATATAATAATAGGCTATGTTCACCAGAAAACGCAGTTGAAAAATACTTAGGAAAGAGACTAGTGATAAGACAAGGACTAAACTGAAGAACTGAAATGCCGCAATCCCTACTAACAACAGAAACATAACACTGTAGTATACTAAAAGAATTTTAAACCAACAACGTATGAGCGTTTTTCTTAAACATATACCTCTTTGATCAATAATTCTTACCAAATACATTTATTTTTACTAGCGTCATCTGAAAAGTCATTTTTTAGATCGTTTAATCTGATTCTTGAAATCTGCTTATGACCATATATGCTCACAAACGGTACTGTAACATGATTTACATACATACACACATCATTCATCAACTTCATTCTGAACGCGTCTATTTGTAATAACTTATACTCTTAAAGGGTGTTTATACCAAACAGACAAGTGGATAATCATATTTACTCTATACTGTTTATTTATCCATTAATACACATTCGATACAAATGACTCTTGATCATATCATTGATGAAGTTCAGACTGATCCGTAGGGCGAAACTTCGTGATTATTGCTAATTTCATTAATTAAAATTATTTATTAATCTAATTTATTTAAATGCCTTTTATGCACTCAATACCCGAATGTTGTGTGTCAGTTTGACTGAATTTAGACAACAATTCATATTTTTCACTTTGACTTGTAGAAGTTTAATAACTTGTTGTTATATCCCGAAATAATCAGGCTATCACAAATGTATGGGAAATGGTATGACCTCGATAATACTAATCAGTGCCCGAATATATCTGCCCTTCGACTACTAGTAGCCAAAGCTTCGGTGAAGAACACAAGACAATTGAGCCAACCACCAAACAGTCAGATTATATTTCTCTCACCCACTTATATACAGACAAAACTTGATCACACAGTGTACCACTAAGGAAAATAATACTTATACATAACAGGAACGATGTCGACTAGAGACTGCGGGGGGGGGAGAGGGGGCGGTACAGATACATAATTAATTGATTATAGTTGCTTAATGAGAAATAGCATGAAAACAGTTCATGAGTCTAGGAAGAGAGGTTAAGGCGATGGTTGGTTTTACATATTTTTGATCCTTTAGTCAAAAGTTGACGAAAAGTCTTTGTTTGAATGCAAATTCTTTTAATAATAATAAGAAGAAAATTTAATACAAAGTTATATAGTCTATTAAATTACTGATTTAATAAAAATAATAATTGGATGTCTACTCTTTAATACAAAGAAAAACTATGTCTACTTCTATTTGTTTATCACGTGAAATTGATAATGTTTTTTGTAGATAATAATATTCAGTATATAGAAACTAAAAGTAACAATGTAAAATGAACAAAAAAAAGTCGAATAAAGATAAGAAAATTTTTCTTTCTTGTTTTTCTCTATACTCGTTTAAAAAAAATGTTGACTATCATAAAAATGTATTAAAATTTTTAATAAATACATTTGATTCTATTTAAAATAATAAAAAATAGAAGAAACAACAGATTCTCTTTATTCTATTCGTAATAAAAGAATTAAATGGAATATAAAATATGAAAAAAAGAAATAGGAATAAAACATCAGGAGAAGAAATAGTATACAAATCTGCTAAACTATCATTAATCTTACATCTTTTACTGAATGTCGCTTTAAAAAAATGTTAATTATGATAAGTTAAACACAGTATCATGCGTATTTCGTGTTTTCTTCTTCTTCTTCTTCTTCAAGTTTAGCACACAATGATTATAATAAAGTGAGAGGGTAGGAGGTTTTCTTCATTTTTGAGGCATTCACTATACAACATATTTTTTAATGCATTTATCTATTACATAACCTGTTTTTAGAAACGAATAATTTTGTATCCATGCATGTTGAAATATATACTTTTGTTTTAATTATGAAATTATTTGAATTTACTTCAAAGAAATACATGATTACGGTTAGGTACTAACCTTCATAAAATAATTAGTCTAAACTATTGCATAATATCGTTGCTTATTCTTTAATGAAGCAAATAAAGTTAAATATAAGTTAGGCTTAAAGCAAATACTGTTATATTAATGCGAATGAAGAAAAGAGTGAAAATTTCGAAAATTATTTTTGCTTGTTTAACTACTAAACAGCAAATTATGGTATTTTTAATTTATTCTCACAGTGGGGAGTGTTTATTTGACTTATTAACTGTTGAAGTTGTGCCTTCCCTCATAAGATGCAAAGTGGTTTGAAGGTAATCTGCAGAATACCCTATTCCTAGGTTTCGTGCTATTTGGTAGTCATCAATAAGGTGAAGTTTCAATCTTGAATGGGATACTAGTCTCCAGCCGACTAAATCCCATGTCACCTAGTTTCACAGTCTGCAACCAGTATCGTGGTTGTTTAATTCTTTGGAGTGTTGTACGAATTCTGTTGATTGGGGTATAATCTGACTCGACATCCCTGACATTTATTGAGATGTATGATAACTTGCTCATCACGTAGAGCCATATCAACTATATGTGAGGCATATAATATACATAATGAAATTTACGTTCCTTTAGAGATATACAATGTTTAACTGGTTGTATTCATTTTCGAATAACAAAAACGGTGATGTTCTATGTAAAAGTCAAATGCGACTGCGACATATAAACATATATTCATCAACTAACTTTGCTATGTGCATAGATTTAAAGATGATTATTATCTATCACCATTGTGCATTGTATGCTACATGTGTGTTTAATTAACGCCTAATTTATATAATAAAAGGTCATATAAGAGTAACGACTAGTACACCACTAAATTTATTCATTCAACTTCCACAACATACGCAGTATAATACAAATACAGAACTTAGCATTTTGTTACTGAGATGGCAGCATAGAAGTATAGTAATATACTATTTCAAGTTTGAACAAATAATGCTGCCTAGAGAAACAATGAACTTCACATAAAAAAGTATCTAGCTGTGAAAGATAATTTTGTCAGAAATGATCTATTACATTTACAGTAAATGTATTTCTCATTATTTGCTCATACTGTGAATATAAATAATATCTCAGTTGCGACTGAGTTAATAATTTTAATGTGGGTCTTACACTTAAATTTATTTTAAAAATTAGTAAATGCTGTAGTAATTGTAAAGCATGGTCTCTTACAGCTGTCTATTGCTTCCTGGTGGTCAATTATTGTCTATTTCAGGCTAATTTGTGACACCGAATTAACATGAAATAATATCCACAATATTTAATTATGTTCTCTTGTAGTTTTAGTTAGTAGTACTTGGAGATTACTGTGTATTTGTTCTACACTAGAAGACATATTATCAGCTAACAAGTACTGGCTCTCAAGTTTGGTACTTAAATGAAAGTAGTCAAAATATGCTACTTTAAACAGATAAAACGGTTATAAATTATCCTAACATCTACAGTTTACATAAATCTTAAACACAGACACTTTAGTATTTGGGTGCTTTAAGGATTCTTAGATTGGATGTGCGTCACATAACCACAAACTGACAGTGAAGAGCCGTTTCGTCATTATTTGGGGCTCCCCAGGAGTACACTCAAATGTTTTTATCCTAGATGAAAACTAAGACCGCTGGTTTAATAGTAAATGCTTACCTCACTATTAGCTGATATTTATAACTTTAGTCAGTTTGTGATATAATGACTGACATCATTCATTATTATTGACGACATATCGCACGACATACATAGTTGAACTACGTCGGATATCAGCTGAAATTAAAAATAAATAAATGCATTTCACTGATATAATTGTCTTCAGAATGCTTTAAATCATTAGTTTATTACTGAGGAATAATTATAACTAATTTCTGTATTAACACAGGTTCAACTTATAGGTCAACTGAATATACCAAAGACTATGAATCAACCAAGTTCAAGAAACATTTGCAAACTGTTAAGATTACTTTACACAGAATAGTTTTTAATACATGTATTAGCAATAGAGGATGAACAATGAAATGTTTCTTTTCAATTAGTTTTTCATCAAGACTACACTAATTTATATAATTTACATTTTACTTTAAAATCATTACCAAATGAATGGTGATGATTTATTTGACAATATAGATGAGTGTTTTCAAGATAACATAATGATTGCTCAGTAACTGCATGGAGTGAAAAATTTGGAGCATATAGCATCATTAGTTCAATATCATAACATCATTAGATGAGATAGTATTTGAGCACTGTTGACATCGTTGAACTGAATAAAAATATTAATATCATTTGCAAAGCGACTGATAAAATAGTGTAGAGAAAGTTATGTAGTCAAATTAGGGTAACAGATTGTGTAAGGATAAGATTAAAAATTTAAATCAGTTTCAGAATTTAAGAACAAGGAACAAAGAAAGTAGTGCAAAATGTAAGAATAATATGAAGGAGAGCCCAGTTACATTAGGTGTACTATTCGGCAAATCCATCACTGTTCTGCTAAACGTCCATTCCTCATCACTGATTAAAGGATAAAAGAAGACTATAAAAAGCCCTGTTTTAATAGTTAGTCAACACTAGTTATCACGTTGATACAAGATTATCATTCAAAATCATCTATAGAATTCCACTGAACTTACCCTATGTCTCTAGAATCTGCTTCTCACAGACAGCAGTTGTCCTTACAGATATATGTAAATATATGTTATGCTTCACATTTCCCTCTTATTTCAAATGGAGACGTCCATTTTCTTCCTTATTTATAGAATATGTCAGAAAGGATTTATGATAACATTTAAATAAATTCGAATGTATCAAAAAAGCTACAATCAACATTTTCTTTTCGATTCTTCAGAATATTTTAACTACCGCCAAAAAGAAGAGCTTGAATAGAAGCTTGAGAGTAGTGATTCTAAATTATATGCTTAAATCACTTTTCATCATGGCTAAAAATGATAGCCATAAATTTTTTTTCTTCTTAAACACAGGCTAGAAATGTAATCAGTTTAATATTCACCGACAGTAAATCTTTATTGTTACAGATACTGGGTGGTGTATAGTAGACCACCTGGATTTGCATTTCATTCCTTCCCCAGTGGTTCCAATCAGAAAAATTAGACAATTCTTCAACAGATTTATTTTATGCAATCTCATCAGAACATATGTGAGTGGAAAAAAAAAGCTTTTTTATGGGTAAATAAAAACAGTCTGCTTTAGATTTCACTGCCTTTTCGCTTATCTCAAATAAAATATGATTATGAACTATGTTGGAACAAAACTTGGTTTAGTTTGTAAGTATCTACTGTCAACTACTAAACAAATGCAAATCATATTTTTGTAAATGTAAAATGTCAAAAGGTGATTTGTGGAGAAAGCAGTTTACTTAAACCATTATATCAGTATTCCAAGTGTAGATATAGTAACCTGTTCTGATACGTTGCCACATCATTGGCGATCAACTAACTGATGATCAGAGCAATGTATGTAGGAGTGCGCTATTTTAATTTTAGAGGAAAAACAGTACCCAGTAGTTGTTTGTCACTGCGTTACTACTAACCTCATCGTCTTTTATCAACTTAGATTTTATGTTATTAATTAATCTTGAAGGGGAATTACTTTTATAAATTCGCTTATCACAGATACTAGTCGAAATAACGTAGACCGCAGATACTAACATCTATAATTAAACAACGTTGGTAGTAAACATTTTTCTAGATCACAAAGTTGATGCACAAAATGCTAAAAACTATCAATTAAAATACATTTTGAAAAGAGCATATAGCTAGATAATACCTTGATTTTCAAAAGCTCGACCAACTGAGATGGGTTATGGCATGTTTTAAACATTATGAATATCATGATTAAAATTAATTTTTTAAATTTAAGCGTATTTGGCAATAAACTAAGTCAAATCACATATACACAGGCTGCAGTCAATCAACAAGTGATTCTGCTTCCAAATGCTTTTTCAATTTTCGTTGTAAGTCATCAAGGGACACATTCTCTTCCATATAAGCGCTTTTAGAATAAACAGAAAGCATGAAACGAACTGTGGTTATAATGATAATCAATTGTGTTGGCCATATTTTCGTAGAACTACATATATATATATATATATATATCTACAATCGAATAAATGGTTATACTTGAGATGCCTATTTCTACTCATTGGATAACATAATAATGTTTTACTCAGACTTACTGAGTGTAAATCCTAGTACTAAAATCATCACATGAATGCAGGTACATTCGATCGATGGACCCTAAATAAAACGTAACGCTCGTAACAGTCTCTACTTGCTTGCCACTATTCAACTGTATTCATACTTAGAATGGCCACATACCATAAAAAATTAGCTAGTTTCAACTTTAAATGACATCGACGGAAAGATATAAATAAATTAAACATCTGTTGTTATTAACTGTTTGACATTCACTACAGTGATCGCTGGGTAGGTGTCATTATGATGCATTTTACTTGAAGTAGCTAATAACATAACATATATATATATATATATATATATATATATATATATATATATATATATATATATATATATATATATATATATATATATATATATATATATATATATATATATATATATATATATATATATATATATATATATATATATATATATATATATATATATATATATATATATATATATATATATATATATATATATATATATATATATATATATATATATATATATATATATATATATATATATATATATATATATATATATATATATATATATATATATATATATATATATATATATATATATATATATATATATATATATATATATATATATATATATATATATATATATATATATATATATATATATATATATATATATATATATATATATATATATATATATATATATATATATATATATATATATATATATATATATATATATATATATATATATATATATATATATATATATATATATATATATATATATATATATATATATATATATATATATATATATATATATATATATATATATATATATATATATATATATATATATATATATATATATATATATATATATATATATATATATATATATATATATATATATATATATATATATATATATATATATATATATATATATATATATATATATATATATATATATATATATATATATATATATATATATATATATATATATATATATATATATATATATATATATATATATATATATATATATATATATATATATATATATATATATATATATATATATATATATATATATATATATATATATATATATATATATATATATATATATATATATATATATATATATATATATATATATATATATATATATATATATATATATATATATATATATATATATATATATATATATATATATATATATATATATATATATATATATATATATATATATATATATATATATATATATATATATATATATATATATCAGTATTGTTAATTACAGTTAGCTGATGTATCTATTTGTGTAGACTTCTTTAGAGTTTATTTCAGTTATTATCAATATGTTATCTGAAAAAAAATAAACAAAGGTATCATTGTACATTATACAATCAATTATCTGAAATTATAACTAGGTACTGTGGAGATTGATGAATGTGAATTTGATATAACAAAATTAGTCTGAATTAGACAACTATTGATCTGAAATTATACTAATAAACATTCATCTAAGTATGCATAAAATTCAAAACATGTAATAATAATTCTATGTTCTATACACTATGCATTAGATAGACTTAAATATATGAAAGTTCATTACATCGTTTTTACAAATTTGACTAATATACAGTAAATTAATAATTTCTTTCTTTATGTAACCATAAATATAATAAATCATATGAACTAACTAAAGTTATTTTGATGATATAATAAATTTATTTTTATCTAATTTATTTTTATCTCATTATTTATCAGAACAAAAAAAAAACTTTAAATTGTACTTTTATGTTCTACAGTGATTCACTACAGCTTACTTTGTTATAGTAAAGCTTTCAATGAATTTGAATCCTCCTGTTGATTTGTTATGGACTATGGAATTGATCAATCTTTGTTAATGTATGTTTATTTTGAGCTGATTGCCTCAAACACAATGATAGTTCACAAGTATAATTTGAGTTGCCAGCCAAAGTCCTGCTCAAGTTAACAAAACTTTTATAATTAATAAAATAAATTATATGTATTGAAATATTTAAATGCAATCCATATGAAAATCAGTCATCGGTAAGTTAAGTGATCCTCACTGAAACTAAACATTAATGTTCATTGTGTGAAATAATCAAATAATCCTAACATTTTTTCAGATTTTATTATTTAATCAGAATTATTGTTAACCTTAGAAGTTTTACTTTTTATTATATAGTCAAACTATTTTTATGTTATGTAAATCATCTAAATGTAATTTAGAATGTAGTTAATAATGCTATCATAATTTATACCTTATTAAATAGTTAAGGGTTTGTATTCCCATGGTATCATGTATCGCATTAGAATGACAGAAAATCCTTATTAACAATTACTTAAGAGTATCTACTATGATTTCACGATTAATTGATTGAACAAATGATTGAACAAAATCATTTTATGTGATGAATAATTACATAATTGTAGGTTCATTGAGTTAAATTTTTTCAATTACTTGTAGATTACAGCCATCTTTGACATTTGTTTCGATAGTGAACTAATTCTACTGATAACACATATCTCATGTTTATTAACCTACACGAAGTAGTACATTTAAATACATGAAAACTTTACTACTTATTTTGATTAATTTTTAATCGCAAAACTTAAATCTTTGTAATTTACTATTTAAACAATTGAGTAAACAAAAGTATTTTTAAACTTGATTCATAGATTAAAGGCGATCTTTTCAATTTTTACAAATACCTGTTTGTTGTTGTAAATATTTACTATAATTACATTTTTTTAACCATCTGTACTAATGGGTTTTCATAAAATGTTTTCAAACTATTGTGAATCTAATCATTGAGTAACTTAATAAATACTTCCACATTAGTTTGTAAATTTTCCTTTCTCTTTGACTTTTGAAGATACATGAAGCAAAAGATTACTTTGGAAATCATGCATAAACTATGTTTGGCACTAATATAATGAAAATATGATTATTATTAGATATTTATGGATGAATATGAATGTCTACTATTTAATGCATCACGATATTTTATGCATATTTTTTAAATGTTCTCAAATTAAAGGGTTGTAAAACTGGAGTAGAATTGCATTTCTACATATTTTCGGTTGAGAATGCTTGAGTGTAATTAAATATGTGGTAGAGAGTGAAGTGAGTATAGTTACCATTCATTCAGGAAATCAGGCTATGAACTCTGTACTGATTTACAGAAGTGGAGTTTTCATTAATTTTCATTACAATTAATGTAATCGAATGTGATGAATTTTGTTGTAATCATTATATTAATTCAGTGTAATTTTTGATGATTTCTCTTTATCTAATAACCTCTTTAGTTAAGTTGATATATATATGAATGCGCGCAAATAAATGTTCTTTCGTATTGCTGGCTTATCGTTTCAAGTGTTTAGCCTTTCGCTGGCCAGGGTTAAGAATCAGAGCAGACAGACCGTAGGCTAAGAATACCCGGTATTTACGTTCTTAAGTTTTGCATATAGTAGACTAGAGGTGAAATTCATCAATCAGCACTCAACCACAAATCCCCTTAAGTCACAACATTATCATTAAATACTGAATACGTAATTATCTCCCATCAGACTTTGGAAGTTAATTTGTGAATTTTCTTTACACGCAATTAGTTATGAAGCAAAACTTTGCTTACGTTTAAAGATTGTGAATAACTTGTACGTAATAATGTAGGCTCATAGCTTAGAATTCCATAGCTAAATGTTAAAAGATCAGTAAATCAATTTTAGTTGGACATTTATAGACTATTTTAACCATAGTAACACCACTACATCATGCTGTGTGCATTTATTAGCAAAGAGTTCTTATCCTGTCGTTAGGACGTAAATTTTAATATGAAAACCAGTTTGAAAAGTCATCTCTGCATCCAATTCATAACCGTCAAGCTCTTAGCTTTTATAAAAAATTAGTTTTTATTCAGTGGTTTACATTTTACGTCATGGTGTGAGAAGCATTAGTTGCCACTATTGATAATTGTTTCACATCAAACGTAACTGGTCAACTTTCTCAGTTGGAATGTTGTTTTGTTTTTTTTCTTTATTTTCATATAGTACTTTCAATTTCTTTTTTAAGTATTCAGTAATAAATTTCATTGAAGTAAATAATCATAAATTAAAATAGTACATTCTTTCTTTTATCATAACAACTTATTTAAAAGTAAAATGACATATGTATACATGCCTTTTGTCTCATCAATATTCCATTAACGATAAAGCTTAGTCATAAGAATAACAACTAGGAATGAATGTAAATTACACATTTATTTCTCTTCTTTACTAATTCCACTAATTCCTTTTAAAAATGTTCATTAAACGAAGCAATTCATTTCATGAAGATGTAGTATTAATAGTGTATACTTTCTACGTTATCTTTGCACTAAACAAATCTAAAAACAAATTATTTTGATTCCTTTCTTTATTATTATTATTATTATTTTAATGATAAACATCTTTTATTTTATGACTATTTACATGTAAATAATTGTTATTTACAATTAGATTTTATTTATCTGTTTTTTTATATTAATAGGAATCATTATACAATCCGTAGTGTATATGAAATGTTAATTTAGTTTTTTTCTTTTGATATTTTGCTTTTTTTGTTTTTTGGTGTTTCTATGACACATCACCCTTTTTTGTTCTGTTGTCTATTTTTTCACTTCTCTCACATTCATTTATACATTTTTTTAGCTGCTGATGACGATGTTTTCTATCCATGAAATAGAGTTCAGAGACGATTATAATGAAAATAAAAAAAAAGATATTTGAGGGAAAACAACTGGGACACGATAAATAAACTATATATAGATATATACATATTGATAAAATCTACCCTTCTACAATATATTGTGTAGTGTAGTGTTAATGCTTACGTACTACGTTGCACATTCACAATGTTTTCTCAAGGAAAATTTATTTTCTGTTGATTTTCTTTCATAATATTTTTATCAACAATAAAAGTAATAAATATAATGCAAAGATTTCATGTTTAGAATAGATGTAAAGTGTTCTTAGTAATTTTTTTGTAAATGAAGATGTTTTGTTATAATCTAACTAAAATTGGTTGCCTTGTTTTACCACAGTTTCTATAATAATGAAAATGAGGGAATAAAACAAGAAAGATTTTCAGATAAAATGAACACTTTTGGTAGTGTTTCATTTTCTTAGCCTGATGGCTTAGTTGAAAAGATTTCGTTATCGTTCTGGACAACATCAGCGTTAACTTTACATAACAGTTAACCTTGTAGTCATGTAATAACTGTAAAATCAACCTATCTTGATGAATACGCTTGTAGATGATTGTGAGCTTTACTTGTCTCTGTTTTCTGCTATGTTGTTTGTTTGACTATTTGCGTATACACTAGTAAACAGCACCTATGTGACTATGGAGATTGCTTATAGATTAACCTGAATTCTATGCTTTTATAAATTTTCTGACATTCTTTAAATTTTCGCTCTATTAAGAGTTTTGGCGTTTTCCTAATTGAATTCATGTCCTCATTTGTCCGCATGCTTTGTCATAAGTGATTGCAATTAACATATTTTTACTTTTAGTTCTCCATTACCACCACCAGAATATAATTCAAAAAAGAAGAGTAAATATCCTACGATTTATTGATTAGCCAAGGTTTGTTGTCAGTAATCTGTAAAGTGGATAAATACCTTTCCTTAACAGCTTACTTTTGTTCTTTGAGTCGAATTCAAATCGCTCTATACTCCAATCAAACCTGAAGCTCATGGAATAGATTCAGATTGTCGTTTTCAGTGGTGTTCTAGCTAATGTCAGCGTTTCTCAAAACTTTTACATTCAGTAAATTTTCAAAAACTGTATGAATTTTAAACTAAATACACTATTTACTTAATATAGTGTCATATCTATCTTGAGCTGTTTTAAATGTAGTCATATAGCTAGATGTGATAGTAATTTTTTTTTAAATTTAGTATGGTCTATGAATTTCAGCATGAATCACATGTAAACAGATATTAGATGCTGATTTTGAGAGCATATATATACAGATATTTGCATATTTTTATCCAGTCGAAGTGGGAAGAGATTAGATTGTTTATCATGCAATAGAATATTATTTAAAATGAAGAATATTACTAACAATGTTTATAATGGCTTAAGGGAACACTCTTTAGTAACTTTGATCTGTGAATCTAAAGTGAATGCTTAGGTAGTTTGAGACGAAGACATGGAATAAATTTATATTTTACAAGTGACGTTTTATTCATTATTAAATTTTCTATGATTTAAACAAATTATACTTCTAAAAATCTATCTTAAACATATTCATGTACTAATAATTCAGCCTATGCGATATGTACCGCTTCAATATTTTGCTGCTTAGTAAATAAAAATGAAGAATGAATGTTATAGGTGCAAATAACTTAATCATTGCCATAAAGGGTTCAAAATTCTGAGAGCAATGTATGTATATGTACACATGTACGCAGAACCTAGCATATGTGTGAATTGACCCAAGTTGCCGCATCATATTAGTACAGTAAGACGAACACCATATTGGTAGAAGTAGTAGTTGCATTAACGGTAGTAATGAAAAAGTGTGGGCAAATTTAATATGATGTGGAGAAAAAGAATTAATTCGTGGGAACAATGGTACAAAACATATCTAAGTTAACGATTTCACGAAAGACAATGAGTGAGTACATATGGGCCATTGTGACTAATTCAGAGGCATATCACCAAAAGAATCTCAGTCAGGATCTTAGCTTATTAGTTCAATAATCTAAAGTAAACTGAGGTATAGAGAGATATTCTGCTTGGCCACACTCACCTGAGGTCTGCTAACAAATTTCTCTGAATATCTAAACAATCTTTTCATTTTATACTGTCAGTAATTTGTAGCGTTAGGCATCGTTACTGGTTAATGCATGAAATTTTAATCGCAGACCACAACAAGCATCACTCCATCTATTTTTTACGGTCTTCTAGAGTACTAGAACATTCTGAATGAAGCTATCAGTCGAACCTTAGACCCATCATTTCTGATCATTGTTATTCATCAGCTGAATCTACCTTATAAAAATAGGGTTATATTAAGTCGTAAATCTCAAAAATGAGTATATGTTACCAAAACGTCTGATTGAACCAATTGATTATTATAATTTAATTATAACTAAAAACCAGACAAACGAAATGTTAGTCGCTACTTAGGGCTTAATGAATGCATTCAATTACATTATCAGTTATTTTGGAAACTCTAACTTTGAAATTCTTAACGAAGAAATCTATGTACCACCAATGACAGCAGCATATTAAAGTGGTTAGGAAATTTTCCTTAACGTGTTCAGCACTGCTTAAATATTGTAATCAACTGAATTTCATTATACAAAATGGATATAGGATACGAGCTACTTATTCAATTCATCTTTAAATTCTCTAGTGAAATGTACAAAGTCTTAAAAATCTTCGTTGAAAGACTTCTTCGTTTATATTTTATTTACTGTAAACGCTAATATTATGATATTTAGCTTTCCGTGAACACATGGTAGTGTTATGATATCCAATTGATATTGTAAAAATGCAAGACAACGGGAAAATCTATTATGCTTTTGAGCGAATCAGGTTTGAGACATAAATATAGAGGGTTTAGAAAGAATTATATGGGTGTAAGTTGTCTTATGAACAATTTTGCAAAGTACATTTACATAGTACCTAAAACTTTTTAAATTAATTAATTAATTAAAACAGCAGATTGACGAGAGAGTTACCTTAATTTCTCGTTGTTTACACGAGTTAATATAGTCAGATTAATTTTTGCACGGACTTACAGGTACGGTAATATAAATTATGATAATAAGCAGAGTTTCTTGGAGGTACAAACTAAAAGTTCACTCCAACTGCAATTTTTCTTATGGTGATCTTGGGGACTTACCATAGCTGTCTAACATAAAAAGTGCTAATTGGTACATATTCTATGAAATCAACTGTGTAGTAGATTCGTCTGTTCGTAAATTAACAGTTTGTATACTAGTTAACAAACTTAGTATCTGACTATATTGAATTTCAAAGTCATTTCAAGTGAAATGTTGGCTGTAGTATAGTATATGAGCAAGATCGAGAGATTCTCGCGTCTCCTGAAAACAACTATTGTAGGTTATATATATATATATATATATATATATATATATATATATTGTAGTGACAATGTGTTGAATGTTCGATTACTGTACGTTAACGATAAATTTTAACTTGACTTTTCTGTGTGTAAGCATTGAACTGTTATCAGAACATTATACATTGTTTGGTTGTTGCACTTATATTTTTATTGAACACATTGATTTAACTTGTTACAATTTTGATTTTTAACTTTCGACCTCACGTTCGACAGTTACTTCGTTAATAAATATTCCGCCTAATCTTCGTTCTGACTTTTGATATAAGTCGATGGTGCTTGTAATTAGTCGATGTTAGTCATTGGCGTAACGAAGTTTAGTTATTTATTAGAATATCGCACTCGAATCGCAGCCTTCTCTCAATAGCAACGATCATTAACTCTTGTCCGTCCATCCCACAAAACTGGTGAGCCGACTCAAAACTTGCAACTATTGTGGATATATTTAACTGTGTATACCGATTAACCGCATTATTCCTGTTTTATCACAAAATATATCCAGATATTCCAAACTTATACATTCGCCGAAACTTGAACATATACAATCATATCCTCTACTGCATCATATTTGTGGGACTTATTTGTTTAACATTTGCTGACCGCATTAACATCTATACTCGTGGATCTAAGTATATTTATGTTAAACATTGTATATGGATATATATTTCACCTTTTCAACCTGCAATATCCTGACGAAGTGAGTCCGTTCCGATTATTTTTTAACCAAGTGTCACATTACTTTAGTATTGTATTTTCTTTTTTACCGGTTATTTTGACACGCTTTGTATTATAATTTTCATTGCTCACAACCTTTACGCACTGATATGTCTTCTAACCACGATATTTCCGCTTATTTTGACAACACTCCTGTTTCTAATATCAACCTTTCGGTTCCACCTTTTAAGTCAACTGACCCAGCGTTATGGTTTGGACGTTTAAAAAATTACTTTGCAGCAAACAATATAACGTCGCAAAAACGCATGTTTGGTTATGCTAGCACTAGTCTTCCGGATGAGGTAGCAGATCAAGTGCGTGAAATATTACTGTCACCTCCTGCTGACGCTCCTTATGATCATTTGAAGCAGCCAGTAATTAAAGTAATGTCGCTGTCAGATTACCAAACTATCGAGCACCTGTTTAGCAACGTGCGTTTGTGGGACAGAACTCCGTCGCAGCTAAAAAACCATATGCGGACGATGTTAGGTGATAGAATTGTTGATAAAAGATTATTTTACCAGCTATGGCTCCGCAAGCTACCCCAGAGCATACAACAGATTTTAGCTGTTGAGGATAGTACAGCCAGCATGGATGAACTCGCGATGATAGCAGATCGTATATATGAACGCACTTATTGCCAAGCTGTTGAAACTATCGACAAGCCACCCATGATGGACAGATGTGATGTGTTGGAAAGGAAAATTGATGCATTATGTAAAGAAATACGCCCCTTGGGGGTACGACACGATTCACCTCGTCGGCGGCGAAGTAAATCTTTAGGTAGACGCCGGTATTCCCCAGTTAGAGCTGATGCGGCTAGTAATTGCTGGTATCATCGCAAATTCGATAACAGAGCCAGACAGTGCATTTCACCATGCAGTTACTTCAAACATTCCGGAAAACAGCAGAGCCAGTGGTCTGTGACGGCCGCTACCACCGGCAAAGTTGTTCCAGACAGCCGTTTATTCTATGTGACGGACAAAGACACAGGTACACTATTCTTGGTAGATACCGGAGCGGAAGTAAGCGTGGTACTGCCTACAGACTCGGAAAAGAAAAACATAAACCCTAACGTTGTTTTACGTGCAGCTAACACGTCAGCAATTAGAACATATGGGCATCGACATATAGAGCTTAACCTTGGGTTGGATACCCCTTTTAAATGGGATTTTATCATTGCAGAGGTTATGGCTCCAATCATTGGCATCGATTTCTTACAGCATTACAACTTACTGGTTGATGTGAGGCGACATAAGTTACTCAGTGTTGGTCATAACGTTTTTATCAAGGGAATAGTTACCGATTTCCCATCTCTATCCCTAGTGGTGGCACAGCAGACTCCAACCTGTCCTTATTCGGCTCTGCTAAAGGAATTCTCGGAGTTGCTAAGCGCGGTATATGGTAATAAGGAGGCGAAGCATGATATAGTGCACCACATAGACACAACAGGACCACTGGTCCACTTTCGACCACGACGACTAGATCCTAAACGCCTATCGATTGCCAAGGCAGAGTTTGATAAGCTACTTCAGTTAGGTGTCATCCGTTCTTCAAACAGTGCGTGGGCGTCCCCACTACACATGGTCCCAAAAAAGAATGGGGGGATGCAATCTTGCGGCGACTATCGTGCTTTGAACAAGCAAACTATTGCCGATAGGTATCCGATCTCCCATATACAGGATTTCGTTAATAACGTTTCTGGTACTACGATTTTTTCTAAGATTGATCTAGTTCGAGCCTATTATCAGATTCCAGTAGCACCTGCTGATATCTGCAAGACGGCGATTACAACACCCTTTGGGCTGTACGAATTCCTTCGCATGCCCTTCGGGCTTACTAATTCGGCACAAACCTTTCAACGGTTCATTGATACAGTGCTTCGAGGACTAAATTTTGTGTATGCATATATTGATGATTTACTAGTAGCTAGTTCTACTACAGATGAACACTTACAGCACTTGCGACAACTTTTCCAAAGATTAAGTGCATATGGAATAGTTGTTAATCCTGAAAGTGTGAATTCGGCAAAAGCTCACTTCAGTTCCTGGGACACGTGGTGAACTCCCAAGGGATTACACCCATTCCGGCAAACGTAGAAGTTATTAATAATTACCCTATACCGGAATCCTTTAAGAAGCTACGCCAATTTCTTGGCTTGGTAAACTACTATCGACGTTTCATACCACATTGCGCACAAGTAGCCCAGCCATTGACTGACCTATTAAGAGGACACTCCAGGTCGTTCATTATGACGGAGGCAGCCATCAAGGCTTTCGAGCAGTTGAAAGGCATTTTAAGTTCTGCAACGCTATTAGCTCGACGGAATCACAATGCTCCCTTATCCCTTAGTACCGATGCATCTAACATAGAAGTAGGAGCCGTACTTCAACAGCGAGTTGATGGTCAGTGGCAACCTTTATCATTTTTCTCCAAAAGGTTAAACGACACTCAGACGCGTTACAGTACTTTCGGCCGTGAACTTTTAGCCATGTATCTCGCTATTAAACATTTCAGACATATGTTAGAAGGTTCTGCATTTACAATTTTTACGGATCACAAACCGTTAACAAAAGCCCTTACAACGAATCATGATAGATATACCCCGCGAGAAATCCGACACCTCGAATTTATTTCGCAATTCACGTCTGACATTCAGTATATCAAAGGCAAGAGGAATGAGGTTGCAGATGCTCTTTCCAGAGTATCGTCAATCACTTTTAAACCTGCTAATGTAGATTGCAATAGGTTATCTCAGTTACAGCAAAGCGATGATGAATTAGCTCGACTAAGATCTTCCAGTACAACTTCCTTAGTTTTCGAAGAAATACTGATTAATGATGTGAAAATAGTTTGTGATGTCTCAACGGGCAGGTATAGACCATACATACCACATCTTCTCCGACGTAGCATCTTTGAGAGTATGCACAATATATCTCACCCAGGAGTAAAGTCTACAACAAATATGATTAGGGAGCGTTTCATATGGCCAAACTTGAATCGCGATGTACGCAGGTGGACTCAATCGTGTAATGCTTGTCAATCAGTTAAAATTCAACGACATACAAGCTCAGCACTCGGTCCTTTTCACCATCCTGACTCTCGATTTGAGCACATTCACATCGACGTAGTCGGCCCGTTACCTCCCTCTAACGGATTCAGCTATATTTTTACATGTATTGATAGATTTACTCGTTGGCCAGTAGCTGTCCCGATGAAAGAAAGCTCTGCAGAATCGATTGCTAAAGCATTAGTAGAAGGCTGGATTTCTAATTTTGGCATCCCAGCGATCATCACAACAGATAGAGGAGCTCAGTTTGAAAGTTCATTATTTCAGCAGCTTACCGAATTGCTAGGAGTAAAGAGAATCCGTACCTCAGCTTATCATCCGATGTCTAATGGTATGGTGGAACGCTTACATCGCCAGCTGAAGAATGCTCTCGCAGCTACCATGACTAGCAACGACTGGGCAACTAAACTCCCTATTGTCATGCTAGGTATACGAGCTACCATAAAGCAAGATATCGGTTGTTCGGCATCGGAGTTGGTTTATGGAACTACTTTGAGATTACCAGGTGAAATCACTCCCATTACTAAAGTCTCAAGCGATCAAAGCAGCTACGTGCATCGTCTTAGACGACACATGAAGGAGTTAAAATTGCCGTTGCCGAGGAAACAGCAAAAACCGGTATACATACCAAAACATCTATCTGGTGCCACACAGGTTTTCGTCAGACGGGACGGAGTGCTGAAACCTCTACAACCCGCCTATGATGGCCCGTATAAAGTCTTAAGAAAAACGGATAAAGTTATTATTGTCGACAAGCATGGGAAACCAGACGCTGTCAGTATCGACAGAGTTAAGCCAGCATTTTCTGACGACGATATTCCCAGCCCAAGTAATTCACCGGTTTCGCAACCCGACATACCGTCCAACTTTCAACATTCACAACGGCCAGAAATGCCACGCAAATCAGCTTTATCTACTCCCCGTATTACACGATCGGGTAGGCATGTACATTGGCCTAAACACCTCGTCGATATTATTATTTGTTAAATCATCTCTTTCCTTATTGTATTACATATATGACGCATATAATTCTGCACTCTGCATTGACCTATACTCAAATGTTATATTTTGTAAGAGATACTTAGATATATATATGTATATATATACATCTTGTGAATACACTATTTTCTCCACGTAACTACATTTTCCTTATTTCTTTTATTTTATCCCTACATACATGTTTCGTCATATTCAGACTACATCAAGTGTTTTGTATAACGTTTTTCTTTTACGGTTATGCACGTATGTTTGTCAGTTTATTCATAAACCAATACTTGTAGTACTATTGCTGCTTACTGAATATAAGTATTATTTATATACTGCTATTATTATTATTATCACTATTATTTGCCATAGGCTTGCACTGTGTTTGCTATCATAATTAAACTATACAATATTAATAATTCGTTTTACATCTTTCATCAACATGTTCATTCTTATCACAGTAATTTCTTGTAACGTTTATATCAGTAGCATTGTAATTATTCAATTCTGTCTTCATAATTCACTTTTTTGCTGTAAAATCGAATACAAATATCATTTATAACTTTATATTCGTATTCTAGGCGGGGGATAATGTAGTGACAATGTGTTGAGTGTTCGATTACTGTACGTTAACGATAAATTTCAACTTGACTTTTCTGTGTGTAAGCATTGAACTGTTATCAGAACATTATACATTGTTTGGTTGTTGCACTTATATTTTTATTGAACACATTGATTTAACTTGTCACAATTTTGATTTTTAACTTTCGACCTCACGTTCGACAGTTACTTCGTTAATAAATATTCCGCCTAATCTTCGTTCTGACTTTTGATATAAGTCGATGGTGCTTGTAATTAGTCGATGTTAGTCATTGGCGTAACGAAGTTTAGTTATTTATTAGAATATCGCACTCGAATCGCAGCCTTCTCTCAATAGCAACGATCATTAACTCTTGTCCGTCCATCCCACAATATATATATATATGTTTAGCATCAAAAAAGTATAATTTTCTGAAAAAAACTTATTTTTTACATTATATAATAAAAATTATAATGCTAAACATATAAAATAAACGTACAAAATAAGCGCTGTTTAACTCACAGATCAACAATATACATTAGACAAATACTTTAATGAAATTAACACTAAATCTAGACTAGTATTAAAATAAACTTGCACCCAAAACAGGATCATTCTAAAGGTCCCTTTTCTACTATTTTAGTCCCCGTAATTTTAGAATACAAGTGTTATAGGGCTACATAGACTACTTAAGAAGCTACTTTTTAATTTATAGGCAGGAAAGCCTATAAAGAGTGTGAATAATTACATTATTTAAGAAAATCTGTATATCCGCCAAAACGTCGCTCTTTGTTTATAATAAAATTTTTATTTACAGTTACCGACTTTTTATTGACCAAGCTGGGTTTACATTGATGCGGCCGATTGGCTTATTTGTTTACTAAAAGTTCCACATTCTATGTTATTAGGTTAAAATGATTAGGCATCACAGAAGTTTCTAGAATCACTTTAGCTATTCTGTATGCTACACTTTTGTCGAAATTTCCATATGAGTGTGCTATCAGTCTACACCGTTTATCATCACTTCTGTTAATTTAATTTATTGTAGTTGGTTGAGTATTTAAAATAATCTCTCCATGAATAGTTTTACGAATATTCTTATTGAACACTTTATACAAACTTTTACAGTATTAAAGAAACTCAATATGCATTCGGAAGAAAATAAGAAGCATTCAACGAAGGAAGTTTTTATTTTGATGGCGCAATTTGCTACTGGTGTATAGTCGTCATTTTTTATTAGTTGAAATCCTACAGCCAGTTGGAAATCTCACCGATCAACACCTTACTGTTATTTCACCTGATTGTGCAGATTATATACCTAGTATATATAGGGCTGTGATCACCCCATGAGCATAGCATCTTTGTACGTTTCTTTGTTAGTATGTACAGATTAGAAATAAACTTCTTAAGAAGACGTACTGTCTAACGGGTAGCTTAAAGTTAAACAGCTTGTTGAATTAATTAGGTCTCAAACATATTTCAGTTGAACTCGTCGTATTGACTTAGTAATTCATTTGTATATGTGCATGAAGTATAACTGGTATACTAGGTTTTATATTTTACTGAACCTGACTCAAGTACAGTCCAACATTGATAGTTCTCGTAATTAAAATCTTCACGAGAACTTAGCCAATGTAGACTAGCAGGCAACATCGACACTTCAAGGCTTCATCTACACACACATTGAAGTTAAATATTAATGTTACAGTAAAAAGAATGATATCATCACATATTACTTTTCTGTATACAAGTATCCCTTCCAAGGAGACTATTTGCTTCTGTGTGTCTACATTAAGGATAGTAGCGTTGATTTTAGTGTTTCAATACACTAACTTAAGGAATTACTATTTCGATGAACCTTCAGTGTATAGTTCTCCTAGCCTACTGCTTCGTAACTGAACTAAAAGACACTGCACGTCGATCAATAATCAACAATTTCCATCCATACATGAGATATTAATTAGTATCCTCATCATATATGATGAAAATGGTGGTCCCGATAATATCTTACGTACGTTCAGTAGCTGTCATTCATAAATTAAATTCCCTCTAGAATTGGAACTAAACACTGAATTTTATCTTTTGGATGTCCTACTAAAAAGAGGATCAGATAGTTTCGCTGCAAATGTCATTACAGAGGAAGGCGATATGAAATGGCCAAATATTGGTCCTTCTAAGCCGAATGAGAAATTTTAAATACCTTCTTTCTCTAAGGGCTTCTGGAGTGTGAAATCATAGCATCACTGATGACGAACTGGAAATACGAAGGATGATATTCATTGGCAACGGCTACCTTTCTCGGCTGATCGGGAGAAATATGTAATTAACAATCAACCAAAGTATATATATTCTAGGTCATGGTTTTCTCCTAATTAATCGTCATCCATAACAGATTCAACAATTATAATATAACTTCTTTCCAGTTGATATTTGCAAACAATTCAGATGAAACGCCGCTCTATTTTAGTTTGTTAAATATGCAAAACTAGTTTGCAGGTACTCTTAGACGAGATTTTGACTGATTTTTTTAGTAACGTAACATTTATCCTAATTTTACTGGTGACTATTGTATGTAAAACGTAACTATAAATGACGATTGTACGGCATTAATAAATGATACTGTCGAAAATATAAATTTCAATCGTACAATTTTCCTTAATATCACTTTCCGTACACTTATTGATGTTTTTGACCAAAACTAGTTCCAGAATAATTCCATCTTCAAGCATTTAAATCTTACTTAAATTTTATTTGTAACAGCATAACGATACAACTTTAGTCGATGCTTTCAATGAAAATGTAGATTTCTCGAGGACTCCATACGATTAATTGGAAATATTTTCCTTCAAAATGAAAAAAAAATGATATTGAGGTGATACTACGTTACAGATGGGTCATTTTGAATTATTTAAGTGCTATCATTTATTTAATATAATGAAATAAAACTGTTAATTCGAATGCAACAATATTTTGTACGATTAAAAATTCATAATAGATGAATGCACCTATGCATAACAAACCTACCTTACTGACCCCAAGATGACAGAAGCCTATCACAAGATATCTGAACTAAGATCCTCAGTCGCCTCAAGATATCTTACCAGCCACGGGTGCAGTTACACTCTATATCCAATTTAAACTAGGGACGGCCTAGTAGAGATAAAGTCATCTGACCGACGTAAGTTCCCAGGCTATACTTGATGCATTTAAGCAATGCATAGTGAATTATGTACGCCAGGATATAAAATATTTCAAAATTCTCTAGACACCAGTGGAAGGAAAGGATATTTTCCTTGATATTTATAGTAGTGGTTACGCATGGACCTCAAGTACATTCATCACAGGACCAAGTTACATTAGTCGTATAACCAGAGCAACGTCTAGAAATCGAGCAGATACGAATTAATGAGAGTAAACCACAAGGCAGTGAGGGATGTGAGGCGTCATATTCGATCATGAGTGTAGCGCCAACAGGATGACAACGTCTAGGCTGGCTAACTAAAAAGCGACTTGTTTAACACATCGTGTCGTGATCTAGTATTAATGCTTGGCTGAGCACCTTCAACCAACCGTGTCCGCTAAAACAAACATGGTGAAAATAATTGATGAAAACCTATGCGACTATTTATTTATGGTATTATTTACTCACACAGATCTAACTATTATAGGCCACTCACATTACTTTTAAATTATTTCCATAGCCTTGTAGATAGATCAAAGAGGAAGCTAGTTAGGGGGAAACAGACCTTCCACGAACTTCGAGATGGTTTCGAGGAAGACTGATCCTAGGATAGTTGGACGGAGTACAAGGGCGAAAAAATTTTCATAAACGATATTTCCTGGCATCATCAAAACATTAGGTTCAGCACCGTGCAATGTCTTACTGGTAAAATTAGCACGTGCATGCTTGGCCTTCCTATTACTTCCGTGGTTGCTGAACTACTAAGCAGGTAGAAATTCATGCACCAGCGAAAAATGAGTATGCCCAGGTTGAAAAAAGGTGGTCACGAGTCTTGTAGTGATCTGTCCTAAGCTGTACACCCCCCTTCGTGCTCGGCATCAACGTTTCTAATGAGGTCGTATTATCAGTCCTAAACCACATAAATGTCGCGAAACTATGGAGCCATATGCTATAAAAGCGCTGCTCAAACAGCTCAAAAATGACCTACAAAAGCTCGAAAACTTAGTGGAAACAGATGGATTTTATGTAGACGTTAAGAACCATCACAATCTGTTCTTCTGTACCTCAGAGGGGAAAAAGAAGAACTCTTATTTTGGCAGATACTAACTATTCAGTGGAACAACAAAACGTATTCTGTTCTCGCCCCGTTCAGTACTGTCGACAGAAGCTGCAAATACCATGAAGACTAAGCTTACACACTTCTTATCCCGAACTCTTTTAACAACCTGCCAAACAAGTATCCGACCCCATCGTATAAGCCACAACATCGTCGCCCTTCATGGAAAAACCTAAGAGGCGGCTTAAGTAGTGGGTCACGAAGTTCGAATAACCGAATAAGTCCTCTCGACCTAGTTTTTCTTTGTAAGCAAAACACAAAAAGGTATTTATAACGCCACATAAAATTCTGCCCAACCCAGTTCGCTTTATTGACACAATATGTAAGGCCTACCGTTGCTAACAACGAAAAAGTTCCCCGCAGAACCACACCAAAGAATAAACGTTCTTGTAAGTTTGCACCATTTCTAACTGAGAATCTCTCCATTTGAAATGTTTTACCTTACGGCGTAACCTCGTCCACCTCGCCAGGTCTATTTAATATGAGGCTGAATGATTGCCTGCACCCACCAAGAAATCTTGATCAGTTGCCTATAGCATCCGCTGATCAGTTTTCATTTGAACATCTCACCATTTACTACCACTGAAACCACTCCTCGTTGACTCACTTGTTTCCATTTACTTAAAAACAAGGTGCAAAAACGAATAAACTAACTGGCTTGAATTATCTCCTCACTATGAACGAAGACACAAAATTGGACACTCCCTTTGCCGGGATTTTTAAGGACATCGGTACAACAATTGTATATGCCTTTGTAGTTGAATGGGCCCTGTTGTTAGAAGAGCTTCCCATGCTGGTAGCTGGTATTCTGGAGACCGTATGGACCTTTGTTTCACTAAAGCTTCTTGCTCAATTTTAGGTGCAAGGCTCAATAAGCAGCTTCAAGATTGGCTATCTGAAGTTACAGTTACTCGACAACCGGCTCGTGCCATTATTTCTCCGTATGTGATCCGCTCATTGTTACTGTATGCTCTAGACATGCTGGTTATGACTATTCAGGCCCATGTGCAGCGTTCGCATACAAACAAATTGACCCTCGTTTAGTGTAAGTTGTACATATATAAATGTCCATGCACAGTAAACGTGTGTTTGTATTAGGTCCTGCTCATTATATGAGCCTTAGAGGAAAGTGTGCGCTTTCAACAGCAGATTTGTTCGAAACTCCACTTTATTCATTGTCAATTGATAGAGATGGTGAGTGAACCATTTCTTAACTCAGCCAAATTTCTTCCCAGTATATCGAGATCTTGATAAAACTGGAGAGTTTGTTAGTCTGTCTCTGGATCGTGATGAAGAGGAGCATTCCATAGAAATGCAAATGCCGTATGTAGCAAAAATGATGGAAAGGTAACGTCTATTACTTTCTATTTAATTCTTTAGTCTTGCTTGGTCTAATGTGTTCTCAAATCATTTAGTCTCCGGTTACTAAATCATCATTATCCACTATACTCCAGGTTAGTTATAAACTAGTCGTAGCGTGTTAACATGGCCTGCGTTAGTTTTAAGTGGTCTAGGTTAGTGAATTAAGGAGTAAATCTACCTAGTAAATGTGAGGTAGTCAGTGAGATTTTCGTTCCGTTTGGGAAGTAGTTATAAAAGTTGTTACACTAACTTAGGAGTGCGTCATCTTTGGCATGGCTGCCAATGACCTCAGAAACTACTCATGAGTACCTGTAAACTCATCATCCAAGATCATCGTCTTCATGTTTTTCAACTATGCTCTTAATCTTGTCTTCATTGTTTCTAGCATTTCTTTTTATCACACTACTAATATAGCATAGCAACTGGAACTAATGTACATTGGTCCCCTGTTCCACTGTTTTAGACTAACCGAATGCCTCAATTTTGTCGGAGTAGAAATGAGTAATAGCATAAATCACTTCGTAATCTTGTCCGATAACGTAGCTTTTCCTCTACTTTGATGTAATTTGTAACGTTTGAATCACAGCGTTCATGTGAGTATAACCCATATTCTATGGAAAACCACCTCGCAGTGTACTGTGGTAAAACCAGTTTCAATGTCTAGCAAGACAGTAACCCTTGTGTGTAGAAAATATGTTGCCAGTTGTTGCGTGTTGCTTAGTTGTGTACATACACACAAACTCACCTTCCTGTCATAATCAATAAGTAAGGGACACAATGCATCACCCATTAAGATCGCACATCTAGAAGGTCTGTTCCAAACTAATTTATACTGTCAACGACTTTCATATTATAGTTTTTTTGATCTTTTTATGTAACGTTGCTGCCCTAGGCACCAAGGTGGATTTTCTGTCGTACCAATTTTAGTAGGATACTTAACTCCAGAAAGAGAAGCAGTTTATGGTCAGATTTTTGCTCGATATCTATCAGACCCTGAAAACTTCTTTGTGATATCTTCTGATTTTTGTCATTGGGGTACGTTGTTTTATACCGTATTGCGATTTTCCGAACAGTAATATATTAATGTATTTGGTTACCGTAATAACTTGATAAGTATTATTAATGCAATCACTAATGACCGGGCAACAGTATAGTGCTAAATACTTTTCGGTATTCAAATAACACTAACCAAAATATTTGGTTGTTTCGCTAAATTCAGTACTCTTTTAAGGATTATCATCCAGCTTATAACTGACCCAAGGTAACGTATTTTGTACGAAAGATTCCAGTTGTAATAACTACCGATTTATTTTTCGTGACCTTCATATGGCTTTACAAACTAATGGAATCTCCGCGGTCAGCTATTTCGTGCACGGAGTCTCCAGCAGGAAGCAATTATTGGTTTTAGAAATCTACTACTAGTTAAGTCCAGTATAATATATGTCACTGTATTATTCATGTTGTTTGGATGTGTGTAAACCGATATGTAGGTAGTAGACCAGTTTTTGTCCATGCAGTTAGTTCATTAACTATTTTTCCCTACCCATCTAAATAGTTGTACTCTGTAACACGTATTTCAGACTAACTGCATGGGTCACTTTCGACTAGCATAGGGAAAGTCAGAGGTGCTTGTGCCCAATTGAGTTGTCTTTTGGAACTATCCGTTCAAAAACAAACAGTTAAGTGCAAAATACTGTAATGCAAGAAGTGCCACTTTACGTTTGTAATATGGTCTTTCCCGACTAAGAATGTTTAGTAGCTTTCTGGGTTTGTTCGTAGCTGTCGCTAAAGGACTCGATGCATTTAGCGGGAACATTATGTAAGTAACATTGATATCTGGAGACGCTTCAGCCTAATATACGTCATTTTAAAGCAATTGTATTTCCAAACACTGACTTCAGTGACGTCAATGCCTAGTTTTACAGAGGCTGATCACTAAGCCTGAATAGAGTAATTATCAACGCCGACTATTTATGATATGCCACCATAAAATAATAGTCACGATGTACTAGCATCTATTAAAAAGCTGTAAATCCAAGGATAATCTTACAGAATTCGTAACATGGAGGCTTGAGACGTTATTAGGTATGGCTTTAAATAAGATTTACACTAATTATATGATTCTAACATTTTTCATCTTCAGGGAAAAGATTTCAGTATACCTACTATGATCAAAGTAAAGGACCAATCTGGCAATCTATACAAGCGCTTGACGAAACAGTAAGTTAACTTTTAGTAGATCCTTTAGGTAGCGTGAAAACTATGCTGTCAGCAATGAAGCTAAGTAACTAATTGTAAATTCATAGGCAAGGTGATAAATAACACTCATTACATTAATTAGTACTTGCCGCTTTTTAAAAAAAATTAGTTACATCTTATCAGAACCTGGAAACGTGGTATCATAATGGAGTATATGAAATACTAACCATGCTTTACTTAAACTTGGAGTTAAATAAGTACATAGTTTAGCCCAGCTGATATCAAAGTAGTCAATGTAACCCATCCATCTTGATTTAAGATGAAATTTCCTAAACATGTCGCGAGATTACGATATTACCTACGTCCGGACAGACGACCACCAAGTTTGAAGTTCCAAATCACTAACTGATGTTAGTTAGGCGACCTTCGTAAACTAAGAAGTACTGAGTTGTGACTCGGATTTACTTTACAAAGTACTCTGGTATCTACATGCTGACATTTTCTGTCACTATTCATTACTAATATGTAGAGTTTCGTGCATGCTTTACTTGTGAAGCACGATTAGAAGTTTTACTGTTACCACCTTAATTACAACCGTCGTCTTTGACAAAGAAAAAATCAGCCTATACAGAATTTCTGCCGATAAAGATAGTATGTTTCATCTATAGTATCCCGCAGACATCTAGATTGTAAAGATATCACGCATAGATCTCTAGACTGGATATCTGGTTAACGATGTATATATATATGTATATATATATATATATATATATATAGATCGCGAGAGATTTCATATATCTTATCACACCCGTTATATACAAATCGATATTTTCTAACCACTTTGTATCAATACCTAGATTCAATATTAAATAATTTTATTTTCTGTAGTGGGTTGTGATTACGAAATTAATGACTCATTTGAGATTTGTGAACCCTATTCTGCTCACAATACCGATAGGGCGCTAAAACCAGTAACTATGTTTATTTCTTGTATCATATAGAGACTAACTTTAAGGCTGTTTACTCTTTAGTCCTTAGGAAAGTCATCTTCTAGTGTTTTATTCTCTTGAAATTTCAGGGAATGCAGATAATTGAACGACTTGCTGCTTCTGAGTTTACAAGCTACTTGGACCAGTACGGAAATACTATATGTGGACGGCACCCAATAGGTGTACTTCTGCAGACCGTTGCATCTTTACGTACGAACGCACCAAACAATAATTTTAGTATGAAGTTTGTACGATATACCCAGTCAGAACGCTGCAATAATATGAACCAGTCGTCTGTGAGCTATGCAGCTGGTGTGCTACAAATATTGTGATATGATATAAACTATTTTCTCGCATGCAAACAATGTATGTACATCAACGTTTCTATTAAATAAAAGAACTTTAGGACTGTTATTATATAACACACTTTTATTGTAAGAGGTTTTTCGTTTATTTAATCACATTTGACAAAAGCACACGCGGTGTAACTGACTGATGAGTCTTCCACTGATTGACAGCGATTGGATTGTGTATAGTACAAAACTTTAAGTTCCAGATTAAACAGTTGCTTTTGGCGAATACTGTCAATCATAAACAACAGTAGGCCTATACTTCTCCTCCCACATATAGTGTTTCTATAATTTCTAAGGTATTGTATGAATGATTTAGGTTCCAGGCTTTGGATTGCGCTCAAACCCTATAAAAGGTAGACTGAATTACATCACAGTCTAGAAGATACAATGTGTGAAAATAATAGAAAGCAGTCACTTACTAGGTGGTCAAGCTTCTCAATAGACTGCCATATCGTACCATCAGATTTATCATAATATTGATATCGAAATCGTTTTCCTAAAAAGCAAGCATGAAATTGGCCAGTCTTATGTTTACTGTCTGCATCACTTGAAAGCCAATTGTTTACATCCTGATTACTGGATGATAAATAAATCAAAGCAAAATTCTATTACGAGTTTCATCTACCAAACGTAGTTTTAATTAGTAGTTGATTCACTTTAGAGGTTATAATCTACACATCCTGTTTTAAGACATCTACATTAAGATCATTCGAATGGTAGCTTGAGACCTTACAATCAAACACCAGAGTAACTTAATTTGAAGGCATAGTTATTTTATTGAGATTCATTTTAAAACCGAGAATAATATTTTTCAAAAAATAATTAAGAATGCTTTTTGTTATAGAGGAGTTAGGACAATTACGATATGTTTGAAAGAAGTAAACGTTTTCCTAACTGTATTTTGAAAGCGTTAGAGCTAGGTATATTCACCCATGTTTGAGAGGCACATTTAGCGCACCAGATGTCACTAAAACTGATGTGAAACTAATCTCTTTGATTTCATGCTCACTACATGTATTATTTGTAGAAATTAACAGTCAGTATCATACTAAGTTTTTATTTAGTGATAAAGGCACTACTAGGAGACAATCAAGCCGAGAAGCACCTTTGGAATTTTGAGTTATGAGCTCACTTTGCAATCAGCTAACTTAAAAACTAGGGTTAACAGAAAGAATAAGTGATGAATGCCTAAATGCGATTATAGTAAGAGCTACATAAAAATGTGCCATAAGTTGGTACATTTTATCAAATAATTGATGTTGCTTTAAATGAGCATAAAATAAGTAAAAAAGCACAACAAACCCCAGTGACAAAAATCAGAAGATATTACGAAGAGATTCTTCCCATCTAAGAGATAGTCTGATAGCAGTTTCCCGAAGAGTTCTTGTCTTTCAATCGATAAATAACCAACAACTATGGGTACTATAGAGTACTGGTCTTTTTTACTGTAAAGGGAAAGTAAAAAAAAAACATTTGTATCAGGCTTCAAAATATCGATAGATGAAAGGGATATATTGAGGTATATTACTCCATAGCACTCACTAAATACTTAGCACAATCTTAGTTATGTCTATACAGTTAAAGAAATTCTGGTCATTAATTAATACAGAGTTGGACTAGAGTGCTGTTATTCATTACAAATGTTTGTCACATTTCTGATCTAATGTCATTAGGACACATGAAGACTTCAAGTATTCTCCACTTGTGTACATTACAGTATACAGAAAATATTCAATTTGGGGTTCATTCTGGTCTCATCAAAACAAGATACATGCGTAAGCAAATCACGTAATGCAACTTCAACTCACTTGTTCTCTAATAACTTTTTTAATATAATGATAGTATGATTAAGTACGATAGTATTTTCGAATTGCATGGAGGTGTCTGTATACTATTACTTTTTGGAAGGAATCGAAGATGACCCTGATATTCGAAAATATAACAACATGAAAGCATTCGTGAATACAGAAGACAAAGAATATGATGTGTCCTTCTTTCTACAAACTAAACAGCATCTAGGATCTGTTGTTTTTACAATACATAAATACAAATCACATGTTTATAAGTCAACAGAAGTATTTAAACTAAGTATTTACAAAAGTCAGGACAGCTACCAAGTTTAGAAATGCTTACCCTTTCATTATATGAGCAATATACGGCAGCTGCATTTCCACAGAGTGCTCAGCTTCATCCTGATTCTTCGTCAAAACCTTGAAGTAGCTAAGCTTCTTAAGGTCATTGTATACTTGAAGAGCTGATAACAATAACTCTGCTTACCATCTGTGTCAATTTGCAAGTTACAAAAAGGAGTCTCATATTCAGAAACACAAGTAAGCGCACATGTATCGCCGATATCCAAACGGTGTGAGGGACCTAAGATAAAAATACGTTCTCTTTGGTATAGAAAAAACAGTATATAATCTATGCTCTAATTACATTTTGTCTGGATTTATTTGACGATATGCGTGAGCTGCACAAAAACCAGAATGGCGATAACCTGCATGACTTATTACTACTAGTAATAAAAATAGTAACATACGGTACTATAAGTGCTCTAACAGAATATGTATTAGGAATGCTTTTTTCACAACTTTCCAACCATGTGCTTAACTGTGAAGATAACTGTGTACCTTAATAAAGTTAGTAATAATTACGCTAACACTAGCTCAACTATCTGCAGAATACCAGCTTCCACAGTGTGAACTAGCTCGGACAGATTTGAGAGGCGATCCCATTTAGTACAATTTCTGGATAGGATTGTACAAAGTTAGTGTACCTGAAATCAAGTAGTAGAAATCAAGACATTTCAAGCTATAAAAATGTTGGGTAGAAACGTAACGGTAAGAAAGCAGTTACATAAATCAATTCGTGCTACATAATTCAAATTGCTTAAAGGCGTAGCGATGAGATAATCAGACGCACTATTTATGTAAGTTGTGGATAATTGAGTAGGTTGCATGTCAGCAAGGTGGAGACTACGCATTGTTTATGAAGTGATGGCCAAGGCTTTTGAGATTCAATAACCTGGTAGCAAATTTGAGTTCCATCTAATCTACTTTTATTGGAGTAGCCAAACAGTACTGCTAGACCTTATACGATTTGAGTTTGAGTTTTATTTGCATGAATTACAACACGTCCTACAAATAATGCATACACTGAGGCTATCATCTTTGGTTTAAGCTAATAGATGATCACAGTTTACCACTAAAAAAGTAACCAGGATATGGTAGACGTTAATGCAGATTTTCGGCGAGGGAACTATCTACTCCATCAGCCTTTAGCCATATTAGCTTTAAAAACATTTACAATTTACGCAAGGAAGGATCACAACTGCAGTTTGTTTTATCATACTTGAGATAAGTAAGAAAATTAGAACCTAAAAACAGTATCAGTTGAAGTAACTTCTATGTATCGAATATTGGAAGTTAATCGAATACGAAGGGAATGGACCAAACATAACTGTGAAAATAGCTTAGGAAATGGAGAATGAAACTTAATTTAGTATGACTAAGAGTGACGACCGAGACGTATACTATTAATGGCTCCGTTCTAAAAAAATCAAAATTCCTTAACGTAGAATGGGCCAACAATGAAAAATTACGACACAGATTGACACTTCGTCTTATTGTTCATAGGCATTTCCTATCAGACTTTTAATAATTAGAAAATATTCTGCTACATGATATGATTATACTAAGACTTTAAACGAAGCCAAGCACAGTAAAAAGGACATTTCAAGCAATAAACATTGGCGGATGCAAAACCAAGTTTACACAAAAACGGAGATCCCACCAGCTATTTTGTCAATGAAAATTCAGCAGGTGATAATTCGACGCACTGGTCAATGTGACTAATTGCTGTGAAATAATCGGACTATTCTGACTTCAAAACTCACTTATTTAGATCATAATAAGTCAGATAAGACGTGAAAAGGCTAAATGATAAGGTAACATAATTTTCAAGTCGGTGCCATATATGGCACATATATCTTACTGCTATATAAAGCAGTAAAGTACGCCGTTACGTCAACAGAACGCTTGAGTGACAACCTTAAGAAAAGTTTAATTAAAATCAGACTGTCTAGTGAAAATAAATTTGAAAAAAGTTGACTGCATTTTTCAACAAATTACACCAGTAGATAGTGTAAGGTAAAATAAGTTCTAGGGAGTTTTTCCTCAAAGATGGAGATGAAGGAACAAAAATGTCACATTTTCTTGCAAGATCTGCCAACAGTTTTCTTATTAATCATTCCTAAAATGCTCCCTTAATTTACCTATATCCCCCCCCCCCACAATTTATTTACTTGGGATAACTTGGGGCCAGAAGTGAACACCCTACAAGATAGAGAATTGACTAATAACTTCACCAGAAAAATAGAAATAACTTACTTTTGAAACCTGAACTACAGACCGACCTTGTTATGTAAGCTCTATTCTCAAGGCCACAGTAATTGTCGAAAATCGCGCCGAACTTCTGTTCCGCTTCCTATTAGTTGTTTTTATTTTAGGTAGTTAGAGGGAAATACATGAAAACGTGACATCAAATTTATTCGGTGAAAGTCCTGTTATCGAGTTACTATACTTTGATACATTTGAACTGGTTAAGGTGTGGTTTGCTTTTAATTACTGACTGTTAAACCGATATTATGACACCTGGATACTTTTGGACCGTTTAAAATGTCACTTATTCATAACTAATCTAAGTAATACGTATTTCTGCGGTTGAATACATTCAGATTGTTTGATATGTTTTTTTCATACAACTATGGGCTGGCAGTAATATATTTTATGCAGCACCTAGGTGTGTTTACCAATGGAATGAAATGTCTACTTCATGACATTTAGATGATCAATTGTGTAATTTATAAACGACATCTCGAAATGTTGCCTTGCTGAACCTCGGATTTCCGGCCTTGCATTTACACGCTCAATACTAAACGTTTGCCTGTTATTTTGGTTTACTGGATCAAGAACCAATCAATATTAAGTTGTCCTAACTGCGCTTTGTCAAAGCAAGGTTTAATGTTAATAATAACCCCCATCATTAAGTATTGTTATAGTTTGATCAGATGTTGCCTGCAAACAATTTGCTTAGTACTAGACCTAGTACTGTTGTGAGTGGACCGTCCAACGTAGATAAACATTTCCAACGAATTATGCTGTCTCGAACTTATCCTACTTGGATACAGTTACATTAAGTACTAGAGGAGTTCGTGGGTGTAAATGTTGCTGAAACTAAATAACTCATTTTAGGAAACCATCACTTACTATATTGTCACTTTAAGTCATTACCCTTATAGATTCGATACCGATGGACGTTCGGTATCTCATGTCCTCGGGGCGCTGGACTTAGAAACAAGGGGCAAGTTTGCCTGCTCTCATGATAATTATGCTTTATAAGATGCAAGTATTTAGGTTACCTGTGATAAAGAGTATGGTACTCTCCAGCTAGATATGAAGCACCACACTTCCAGACAGAACATAACCATTAATGCACAACCACATTTATGGCGACAGATTGCTGAAGACATGGATTGTACGGTTCTGAGCGTAGGGTTATCCAACCTTTTGTTGTGAGAAACTTGGATGCCCTGGAAGTTATGATTCTGGTGTATGCATAACTTGGTAAAGTCCTCGTTTACAGTGATATTTGAAATATTAGGATAACGATTTGTGAACGTAAGATTTTTGTACGTGTAAATCATCCAGGTATTGGTAATCTTAATAACCTTACACGACGTTCAAGTACAATTGGGAAAGTTGAGATCCTTTGGGTTAGTAGTGGTAATGTTTTCAGAATTGTCTCTGCACGGAATGACATGATAAGCTCTAATGGAATGTTCCCAGAGGTTGTTGCCATAGATTCCACATTTAAAACCAACAAAATGGGTGTCTTATTTAATATTTTTTATGAAAACTTATAGGTGACCTTGTATCATTTTGTAATAACTGATGGTTTTGGCAGGGGGCGAACTGTATTATTCGCATTGACGCGAACCAAAAAACGAACAGATATCAGGCAGATTCTCCAGTTGTTCAAAAATATAATGGATAACACATCGAAAGTAACCATTTTTACTATTGACTGTGCACCTGGACAACTTCGTGCTCTAAACAAAGAGTTTCTGAGCGCCTCGATCGTTTTGTACTTGTTTCACATATGCTAAACCTACCGGAAGAAAGTAAGCTGATTATATGGACAGAAGTTATCGTTTAGTTTTCAAGCCCACTTGTGAAAAAAATGGTCATATTGAATGGCTAATACGCGTATTTTCGCGCTCGAAGTATGATAAAAAACAACGATAATTGAAAAGTAGACTGACAAAGTGTCTGCGTAGGGAATGTGAACAGCAGTGAGTAACAAAAGCGACAACGATGGATTCATCGGCTATTATGGGTAATAGTAGACAGCTGTTCCGACTTATCAAGGACACTGGTATCAATGAATCATACAAACTTCGACAGTAGGAAAGACAACTATGATGTGGAGGAGATTTAAAGAAATGCCAAGAAGTTGGCATGTTGATTTTAGCTAAAGCTTCGTAGAACACCTTTCAGCACAACGGAGCTTCCCGTAGAAGCGACATAGGTAACCCTCTGGAAATGATATTCAGAAGAGTCGCATTTCAACGAGAAAACGGTTTAATCGGAATCTTATGTTTCTCATACTTGTAAATATTTTATTCTCGCACAATGTAAACCCTTGGTTCGGAAAGGTATTTTTAACTCAACACTTTATTGCTTCTGTGGTGCTTTATGTGGCGTGAACAAACTGGCAGATAAGCGTTGCCATATGTTGAGCCGTCAAAGTTTGATATTAGAAAATCTTGTAGAAAACTAGACGATATTGTGAAAATGTTTGGGAAGCTATAGTATGACTATAAGGGAAGAGTTTAGCTGTATTCGTACTTTCAACGTCGTTGCATTTTAAGCCTTTAAGTAGGGTGTCAATTCATATGAATTCGGTTTAGCTGCTTAGAATAATGTCGGTGGCAAAGCTCGAAGCATAAGTCATATGAGACAATCCCTTGCGTTTAATTGCCAACAGTTATCTGCGGTATATGCTAGTAAAGCAGCTTACATAGCTATTTCAACAGAGCATGCATCCTTATGAGCACAAGAGACAACTTAAGACAAACAGTTTTATACTGCTATATGGGTATTAAGAAATTTCACTTGGCGTAGCTTTACTGACCTTTAAGTACACCTTTAAAAACTGAAATATTGCCAGCCTTTGTTGTTTATAATAATGAACACGTGGTCATTTTCGTAAACCGCTGTATACACAAAGCAATCTTATTCTACTCCTTTTGTGTGCTCCTCTTGATATAGTTTTCAGGACACATTAGTCTGTCTATAGAAAGATATATTAGGATGACAGCACGTTGTTACAATACAATACCAACAGTTTCGAGAAGATAAAGCAAGCACCAGTAACTAACATATCTGGAAAATAATTCCAGATGAGTAGCAACTCGGGGCCACGTGTTTTTAGAGAGGGCTGTAGTATGCCAAATATTCAGCCATTCATAATAAAAATGTGAGTTGTCTTGTATCATAATGCTACATGAGCACGGTGACAGAATCGTCAACGTAAAAAATACGGCTAAAGTAAATATTTTGAATAGGATAAAGTGCAAATGGTGTATAAAAGACCGTATAAAAGCTGTTCATTTTGCAAATACATACATATTTTAATAGTTTTGAAATCTTTACTAATTTATTGAATGTACAAAAAGATAATGCACTTCACAGGAATGCACAATCAATACTCTTTAATAATACAGGCAAAATGAGCAGTAAGGGACGTTTTACACAAATATGTGACACTAACTTCTATCTTCTGAAAACCTTTCAGCTAATATGGTTCTCACAATAAAGTTTCATCTTCAATGAATTACAAGCATGAAGTGTACCATTATATGACCAGGTTAACTCTTAATGACCAAACCCATATGTATGAATAAGAACAAATTAGAAGGCAGTGATGTATGGAAAAGGTATATTTGATCATGTGTAGAACTCTAACGAGATAGTAACGTGTAGGACGACTAACAAGTGGACGAGTTGTTTCCCATGCGGGGTCACGTCGTCATCGGGTGGCGATGCTAGTCGAGCTAGTCAGCTATTCGTGTCCGCTAAAACAAGTTTAGTTAACATTAATGCAGTTATTTACTTAAAAAATTTATTTGCCACTGCATGAACAGTAAACTTGGAGTGGAATACCACTTGGTAAATTTGGACAATATTATAGTTCGCGGGAGTACTATCAAGTGACGCAGTGTGAATCTGAATATTGTTCTTGAGTGTATTGATCCAAACCGGCCAAAGCTTAGGTCCAGTAATTGCCAGGTGTTACAATAAGCGGTAACGCTCCTGGGTCGATTCATAACATCCTAGGGAGTTTATGCTGACAGCAAGGAAGTGAAGGCAGTACGTGAGCTGTCAATGCCAATATCACTTTAGGAGCTCAATAGAGCTTGTATCGTACTATCGTTAATTTGTGGCAAACTTTGCTGAACTAGCTGCCACTTTTCTTTTGTTAACAGAAAACAGGAAGAAACACTTTCGAGTATTTAAGTTTCCGTTGCTTATGAAATCTGTCACGATGCAATTTGCATCTGAACCTTTTTAAATCGGTCTGCATATAGGCAATGATTTCAAGGCAGCCGGGCCCATTGAAATTATAAATGCTTACTTTGCATTTTTAGACTATAAAGTGAACTAGTTCTTGAAGCGCTGCCCTATGTCTGTAGATTGCATATGATAATAGCACTGGCCTCGGACAACCGTAATGAACTTGTTCCACGGCTTAATGGATGTTGGGAGCAGTCAATCGGGAACGGAACATTCTTCGGCTCAACCAAGACAAATGTATGTTTTTTGATAGATATTGCAATAGACTTTGCAACGAGCTCGCATAGACCTTTCGACTTCTTGGGGCCTGAGTCCTGATATTGCAGGTTTAGTTGAAGATGCAAGAGATATCTGGATGCCAACTGAACCAGCCCCAGTGAAGCTAACAAATAATTGTTTTGTGTACCGGGTTATGCAAATAAACACGCAACACTTTGTCTTTTTTTTCACCGAAGTCCTCTCATCTCACTATTAATGATATTTTACCTATTTATTATTATTTGTTTGTTTAACTGTTGCTACTAGAGTTTCCGCGTGGGTAATTATTAAATGCCTACATGCACAATTCATTGCAGTTTTAGGAAGTTAGGAAGCTGACAAGGACATAGAGCGAACAACTCCAGAGAAAAGAATAGAGCAGTAAACGAGAGAGGTAGCGAGGGAAAAAACGAAGGCCGGATGACAGCTAGGGAAAAGAGTAGCTGTATCAAGGAGAAGGTTAAGATAGTGGATGACAAACAGTAAAAGGCAAAGCAATGAAATGTGTCGTATTAGACTGAAGAGGATCCGGGTGATTGGCTATGTCAACTCTCTTCCTAGAGGGGATATAAGTGATCTGTGGGGGCTCGCACGGTTGTTTGACTCCCTTCTGAAGTTCCTAACCGTTAAGACTTGGAACATATCTGATGGAAGCTCATTTCATGTCAAGCAGACTTTAAGTGTGAAGAACCGATAACTAGCCTGTGTAGTTCGGTTTTGATGACATTTCCTTTGGGAATTTTTTTTCCCTGGGTGGGACAGTTAACGAGAGGAAGGTTAGAACTTTTAGGGTGTCCTTGTGTACTGACAATGTTGTGGGTAGTCAGTAGGTCACCCCAAAGTTTCCTGAAACTCAGTGAGAAGAAGTTTAGCTTTCCGAGTGGATCGTTATTTGATCTACATCATAAACCTACTAAGCATTTGGTTGCCATTCTGTAAACGTTTGCCAAAATATCATTATGAAACATCGAAGTGGGAGGGAACGGTGTTTTGAACTTTTAGCCGGAGTCTCATGTGTGCCTTGAATATGGTCAGGAATAGTTCCGTTTTCAGGTCTGTCTGCAGACACAGTGAAAAGTGGCAGAGGTCTACGAGACAGCTTCTGAGTAGTTGAAACTGGTGCCTAATCCCCCACAATCAGCTAAACACAAATCGCCATCGGTGCGGCTACTTAATATAGTTTCAGCAGGCTCGTAGATATGGAGGTCCTTTGCACGGGGGGAAATACAGGATACTGAATTTGTTGATTTGAACTTGAACCTCTTTCACAGTGTGTTTCTTACCAGCTCATGCACATCGACATCACATTTGATCGGTCTCTGTTGTTTTACACTATCTACACAGGTTAATATTTCGTTTATGAAGATCAGAAGCAACAAGGGACCAAGTACTAAGCCATGCGAAACCATGGATGATGATGTCCTCTATGTAGAGAATCCTGTTCACCTTGGAGGAAAACCGTTTCTCCAAAAAAGCAGTTTCTAACCAGGATAGTGAGGGCAGCGTTAATCCTATAAGTGCAACAAAGACCTTGAAGTAATTTAATTGTAATCAGAAATGGAAAAGATACATCGTAATTGATACAAGAGCAACAGGTGAAGAAAGGTCCAAAATCAACAATACGATGTGTAGTGACCACGGAACACTATAGAGTCAATATTGCTTTACAACTAGACACAAATTCGTACAAATACTATATTAACAGTTAATATAAGTATATATAACAAGTACAATGTCTAGTAGAATGTGGTTTACTTGGAATAACTGCGAAGTGCGGAATGAATGACGAAAGTCCCAGGTGACCACCACACGTATGTACCTTTTCTGGCGTCCTGTGTAGTTTCGTTCTGGTCAGCAAAGCTAGGTAGAGGCAACGTGACGTTGAGTATGCGATTTCGATGCTATAAAAGGGATTCAATTATTAATCCAAGCACTCGGTGGAGAAAACTCAGTCAGAACGAAGAATAATACAGCAACAATGCATTTGCGCTTGCGAAAGCAGCAGTTAGCGCCACAGGCAAAGTGTGTAAAGTGTAAAGTACAATTATATTAACGATACATTTAAACAACGTTAGCAAAGTATGTATTAATAACATATTAGAATAAGAGGATCCGGGTGATTGGCTATGTCAACTCTCTTCCTAGAGGGGATATAAGTGATCTGTGGGGGCTCGCACGGTTGTTTGACTCCCTTCTGAAGTTCCTAACCGTTAAGACTTGGAACATATCTGATGGAAGCTCATTTCATGTCAAGCAGACTTTAAGTGTGAAGAACCGATAACTAGCCTGTGTAGTTCGGTTTTGATGACATTTCCTTTGGGAATTTTTTTTCCCTGGGTGGGACAGTTAACGAGAGGAAGGTTAGAACTTTTAGGGTGTCCTTGTGTACTGACAATGTTGTGGGTAGTCAGTAGGTCACCCCAAAGTTTCCTGAAACTCAGTGAGAAGAAGTTTAGCTTTCCGAGTGGATCGTTATTTGATCTACATCATAAACCTACTAAGCATTTGGTTGCCATTCTGTAAACGTTTGCCAAAATATCATTATGAAACATCGAAGTGGGAGGGAACGGTGTTTTGAACTTTTAGCCGGAGTCTCATGTGTGCCTTGAATATGGTCAGGAATAGTTCCGTTTTCAGGTCTGTCTGCAGACACAGTGAAAAGTGGCAGAGGTCTACGAGACAGCTTCTGAGTAGTTGAAACTGGTGCCTAATCCCCCACAATCAGCTAAACACAAATCGCCATCGGTGCGGCTACTTAATATAGTTTCAGCAGGCTCGTAGATATGGAGGTCCTTTGCACGGGGGGAAATACAGGATACTGAATTTGTTGATTTGAACTTGAACCTCTTTCACAGTGTGTTTCTTACCAGCTCATGCACATCGACATCACATTTGATCGGTCTCTGTTGTTTTACACTATCTACACAGGTTAATATTTCGTTTATGAAGATCAGAAGCAACAAGGGACCAAGTACTAAGCCATGCGAAACCATGGATGATGATGTCCTCTATGTAGAGAATCCTGTTCACCTTGGAGGAAAACCGTTTCTCCAAAAAAGCAGTTTCTAACCAGGATAGTGAGGGCAGCGTTAATCCTATAAGTGCAACAAAGACCTTGAAGTAATTTAATTGTAATCAGAAATGGAAAAGATACATCGTAATTGATACAAGAGCAACAGGTGAAGAAAGGTCCAAAATCAACAATACGATGTGTAGTGACCACGGAACACTATAGAGTCAATATTGCTTTACAACTAGACACAAATTCGTACAAATACTATATTAACAGTTAATATAAGTATATATAACAAGTACAATGTCTAGTAGAATGTGGTTTACTTGGAATAACTGCGAAGTGCGGAATGAATGACGAAAGTCCCAGGTGACCACCACACGTATGTACCTTTTCTGGCGTCCTGTGTAGTTTCGTTCTGGTCAGCAAAGCTAGGTAGAGGCAACGTGACGTTGAGTATGCGATTTCGATGCTATAAAAGGGATTCAATTATTAATCCAAGCACTCGGTGGAGAAAACTCAGTCAGAACGAAGAATAATACAGCAACAATGCATTTGCGCTTGCGAAAGCAGCAGTTAGCGCCACAGGCAAAGTGTGTAAAGTGTAAAGTACAATTATATTAACGATACATTTAAACAACGTTAGCAAAGTATGTATTAATAACATATTAGAATAAGAATTGATACCACATGTAACACTGATAGAGTTTTACAAAATATAATATCATTAAGCCAGTCAGCACAGATGTATATAATATGTGGCACATACCCATATAAACATAGTACAATGTACATTTAAGGTGTGTAATGGGTAAGATTGCTGTTCACCGCATATTTCGTGTGACAATATCGAAAGCCTTGGTGTAGTCCTGGAAAAAAGCGTGCATCGGCGCGTTTGAATCTCAATTTGTTACCCAGCCTTTCTATGCCAGCAAAGCATTTTCGGTACGGGTGGCCCCATTGGAACCCGTTTTATACAACGTGGAATAGGCTATGATGGTTGATGTGCTCTGTTTTGTGGTCGTCTAGTAAGCTTTCTTGTACTTAGTGCTGTGGAGTGGGTAGTGATACTATCCTACAAAAACTGGGATTCTTTCTATCGCCAAGCTGCTTTGAGGTTGGGTGAAAAAGTGGATCATATCCATTCTCTCTGGAGTTGCTTAACGCGCAATTAATGGTGAAAGAGATCGGCAGAAGGTGATGGAAGACTAAGGCGCATCGGTTTAGAATATTGCTTCATGAGTACATTATCACAACCTAGAGACCTACTAGTTTTAGTTATTGATAGTTTACGAAGAGCCAACCCAAATATTTCTGGAATCCTTGCTGTTCCAGAATCGGTAAAGATTACTTCCAATGCAGCCTGTTACCAGTATAGTCCCCTGGTTCATTGTTTTTCTTTGTACCATGAACCGATACACTTGATTCGGGTCAGTCAAAATCTTTGTTGCAAGGTTTGCTTGACAACGGGTCCTAAAGTGACTCACCCTAAAATTGCACCGTTTGTGTAAATTAGGGTAATCGTAGTGGTGGTTTGCTTTAAGCGATGTCCTTTACTTGTGCCAGGCTCCTCTTTAGGCTTTGAAGAGGTGATCACTGTTTATTCTGGCCTATGATTTTCTTTTTGTAGCTGGTTATTGAACCATCTACAGAATGCTTCGCCAAATTGCATCGCGTGTGATTTCCTGTACTGAGAACCGCTAGTTGTCGACAGATGCGTCGTTCCGATGTGAGGGTCAAGAGGCGTGCAGATGGTACGCTTATTTTATGGTAGTAAATAATTAAATAACTGGGTTTATGGAACGGGGTCATCTTAGAAAAAGATTCCTAGTTGACCATATTTAATTCTACAATGATATGCCGGGCACCTAATGAAGATTGGCTATCTTCGGGAACTGTGCTTTAGAACATTATTTCAATTATTATAACTGTGGACAGTGCTAACATTTCATTTCTATGACTGTTACGTTTCCCTTGCCCTGTTCTCTAGTTTTGTATATTTGCTCTTAGTACATTGTTTATTTACTATGAACTATGCTTACTTTATTGTGTACAAGTTGTAACATTCACCGCCACTCTTTCCTTTGTTCTGTACTAATGTTAGATTTCTTGATTGGTTTACTGTGTGGTCTGACTCTATGTATATATAAAGGCATGATTAAAATATAATACGTTCTCGGTTCTCAGTTCTCGATCTCTCCGTCTTCCTGTTCTCAGTTCTGGTTGTCCTATTATCGGCCTGGGGGTGAGTGGGCTTAGGTCAATCGCACATTCTCAACTAGGCACGCATCTCATTGGTGTTCGTGTCCACCAACAGAATCATCCATCTACTCTTTCATTTTCACGTCATAACACACATTCACTGATGCCTTCTGTCTTCTAACTGTTTGTAGGTTTAGTCACCGAATATACTCTGGACAAAAAATAATTGTAGGGGATTAAAAATAATCCGCATAAATGTAATTATTCAGAAAACCTGATAATAGACGTGTATCCATTTTGTCCTCCTTATTTGTCATCAGGTTTTTATATCATGATAAACAAAGCTGCATATTAGAAGCTTCTATAGTATGAGATTTATTATGAGAACCATTCACACTTTGGGTTCGGAACTAATTTGTTTATCCATCTGACAGTAGATCTTCAGCCTTTACCAATAATTTCCATGGGGAGGCATATTATATGAAGGTTTTACTTAACATTTTATTGGAACTAATCAAGATTTCAAAAACAGTTGATCGATTCCAGTTTTGTAGACTCAAACTAGCGCATATGATTTAAAGTATCTCAGTGCCACATATAAAATCCCTTGCATTCAGGTCCATATGTCACGTCGGTCATTTAATGTAACTATTTCACTAAGTACGTAATAGTAAAATTAGGCACAAGTATTGCCAAGACAGACATATATATATATATATATATATTATATAAACATATTAAGAGATTTGAAACTATCATTTTGTGGCGTCACTAAATCTGTTGGATTGAATGACTATATGAAAAGAAAATGAAAATATTGCAGAGGAAAACGAGTAAAGGGGGAATAGGCAATGCAATCTACAGCCATGATTTCTCATTACCGCATGACAGTGACAATTATCAGATAATGGCCTTCATGAGTTTCATATATATCACATCTAAAAGTTAATTAGTTGTTTGAACGGTAGACCCTGTTTGGTACTTGCAAGGTGATATGTTTTTAACAGTTTGATACGTTCTAACCTTATAGTTTCTTAAGTACAAATCTCGCGTTCTGTTCGTAAATGCGAACACTTATCATATGCATTACTTGTTCTCTACATTATGTTTGGTGTTTGTAAATTGCCTCAGCCAAATATAGTAAGTGGATTGCATTAGTCGTATGTGTAACCATAAAATTCTAATATAGCGCACCCACGAAAAAAATAATACTGAATATAACTTCCACAAGTCTTCTAAATGTGGGATAGAACAAATTGTACAATAGAAAGTCCTTTAAAAACTGTGAATTATTTATTGGCTATGAGAAATCTGTTAATCCATTGTAGATTATTTATTGCCTCTGTGAAACCATTAAGCTATTTTTTACGACTCAATAGCTGCTGGGGTTTTCGAATGCTATTAATACTTTTCAGTCGACCAGACAGTTTCTGCTTGATCAAGTGTCATTCCTAAAACTGAAGAGGAATAACATGTCGTGACAAAACGATTATTTACTTCTCTAATGTTCACAAAGTACACAAGTCAAAAATAGCATAACAGAGTACATTTACGATAAACAGTATCATACTTCTGTATGATATGGACTATCAGTAATAACACAAAGGTGCAGGCTAGTCAGTTCTTAAAGCAGTATCTGTAAATACCGAAATTCTGTCAGAACAAGCATGATTCAATAGTATCAATACATGATCTCCGACAGCTCCTTTCTTTCATTTTACGATATACCATTCGCTGATAAACACCGTTTTCTCACTGTTTGAAGCGGTTACGAAATCGAAACGTTGACTTACTCATTCGCAAAATGAATGAAGACATTTCATGTGTGGGGTTTGCTCGTTCCTTTGTTGTTCTCTAGTTATCTTACGCTACACTACAGTCCTTAACCATCGCAGTAATTATATATCAAGCCAATGTGTCTGTGAGTCAAAATTGTTTGACTATTATTTGAAGAGGGTGAGATATTTACAATTTTATTTTTTTATTGTGAATGCACTCCGGGTTTTAATGGCCAGGTTAAGTTAAGTCAGTAATTATATTCTAGTTTCATAGTTCAAAATACGCCCAAATTGTACAAATAGACTCAAAGTACTACTTCATTTTTACTAGGCACCTAACCTAAGAACAAGTCTGGACAAAAGTATCACCGTTTACATTGAAAACAGGAGCGCTTAAAATGCGTAAGTGATTAACAAAATAAAGAGCAAATATTTCCCTATCCTCCAGTTTTTCACGATAATTTAATAACCTAATGACTGTGGAAGATAACTAGCATTAAAATTTGGGAATTCCCTTCCCCCCCCCAAAGCGATAAGTTACCAGAAAGCCAATATGTTGGCTCGAACATCACCATGTGAATTGACATATTTGTACCAAGAAGAACAGGTTACAAGAAGAATGGAGCTGTAACTACAGGTAGTTTTTAAAAGAGTTTACTGAGACCCTTCCTAGTTCTAATCTTTGTTTATAAATCTTCAAGTATGCTTGACACAAATACACTCATTTATGTTAGTTGCTTCATTATCCAAAAGGCTATAAGAGGTAAGCAATGAAATGACACTATATGTGTATAAGATATTTTACAAAATAAACATGATTAAAATTTGCTAAAATCATCAATTATAAGATATTCACCTCATAGATCGTTCACTAATCTATGGGGTCAAGACATGAACATCGGCTAACATATTGATCAACATATCACATATATATATTGAATAAGCCAAGTAGTGCATGATAAAAAAGGCTATTAGCATTAACTTTTAGCTTTATTAAAAGTTTATCTTATACGGAATTTTATTTTGTTTACTATCTTCTAATTAGTTACAGTATATTCACTTTGTATAAACACAATAATAAATTTTCTAACAAAGTCACATTCCACAAAGAGCTAAGTAAATATCATTATATATATATATATATATATATATATATATATATATATATATATATATATATATATATAAATCGTCATTAGTCAATAATTGTTATATAACGAAAAGTACAAAATTTATTTCATCAGCTTCATTGTACTTTTATTGAAGAAAATAAATTGATCATGTTTTAGAAGGTAGTTATAATGAGCACTTAAATAACCAATATACACTTTAACTAGAATGAATATTTGTAAAATAAACAATAGAAGCGTTATTAGAATGAACTTATATATTCCCGTTGATTTGTTATAGACTGAAGCTGATCAGTCTCTGTTGCTATATGTGCATCCTGAGCGGATTGCCTCGATATAGCAAATTATTCACAAATATTATTCAATTTGCTTTGTGACTAGAAAGTGGGATCCAGGACACGCATTTCGTCTTATTTGACCAGCTTCAATCTATAACAAATCAACGGGAATGTACAAATTCTTCCTAATACCCATGCGCCCGTTGCACAAGTATGACTGTCTGGACCAAATAGTCTAGTGGTGAACACAGTTGATGTACGACACGAAACGGATTGAGTTCGAATCCCACTGTGAACATCAGCATTGGGATGCAGGTACATCCAACCGACGAGTCCCAAATAGGACGACACACGTGTCCTGAATTCCTGTTGTCAATCACAATGCAACTTAAATAGAAGCGGTATGTTTATTTAGTATTTTCTTTTATTTAGTTTGAGGTTAGTTGTAACCACGTCACCTTTTAATTACTGTGTTGTTTTTATAATATTTGTTAGTTTTTTTTTCATCCATTCTGTAGGTGATTGTGTAGGCTCCATTAATAATTTTACTTTAATTTTTTCAAGTTATTTACAACTATTTTCTGTAGATAAATAACATAAAACAGAGAAATGAAGTATCTGAATAGAAATTATTTACAAATATGTAGTTACCAAAAAACTTGGTAAAGATGAACTACGAAACGATTATCATAGTAACATAAGCTTATATGCATTATGTTACAAATTAGGAACTGTGCAAAACCGTTTTCTAACTGCACTCATAAACCTTGCTCTAATTAAAGGTTCGAAGTAAAATTGTACTTCAATAAAACGGATATCTTTAGAAAGATTTCATCTATTACGTTGAAACACAAACTTAAAGTGTTAGGCACTCTACGGTTTATTAGACCAGAAATTCAGGAATTATTTCACTGAACTAATTACCAACAGAATAAACATCTTAGTAGTGATTCCTTATTAGGCTACCTTTAAATGAACTTTGTAAAACAACTAAAAAAGTGAAATTTAACTTTTGAGGTTACTTCTAATTAGGTTTACAAAATGATACATGCATACAAAAAAAATACAGTCAAATAACCGAAAGAAAGATGAATATTTACATTCCTACTAGTGTTTTGAGTAATTCGTGAATTAAAAATTCTAGAATTCTTAACAGCATAGCTCTTTGACAGTGAATTAATGTTGACAATCAACTGTTGCTTTATAATCATTTAATTGATTATTTAGGAGTTTCAATATATTTTATTTAATTAGTTGACATTAAAAGAATTCGGACACCACTGATATATTTTGACGAAAACAATTGTTAATATATCATTATCTGTTTATTTTTTATTCAAGTTTAAATAATGATAGACTATGAAAAACAAGCGAAGACTGAATAAAGGTACGATGAACCAGTAGGTGAGTAGGTAGAAAAAACTCAACAAAAGTGAATATATGTCTGAGTTATCGTGATCGAATTTTATCTATTTGGCTCTTGAAACGACGTATTTCCGTAATGTTAATGAGCTATTCCAGATAACTCGTATGCTGGTAAATAGTTCATTTCAATGGCCACAGATTTTGTGTATCAAACTAGTGTGATTTCAGTAAAGTCGAAGTAACGTGCAACTGAGATACAGACACGGTACAGACTGAAAAAATATCAAAATTAAATATATAATTAACTCCATATCAAATACGTATGTCGACTGTAGATCAAAAATAAATAGAAACAAATGGGATTATACTAAGGTGTTATGGAAATGTTTTGAAGTCTCTGATCATTAAGAGAATACTTATAGAAATGAGGTAAAAATCTGCGATCTATTGACATCTAATTCAGTGAAAACTAAAGCGATATTTCTTTTCATTATTTTAGCTGATTTTTCATGGCATCGTTTACAATTGATTAAATTTGAGGCCTCATTATATCAGATCTAATCCAGCATTGTATAAGTGAAAAGATGTAGCATACTGTCGTAAACTGATAAAGAAAAGAAGAATTTCAATATGCATCTGTATTGTTGGGGATGACAAGTTAGTTACTTATTATTATATATTTAAACAACAACTTTCTCCCGTCTGTGGGACATCTCATAACTTTCAGTATAGCTGAATTACTGTTTGTATTAATTAAGGCTAGGATTAACTAATTATGATAAAACATAAAGATCTTCTACTAGAAATCGATAGTACAGTAAAAAAGTATCAACTAGGTTACGCAACCTAGATTCTCATTATTTTTGGATAGAAATTGGTGATTCCTACATGGTTTCACCTCAGAAGAAAATAACTGATAGATAATTAATGCCCTGATTAAAATAACAGTAATCCAGCACTAGTACAATTTTATTTAACTGTATAGTATAAATATTCACTTTCTGTTCAGATACAGAATGATATTAGATTGATATTAGATAATAGGAAGTAGTAAAGAGAGAATCATGATAAAAATGTTTTGTAAAGGCTGGCATTCATTCTCAAGGTATGCTAGTATTATTGAGAAACTAATACTATCTGTGGGATTTGAACTCATGTAACCTAAATTAACAATTTGCGGTGATATCGATGAGCTAGTTAGGTTGCCAATAGAAACCTAATGTATGTGAGATACTTAGGCTATTAGCCATATGCGAATCTAGTAGACAGGTATCAATAGGTATTAATGATTACACAAATGCTACATTATTTGGCGATCAGTCTAGGTAAATACTATTGTTGCCCTTTAAAGTGTCTATTAGACACTTTTTCGTTAAGAGCTCGTATAGGACCTACGAAATAAACAATAACACTAAATATACAGACGATATTTTAGTTCTGTGAAACTCGAAAAATAAGAGAATAAAATAAGATGACAATGCTTAATAGCATAAGACTTAACCAAAAGCCTTTATACCTGGCTGAGATAATTTGCTTTCAGCTACTCTTCCGTTTATTTAATGGGTGGGTGGTAAATGTTTGACCATAACCTTAATTAATGTATTCATTCCATCTTTTCAGAATTATCGTCACCTGATTTATATGAACATATCACTGTGAGGCACTTCAACGTAACAAGTGACAGTTACAAAATAATAAAAATTGAAGCTTAAAATGAAACCTTTAATGAGATTACATTCTAATTTTCAGCACTAATTAATTAATAAACAGAAAAAATGTTGCTAGTGTTGGATACATAATGAATATTGAATGTTTCTGATCAATTTAGTCAGTAAAAGTCATATATCACAATGAAAAACAAGACAAAAATAAGCTTAATAAAAGGAATTCATCAATCATTTAATAAGAGTTTAAAGGAAATTTTCACATGTATCTAGTACTGAAACACTATCCAATCGGTTTAAGGTTCTACTGATTCAGTAATTAGATTTCTATGTCTATATATAGGATCTAAGTGTAAGTATGCATATGTATTTTCATTGTTATGTTTTAAGTTAGCTACACTGATGATGTAACAGGGACATAAAGAAAAAATCAGAATAAATGAAGTTAACAATTAGTATAAACAGTCATTCAAGCAATGTGCTCTCAATAAAATCTGTTGTAAGATACAAAGTAGATAATACTGAATATAGTAAATGTACAGCTATCAATATATAACTTGCCTTTAGCCGTTTAAAGATAATATTTTGCAAAAATTTATTGATTATCACTTAGAAGTAATTTTACTGCTCAAAAAAACGTCTGAAAGTTAACTGTTACCTTTTGAGGTAACTTATATCTATATTTATCAATCCTTAAAGGTTTATAGAAGCAACCTTGAACTGTGAGGTCGCTATTGATCCATCTTGTGGTCAACTCGGAGTTGTTGTATTGTAAACCTGTGAATGACTGACAAGATTACTTATACTACTTTACAGATGCTATCGCCATCAAGTGTGAAAGGTAATAACAGTAAATCTTGGTTTGTTTTAGTAATAATAAACGTTAGAAAACAATTTCATGCACTCCATGAACTTACTTTATGACCAGTTCATCGAAATAAAACTACAGAGGTAATGTTATCCTAACGATGTAACACTAAATGAGTAAAAAGTTTAGTACCACGTAAGAGCGTGTATTGATTATAACTACTGTGCTCAGTATTAGATTTTGTGAATAATCTTGATATTTTCCTTTATTTCAAATTTCTTTCTTAACCTTAAGTCTTACTTTGTTTCTAACTCCACTATTCATAATAACCGTTTACAAGTCATCTAAAGTTTTGGCATAAATTTTTGTTTTTTTATAGAAAATTCCGTTACTCATGCCAGAAGAACATTCGAATGGATTTTACCATTTACAGTTTTGGATACGATATAGCTACTTACAAGAGTGATTATATATTACAGAAGTAATATCATATACTTTCCTGCAATTTTAATAAGATTTATCATGTTTGTACTTACATATACAAGTTTTAACATATACATATGGTGTAAGTGCAAACATCAGAATAGATGGGAAAAAATAGATTCTTGGTATTTCATAATTACTTACTACGGTAGATACATCATATCACTATTATTTTATGAAGCACTGTCAAAAAGATGGTTTCATAGTTTAAAAATTTCGTTTTTACTAGTAAATGTAAAGTTAAAAAAGGTATGATCACAAAACTGTAAAACACGTTACACTACTGGTGATAGTGATGTTGGTAAATACGTGTGATGGTCGTGTAGAAACGGACGACAGAAAGCGTTAAACTTATATTTCATGAAAGTTAGTAATGAAATTCGAGTGGATCGATGATAGCATATGACTGATTCCCCTATAATTCAGCGTTGTGGTTAGAGAAGTTTTTACTGAAAAGAGAAAGCTCTAAATTTGATGAACTTCATATCATAGATGAGTGCAAATTAATGTTACGTTTCGTAAACAAAACGTTTTACTGAATAGATTATTTTTACATACATATAAATGAATTTTCTATGAAATATAAGCATATGTAGGTCAATTGTGTTAATTGTTTGTTAGTTGATAATTATCAACTAATGGATAATTTTTAATTATTTTAAGTTGGATTGTGACTGGCAAGCGGAATCCAGGACGCGCGTTTCGTCCTATTTGGGACCTATCGGTTGGATGTACAAGCTTATCCTAATTACAGGGATAATTTTTATTTGAAATGATATACTTTAAAAACAGTAATTAATTACTGGATATGGATGCAGAGTAATGAAACATCATATACAAGAGACAATAAATTGATCATCAAGAATAAGATTTGAGGACTTTTTATTTTTATTTTATGGATAATTAGATAAAATAAATACTTTAATCTTAATAAATGGTAGTGCACACTCATATGTTGGAGAGGTTCACTTTAATCATAGAAAATAGTAAACTATGACTGTTTTTTTCCTAAGGCATAGTGAAATAATTAGTTATACCATATGTTGATTGATTACATTGAAAGTCTTAACTTGAATCATACAACATAAGTATGTATTTCAATCGAGTTCTCAAAATTACTTATTAGGTCTAGGGATTAATATTGGCGTTTCTGAAATCTTCTACATAGTAAACATGAAATGAATAAAAGGAATATTTTAATTTGCAGAACTTACTGATAAATCTATTTCTTCAGTTGAAGTTTTGTACAAGAAAGTAGATAATCGTTAAGTTAGTTGGAAATTGCATATCATATATATAGGTTAGTTTCAGTATCTCCCTAGTAAATCCAATCAAATGAGATGGTTCTGACAGCCCATTACTATATAACTACGTTTAACAGACGAATTACAAATACATAAGTGGTAAAATGGATTAATATCAGTATAATACGTTTTTGTAAGCCAGAGAAAGAAGGTGAAGGTGAAGTAGATACGTGATTATTCAATAAGAATCCTGAAATGATTAAAATTTGTTTTTGAATGGGCCACCTTTAGTGAAATTTGCAGAGTTACTGAATGAACTCGAAAATATCAACTAAAGTTATCGTTAGACTACTCAGATAATGCAATTTAGTTGATCGAATATAATTATAGATTCAACAGGTAATAAAGTCTACGACCGTTATCAGGTTTACAGTTATTGTTGTCATTGCAATAATTGTCTCACATTTTAAATCACAGAAATCTCAATCATTTCATTCATCATTGAAAAAATATCAATCAACACAACAACACCAGAATCATTCGATTCAATCGAGTTGATTCACGAAGATTAAAATACCAAAATCAACACTATTTATTCACATATATTTCCTTTAGAAATTCGAATGAAAATGACATTGTTGGTGGAGAGAAATTTAAAATGTCACACGGTTCATTGATACAATGATCTGGTAACCATTAAATTTTTACTTTAAAGAAGTTGGAGGAATCGGTTTGCTTGGTGGATGTTATACATTCTTCTATAGACGTGTTTGTACAGTATTACTGGATTGGAATATATTGGTCTCCTCTATTTCAATCTCGTCAACATTGAATTCGTGTTTGTCAGCATAGGTAGATGGGTCATATGGGTTACATCCACGTGATCTTTCAAGGGCCGCACTCAGTAAATTCGTCCGATAGAGAATACAGTTTAAGATTAATAAAGCGACCAGCAAAACTAACCACTACAATGGTTGAATGAGAGAAAATGGATAGAATAATAAATAAATATTCAGGTAGATAATAAATGTTAATCTAACACATTGAATTTAAACGAGACATGATTTAGGGTATTTCATAAGCATTTTGTGAATATTGTTGTAGGTAGAATCCGGAAGCGTTGATTACGAAATCAACGATGTTTAAATAAATGCGCAGAACTGAAGGGAGCTTCGAATAGACAAACTGGTGTGATAATAGGAAGTTATGTGTGTAATTAAAAAGTGATATATTTGGTTTGAGAAGCATAGGAGAATTCGACGACTGAATCATCCAGGAATGGTCTAATCACTAATGCATATCCACAACGCCACTGGATATGATGTTTAAGACTTTTAGTTCAGTCAGTAAAGGTTTGAGCTTAATTTGACAAATACATCGTTCTCTAACTTCAATCAACTCGTTTTATCTCATGACCACATTCATTTTGTTTGATGGGTAGGTTGAAAATAGTTAGTTTGATCGTTAGAGGATTGGAGAATATACACTACTGAAGAGTTGTGTAATTGGACGCAGTAATTTTCTAGTTCCTACTGGTTCTCGTTAGTTGATTAAGTAAGGTCTGTCCGTCTGTCTGTCTGTCTATTTTAACCTCACTCCTAGTTCAACAATCTACACAATAATCCCTATTAAGAATAAATTATAAATATTTGAGCTGTCCAGAAGCTGGTTAATTTATTCCACTATTTTGAAGTAACGAATCTGTAGTGAGGAGAGAAACTGATCATTTGAAGTTGGTGAAACCATGCATTCTGTTGCACACGACCAGGATATGATAAGCCATGAAGTGATTACTCAACAACGCACTTGTCAGAACCCTTGCTAATATGGTTTGGAGAAAATGAATGTTTATTAATGTTAGTAGATTAGTGGTACTAGATGAATATTTGATCAAATATGTGTACCACTAACTCAGATGAGCTATTAGAAAGCATTTGTTTTCTCTTACATAGTTTATACTCTCCCATTTGTCAGCATATTCTATGATGATTGTCATATGAAATACCGATACATTATAAAATAAATGAACGAAATGATTCTTAACCTACTTCTAATAATATTATTGATATTGAATTCCATGTTAAACTATACCAGTTTGCATCCGTTTTGATAGAATCATATATCCACCATACCAATAACGTAATCGATTGTAGAGGTACCAAAATTCTGAAATATAATCAATCAACACATGTGGTTGTTGACAGCGAATAAAGTATATGTAATGTTGTTAATGAAATTGGCCTTTTCATAATCAGTGACATCAAATAACGCATTCACAATTAACCAATATGTCGGTGTGCTTTTAAAAGTAGGACATAACCAATGTTGAAATAATTTGATTGAAGGTACTCAATTGAATGGAATATAAGTTTACAACGATTGTGGATACTAATGTGTTAGTAGTTCATATAAAATAATTTAGGAATTCGAAGGTGATATCTGATAGCACAAACATTTACGAGTGCTCTGGCATAAGTCCACTAGCTTCTACTCATGCTTATATAACATGTAGACTATAACAATAATAATAATTATTATTATCAATGTAACCATATGTCCATCTTACTCATCTGCTGTGACTAGACTTGGACATTAATATTATTTTAGTAAATTTCTAAATTTTAATAGAAGTGCAGTGTATTTATCTAAAACAGATATAATTCACTATAGTTGACAGGGTCATCTAATTTAAGTATTTTGTAGTTGTTTTATAGGCACTATGCTAAATAATGGCAAACCGGTTGATGAGGTTGGGATTTTTCATCGAATGAGGTATATGGGTCATATATTGTATAGGGTCATCCAGTTTCTTGCTAGACTTACAATGTTTCATGGTGAAGCAATAAGCTAGAATAAACCTGAGGAAGCCAAATCAAGATCAGACATCAATCTGTGGGATTACGGATTGTTGTCCTGATCTATACCGATAGAGTCAAGCTACTTGATTGACATCTACGAGTTAACCATGATTAATGGTTGGAGACCAATCCGTCATGTTCCTCATATATTCACTGAATATCCTACATTAGTTCTTCAATGATTGACGTGTAGCATATACCGGCTAATGGCAATGGATTAACTAACACAATATCTCGAACGGATTGAAGTCTTAGCTCAGCTGTGTAAGGTTTGGACGTTAGCTAAGAGGATAGGATATTCCGTAAAGAATGTCGATAGGCACTGTTAATAAGTTAATGAATAGGTCGAGCCTCCTATCACGTGTTTCCTGACTTTTGTCAATGATCATTTTAACCAGGTCATATCGTTACAACAAATTCAAATTTGACAATCTTCACATCACTAAATTAAATTTGTAATGACTGCATAAATTAAAATACAACTCACGCAATTATTGGAATCCAAATGACACTCACGTGACAGTCATTTATCCCATAATCGTTAATCAGAACACGCCGGTATCTATTTGGTCCATAGACAATAACAATCAGACAAAACAAAAGGCCAGATACTATTAGTCCGTAACCCCATGTATTGTCCTAAAACAAATCAACACATTAATAAAATAAACTATTCATTTATAATGGTAACACCGTAGAACAATAGATTGCTTCCATCTCAAAATGTACTTACTTGATTTGTAAGAAATTCCAGTCTGATTGCAGATGGTAGGCCAACAATGATTGACGCTAATAAAGCAATCGCAACGGCTAGTCGATGTGGAACTACAATCAAAGCAATATGATAAAGCATGAAGAGAGTGTCCTATTGCTCAAAAATAAATGAAGAACACAAGTAGAGCAGTTAAATTTCAGACATCATTAATGCATTTAAAAATAATCTAAAACTCATTGTAATATGTGAAATTGTCTGATCACAATTTGTCGTAGTTTATCGACTCACCATTGAACTCTTTCATTGCAAGAACATGCACTTGGGTTAGCGATAGTAGGGAACTGACACCAGCAAACACAAGACAAAGAAAGAATAGCACACACAAAACGCGACCAACTACTCCAACTTTGGAGAATAGCACCGGAATCCTGAAATGAGAAGAATTCGAGATTCATTCAAGCGACTACACAAAATATGCTACATATTGTGTATTGAATTATCTTGAAATGCCTGTCATTTTGTGCGTTGTACAAAGTGAGTTGAGTAACACGTTGTTTGCATCAGTCATATGATGAGAAATATCTGAATTCAGTTAATTAGTAAGGTGTCAACTTTAGATGTCATTGATCAGTGGAGTAGTGAGATTGCAAACTTGTCTAAAGTTTATCGTAATAATGAAGTCGGTGACTATTCCGTTTCAACTCCATTTCACTCCATCAACCATTTGTGCTTTCTCTGGAACACATGGGTTATGCAAATTAATTGATGTTGAATTGACTAAGTAAAACTAATATAAACCGTCAAATATTGGTTTGCAAATACGAGATGTTTCAAAATAAGTTCAGTCGAGAAATTGTTGGGTGCCTGACACAATGATTTGCATTTGACCAATTACCATCGTTCACTAAATGTTGATCATTGCAATTTGCGTGGAGAACCGATTTCACACAACAATGCAACACCTTTGAAATGCAAAATATATTTGTCACATAGACATTAAAATCGACATCTCCATCTACATTCACAATTTACATGGTTAAATTAAAGGAATCTCACCAGGTGAATGTAAGTCCTGTACTACCAGGCCCGGCAGTTTTCATTATCCGTACAATAGCTGAACGGGTGGCTGTTGGATTTGTTTGTATAATTGTAGAGAATACAGTTGAGAAAATAGTAATCGATGCAAAGAAGCTAAATATAGGAGGAAGGAAATGTATGAAATATCGTTAGTGTTGTTGAATTACAACAAAAATAACGAAAAAGGTGATGAATAGAATAACTGGTAGATAAACATGTCTAGAACTCGGTGAGATTAACTGGTATGTAGCATTTTAGGTAGAACTAAAATTCACGCTGGAATACTAAATTGAATTAGATAAAACAAATATGGAAATGGGACGAATAGAAATTGTATTCTAGTCAAGTTGAACATTAGAAATATTTGAGAGTTCTAATATGATAGAGTGGTTTGAACATCGTAAAGAAAATAGGCAGAAGCAAAATTTCTCTGAGTGATATTTCATTTAGACTATTCATTCGTGTCTCGACAATTATTCGCAGAATATCCATTCGTCACTCTCACAGTATGTTAACACCGACTAGTTCTCACTACTCACTAACGCCATTTATCACTGTTTTGTTCCTTCTTCTGCTATCACGAAACTTGAATCCTATGTGTTTTGAAAAATGACAAAATGAGAGAGTGAGAAAGAAAGAGTAAATTTAGTAGTTCGTTTACCTAACCACATTGTTGACGATAGGAATAAGGAAACTGTATGAAATTATCCTGGAATCCCGTGACATGAAAGTGGAATAGGTTGCCAGAACAGCCATACCAGAGTTAGTATCGAATGCATTTTGACCAGCTGCTGCAATCCACATACTCGGGTCTAACAGACTGCCTGCAATAAGAAGAAGATATATGAGTATTTATAGAAAAACATCTATTACTAGTAATATTCCAAGAACAATAACAGTCTATTCGTTTGTTAATGTGGTTGGAATGCTAACGAAACATACTGGTTCAGTGTGCAGTTGTTGGAGTCTGTTTAGTGGAGTTTAGGAAGTGATGTAGTAAGGAGTGTAGTATACACTGTTCAACTAATTCATTTTCGAGTATCAACATTTTAAAAATGAGAGAGTGAGAAAGAAAGAGTAAATTTAGTAGTTCGTTTACCTAACCACATTGTTGACGATAGGAATAAGGAAACTGTATGAAATATCGTTAGTGTTGTTGAATTACAACAAAAATAACGAAAAAGGTGATGAATAGAATAACTGGTAGATAAACATGTCTAGAACTCGGTGAGATTAACTGGTATGTAGCATTTTAGGTAGAACTAAAATTCACGCTGGAATACTAAATTGAATTAGATAAAACAAATATGGAAATGGGACGAATAGAAATTGTATTCTAGTCAAGTTGAACATTAGAAATATTTGAGAGTTCTAATATGATAGAGTGGTTTGAACATCGTAAAGAAAATAGGCAGAAGCAAAATTTCTCTGAGTGATATTTCATTTAGACTATTCATTCGTGTCTCGACAATTATTCGCAGAATATCCATTCGTCACTCTCACAGTATGTTAACACCGACTAGTTCTCACTACTCACTAACGCCATTTATCACTGTTTAATGAGATAACTCACTCCATGATGGTGTGAAGAGAAATGCGATTCCAACTTCAGCATATTGTCTCGTTAATGACCAGGCGAATGTAAAAATGACAATTGCTAGAAGTAGTGGAACTAGAACCATGTTGACCTTTTCTATCCACTTGATTCCACCTAATAGACAAATGCCACTGAGCGTGACTGCTAGAACTTGAGTGAATACTGGCCAATATGTATGCTGGATTTGGTGGGAGTGAAGAATGTAAGAATGTGGAATTAAAATGTGTTAGACAAGTACATAATAATGTGGATTGGAATGATGATGGAGATATGTGAGTGATGTGTGCTTCTAGTATAGTTGCTATCATTTTTAGTAGTTAGTTGGAATCTTTAATTTTAGTCTAGACAACATCATTATGTTTGCAACTTATGAATCGATCAAGTTAATCCTAAATTTAAATTCAACCGAAGTGAGTTACTTATATTGTTTTAATTAATGGCTAATTTATGTACTTTCAACTCGTGATAGTCAAACATCTTCGGGAGTGTATTTTCAGAATCCTATCACATCCACTAGCCTTGGTTACTATTAGTTGTGTATTGGACAGTGTTTGTGTAGTGTCTATTTAAACAAGTGAGGCTGAAGCATTCATATCAATGTACCATCAGCATACGTATGTTTTCAGAGTAATTTATTAATCTCATTTGAATACAGTTGAACAATTAGATAATAATGTCACGTAAATTGTCCACCTATGAACCATTTTACATTTCTGTTTTATAATTACCGGATATATTTTCATTTGATGGTTTGTGGGAGCATTCTTAATTGAATTTCATAATAAAATCTAGTGATGACTAAATATTCATCGATTGCATGTACCTGTATTAAATCTGTACATTGTATACAAGTTACATTTATTCATTGTGAATTTTCTAATCAAGTAACCAGTTTCCTGCAACAATTTCACATTTTATACAATCTCGGGAATATAAAAATTACTGAAATTCTAGTCAGATTTGTTTTAGCATTATGGATGTTTTCTTACGAATATATGTATATATACCTGTGTATAGTTGGTGAAGATTTCGGAACCAGCTTGTTCTGTAGTTGGTAGTGAAGTGAGAGTACACGATAAATAAAGATAGTATATACACCATCCAAGTATCACAGGGTAATAACCACTAAATGACACGCGAATAAAAATAAAGCGAAATGATACATGATTTACTAGTAATTGCGCCAATGTAATTACAATGAAGTACAAAATGTGAGAAATATGCAAATCGAGATTGTTTACATCTTCCTCCATTTTCTTCCTTCTCCTTCAGAAATTCAACCAACCATTCACTGGTACTGCATGAATATATCGAGTTGATTGTTTCGATACAGCGTTAATTTACAGGTGTAGTTGTCTGAACGTATGGACACGAACAAACTGAAACTGAGTCCTTATGGAACATCAACACTGGGATGCGTACACACATACTTCCAGTTTGAGACATGGTTTGAATGGTCGGAAGGAAGAAGCATCTTTAACTACCTGCCTGCCATTATCCATATGTAATTCAACATTATGTAAAATATATTGGAATGTTGTGAATGATAATATGTCGATTTATACGACACACTAATTAGAGTTTGTTAGAGTGGATATTTCGTATGGTAAACCAACTCAATATCATATTTGTTTAAAAGGTAATGATGAATCAAAAGGAGGGTGATTCTAAATATTTTTCTGGATGCGACGTGTAACGTTAGTTCAGTAACCAGTCAACACATGCAACATTTAATTAATTCGGGGTGCTTCCGTAAACTAACTATGATAGTAAAATAGCTTCGGTTTTAGAAATTCTTACATGAGCCAGATATATTGACAACTGTCACATTATATACCTAAGGTTTATAAATATTATTGTTTCGGTAACCTAACGTCCAAAAACTGAATTCTGCACAAAATCCTGTTTAGTTTTATGGCATGTTGAATATGTGCATTTATCCTGAATAACAAGTACTGAATGTATAATATTATTAAACATCTTACTATCATTTATGTTAAGAATGTCTAGTTGTTAGATAAGAAGAATTTCTTGAGTGGAGAACAAGATTCTGCCCTTAAATAATTTGCCTTTCCAATGTTGCTCTCAGGTATTCTTTTTCCGGAGCCTGTGATAGTAAAAATGGACTCACTTCGTGAAACCGAATGACATAGTTTCGAACTAAACAGACATCTTTATTTCTCCAAACTTTGCAGCTACACTATGTGAATGGGTGCTGACTGATAACCAGGTAATATAGACAGAGGTTACTATTCATTGATTAATGATTGTTATATTATCAAACTTTAATGCCAGATAATGACAACCAACTAGTTCTGTATTCTGAGTGATTGGAATGAGATATGAATAAACTCGGTTCATTAAGCTGTATGACAAATTGATATTATTTGACAATATTAGTAGTTGGTTAGTTTATGTGAACTTGCTGTTCAGCTGCAACAACAATTACAATCAAACAAAAATCTTATATAAAGTAATACTTCTAATCGAAAATGTACAATCAATCGACGCTATAAATGTTTACACTGGAGAGATGTAACAATTCACACCAAATACCAAGTATGTAGGGTCATCAATACTAAGTTTTCAGTCAATCATTAATCGACGAAAAAAAGCTACACATTAAACATATTTGAAACTAAAGAGACAACAATGATAATTTTCAAAATAACTGTAAGTAAGCCGTAAAATGCGTATACAAGGAATTTGGGATAAAACAAAAAACAAACCCTATGAAGAAAACTATTGAGAGCATCCATCCTCCTAACCAAAAGAATTTCTGTCCAAAAAATTTACAAAATGCTAATGTAACAGAGTTTCTCGTAAATCGACCAATTGAATATTCAACTATAATTATGGGTATAGACCATACAAATAGAATAATCAACCATACTATGTAAAATGTAAGAGCACCTGAAAAACATATCAAAATACAAAAATCGAAACACACGATGATCTTTGGTATTAATGATGCATAAATTAGAGTTCGTTACAATTTGCTACAAATGTAAATCTATCATTGAGTGGTTCTAGTGATGAGAGAACGACATAACTCTAACACAATTTATTTCTGTATTAGGAAACATATTGATGAATGGAGAACTCATTTCTATGAAAACTTCATAGTTCATTACATATAAAGCAACGATGCTAATTTAGTATCAATCGGAATTACAGAGATTTCAATAAATTTCATATGTGCTCATCAATATCACATAACTTAGAAACACTTTAATCAGCCGAAATGAAACACCATTATTATATTTGTTCGACGATTGGTATATGAATATGTATGACATGATCAAGTTGAATGTTGAAGATTCTGATGACGAAACCGATTTGATAAGTTGACATAATGATGGGTATTGAAGAAATGATGAAGTTTCCTTGTGAAACTTTTAATATGTAATATGAGAAAGAAGTTAACGTGTGAGGGGATTCACGATGTGAATTGTCGATAATCACTTGTTAATAGGGGTTTGAATAAAGCACAAATATTTAGTGACAATTCAATCAATAATGTTGACATCATTTTTAAACGCAGATCATCCTAACATTAATACTCACAGAGTGATGAGTGTGTATTTTAAGAGTTGTAATACATTCATTAGATTTAATAAATGAATGTATAACATTATTGTTACAGTCTGGTTCAATAGAATTGAAAGAAGTGAATTATAGTCGATTAATTTATGTCACATATTCACTGGTATTCTTCGTAGTTAATTTCGTCCACAAATATGAATCACACATCAACATTATTTTGCATGTAATTCATTTTGAATGAGTGTTATAAATGAAGTTGTTTTAAAACACCATATTCATAGTATCAATTTATTAAGCAGCCTACATTGTCGACACTAGAGTATGCGATGAAATACAAAAATGTGATGAAATGTACATACCGGTGGAATGACTATGCGATGCCAAAATTCGCGGGAATCTCCATATGTTTCCAGTTCCTACTGCACTACCGAGACAGGAGATGATTCCACCCAATGCAGATTGGAACATTGATTTCTCTGCAGTGACGCGTAGTTTGACATGAGCCATATTCGATTCAGGAGAATCTTTCTGTTCCGACTGAAAATGATGGTATGTGATATGACACGATATTAAATTATGCTCTAAATGAATTAATTAAAATCTGTTCACATTTCTATTTGAATGTTTTGAGTGGAAACATTGACATCAACTTTATTTTACACAGAACCTGATTATTTACGACAGATTTAGTCACGAAATATCACAGTCAGCAATTACATGATTTGAAGATTATCGTTATAGTCGTCTCGGTGAATGCGAAATGTGTATTTGGAATTTGTATGATATGATAATTGGTAATCAATGTAGATAGTTTATGCATCGTCAGAATGACAGCTGGTGACAATATCCACAGGTATATCACAGTATCAACAACACTCTATGTGTATCTAAATGGTTGAAATCCGTGACAATGTCGCGTCTACAGAACTACTATTGTTCTCATACCCAAATACACGGATTCATATGAAACTGCATCACTATGTTATATTGTGTGTTAACAATCTGATGATATATTACAATGCACTGTTGGCAGGTTATCTTACGTTTAGATATGATCAAAACAATTTGATTATAATCATACATTAATATTAGAGGAGCATATTAAACATTGCAATCAATCTTACCTGAATAGTATCATTACTTATCCAATAGTTTTCTGCATTCTGAGGTGATTCATTTAACACATTTATAACGTTTAACGTGCTTTCCATTGAGAAGTGAATAGAATCTGTAAATAACACGTAGATGAGTTTTATAAATTGAGCCAACCAATTACTTATTTCTAGATGATTTCATTGGTGCATTAAATATTTTTGTGCATGTTTCTTCAATTCATTCGTCACTTTATACCACTCAAATGGCAGTAAAATCATCCATCTCATTCGGTTTACTGGGTTTCATTGGAAATGTGTTGCTGTCACTCAGTCATATTCAACATGTAATTTGTCACAAATGCATGTTTGTTGAAGTTATTACAATTGGAATAATCACTTGGAGAAGGATGTTAACAGGATGGACATATTGTGGTTGAGTTATGACTACCAGTTATTCGAAGTGAAATACTTCATCAGTGAAGTGATTACTTGTAAACTAATATTGTCAATTCCTTGATTCAGTATTGAGTTCAATGAATGATGGATTAATCGGCCTCTCCGAGGTGTGTTTTCAAGTGAATGTTGAAATGTATCAGTAATGATGAATTGTAGTTTAATAGTCTAATTAGATGATCCATTGGTTAGAAGTGAAATTTTAGTCAACCTACGCCAAACCATAGAAAATGAAATAATTTGTGATCATTTGCATTTTAATTAGTTTTCGTAAGAGTTGAATATATATCCATTCTTCAAGGAAGTTGTATTATTGTTGTCAATGCGGGAATGTGACTTTAAATGTGAGTTGATAGGTGAAGTGAGAGATTGCATGATGTCTTCAATTATGATGCAACATTCAGTCGATTTATCGTAAACTCGTATGAGCTTTTATGTCTATCGATGAAAATAAATGAGACGGATTCTAGTTGTCATTTATATTTACCATATGTTAGGGTATTCTAATTACTCAGCTTTTTGACAGTTAATCTCGAATCAATCCTCTATATTTGTTATGAAAGCGTATAATATATGATTTTAATTTGTTTATATCATCGACAATATTTAGACTTGATCAATAGAATTAATTTTTTCCTGATGGATTATATAATCACTTCAGAGGTTTTTGTATACTCACAAAATTTTTAGTGATGTGATATGTAAAAGTGTGATTGGTTAGGATTTATAATGTTGCAGCATCATTTCGTCTTTGAGCCAAAACTGTTATGTATATGCCATATTGTATGGATACAAATAAAATTGAAGTTTCTATGAAAGGAATCATTTATCGATTGTTTCTCTGTCATGCACTATACTTTGTATTTAATAACATAACATAACATGTCATTCATGAAAATCCATTTACTGAGTTGTCCATGAGTAAAAATGCCTTTTGATATATATTTTTAATTCTTGAGTTATATTTGTAACGATAACGTTGATTTTCACTGCTGAACATTCTATTATTGAGACAAAACTGACTATCGTCTCTTTGAAACTTTGAAATGTCTTTTATTAAATTCAATTAATTGTATATTCTTTCTTCAAATAAGTTTTCTCTTAAGTTGTAGATATCATTATATTTCATAGTTCGCAGAGCCTAATATATAGAATTCTCTACATAATTTCAATAGCAATCTAACATCAAAACTTTTGACAGTAAAAACAATCTAACATCAAAACTTTCGATTGTTTAATGGGGAGATATGTTAGAACATTATATTTTGGTAATATAATATATGCAGTAGTATTTTAGCGCTATCTGCTCTTCATATACAGTAATTAGGTATGTCACATGTGTTCACTTAAACGTTAGATATTATAATTATTATATCAACTGTTGAATCAGATATAAACCACTTATATTTACAGGACATTTAATGAACTAAACATTATCTGTGGATGCTTGTTAGAAAACAAAAATGATTTAGTAAAGAAATAAACATTTTTTTATATTGATATCATCAAATATCATCATTTGAAAAATAAAATCCTCAAAAACTGGTTAATTATTTACTAGTTTCTAATTATTTTTTTAATTTATAATAGTGTTTGCATTATAGAATATTTGAAATCTAGACAATTAGTTTAATTGGCGTTTATGAGATCTCTTTTTATGTTGTGTATTCCGTATAGAACTTGGACAAATGAGATACATAGGTGTATTCAAAATTCTTTTTCATGTGAATATACATTTAATTACAAGGTAGTTTACTTCTACTTTTAGTGGATAAAAGTCTACCACAGTGATATTATTAAGAATAAGAATGAAGCTTGAAATGAATAGTAACGTTAAATTAGTAATGATAAATACATACCACTTACCCACTAGTGATAAAAATACCTGAGGGAAAGATTGTTAATTGACAACATTATTAATTTAAAGATTACTTATTAATCACAGTTAGTAACTGGACAATTGAAAGTATATTCAAACTTATATTGTGTTATTAGCTGATGTGATGGTTACATAACTGTATGAGTATGGAGTTACAATATCTATGAGCTGATATTACCAGTTATAATACTAATGTATTTAACCTAACTTACATAATGTCTATTTGTATGTATTTTAGCTAAAATAACAATTCAGCTGATAAATATCAATGAATTATGAAAGGAATGACTTCAAGTAACGAATATTATTTTTAATGCAAATAAACATTGTATTATAAAAACTTCAGGATTTATTTTGATGATTTTCCATAGACAGCTTAGTTCATAATCCTGAAACTTGACACAGTCTGTGAAATAAAACAAAAAGTCATTATCTACAACAGATTAAGTCAGTAATTCAGCGTGTATGGGATGATTCATAATCCACAGTCTGCTACAACAAATAATAACGAAATCAAATCACCTATGAAGATGATGTCCACAGTAAGTAATAAAAGAATTAAACTTCTTGAATTGATACAAACATAATTTGCAAATGGATGCAATTTGTTAGACTAGATAAAATTAATAATGTCTTTAGAAATGGGTTAAAAATATTGAAAAACCTAATGTTTCAGTGAGAAAAAAATAATTCATCTTTAAATTGATAAGAAAGAGTGATTATTTATCTTTCGAGTTTCTTAAATGGAACTAATTTTGACAATGAATTGTGAGAACATTAGTAGTATCGACGTTTTTCTTTCAGAAGATGAGTAGATTTGTAAAACCTAAACATATCGGTACTTGTCTTGATTTAATAATGGCTAAACTACATAATCAAAAAATATACAAATCGAATCAATCGCATCCCACTTATTTAACAACTCATTTCGACAATACATTAAAGCGACTAATTCATTCTTCAAATTAAGATTATATAACATTTGAGTGCTGTCAAAAGTAATATCAGTGCCTGAAATGAACATCTGAAGACTTTCCTCTTAGTTCATAATAAAAGTTCATAATATTTGGCTGTGTTCTAACAGTTAACAATTGTATTTTAAGTAATGATTCGAGTGTTTACTTGGATTATCATTTTTTCATCCGAACGAAATCTTCTTTGACGCGATTCCAAAGTTCACTATAGACTTAATGTTACTGACATATTTTTATGTAAATACATTTTAAATGTAGGTAAATATTCGTTTAAACTTCATCAACTCATGATACTGCAATAAATTCATTCGATTTACCATCATTCAATTTTATGTCTAGTTATATATTTTATTTCAGTAGATGCTATTCTACTTTCTAGTGTTTAGTATATCCTTGAGTGAGTTTAAGTTTAACACAAACGAATGAATAAACTTAAATGATATTTTGAAAGAGTCAAGTTACCACAAATATTGTTAAGACGATGATCAACTGAGACTAGCAAACTTTATATGTGATGCATATATATATGCAGGGTTGAGGGTTTTTATTAGAAAAAACACCAGCTATCGTTAGATATTACAATCTTTTAACTTGTAGTATTTCATTTCTAATAAGATGTTCTTAAATTTATCTCAAACTTCATGTCACTTTAACTGATCCAATTCTTATTTTTCTATTCATTAGAACCTTTTTTGAACATTTACTAAATTACTTGCAGCTTTTTTGTCAATTTAGTGCTTCGTAATACTGAGATCAGTTTAAAATTTTATTGACGAGTGTCTACTCAAATGTTTTTATATCTTCTTAATTCTGGTAGGTATTTTACAATGCTTTTTTTAATTCCTGTATATGCACATACTTTTTAATCATATGCATATAGGTGACTAGTAATTAGCTTTCATGAAACTAGTGTAAACAGTGAGCATTTTTTAACATTCCTCGCTTTTTCGTTACCAAAGTGACCATCTGGTGCCTGTATCAATTCATTATCACAAATCTATATGAGTTCAACATCCATTGGATACTAGGAGTTATAAGACAGCGTTTTCCAGTCTTTGTATGAGATTCTTGACCAGGGAATTCAATCCACGGTCTACGAACTCTTAACTGTTAGGTTACTGACCCGCCATCCAACCGCTGATACTTATAACTCCCAGCAATGAAACATTTAAACGACATTGGTCAGTGCTTTTGTAAAATAACTACTTTATATTTTATATGGTTGAAGCCTATTGACAATTAGGAGTTCCTTGCGGAACCTGGACATCTTGGGTTCGATTCTCTGATGAGATATTGGTTCACTGCTTCAGTGAAGTGCAATGCTAGGACGAAAAAGCAATCTTTTGCATCCTGGTTTTCAATGTTTGTCTAACCAGAGTCACTTAGTGACTTTGCATTCAATAATCTTCACAACAATTAGAGTCACTAAATTCAATCTAATGAGTTTTTCATGTGTACATAGACTATCTTCAAACTGTTAAGTAATGATCTTTCTGTTGATTTAAAGTAACTTGTCACCTAGTTATTGTGAAATATTGTCACGAAAAATGTTTGCACACACATAAAATTCTAGAGACCATAGTTTTATAACTAAACGTCAAATACTAGTTACAATTATTATAATCATATCATTACTCTTGGGTTGCCCATACATCAGATTAATAAGCTTCAAAACTTCGACAATACGGTATTGTATGTAGATATCTTTAGAAAGTAACTTCATCATATTTAATGGTCTTAGTTTCAAAATAATATAACGCCCCTAGTAAATTTCCAGTACATTACCTATGTATCAACATTTCAGCAAATAAATTAGAATTATTGTTTACTTTGTATTGATCGCCGTGATGTTGACGTCATGTGAATTATGCTTTGATTTAGGATGGTTGAATGTAATCTATAAACTCATGTTTTATGATAGTCAGGACTTGTCAAGAAGGCTTACCCGAAATCTCTTGTAAATAGATTCTCTATTTCAGATCAACACCATTATCACCAAACTTTGCAATGTGAAACTCAATCACCAAAATAGTTGCTTTAAACTAGATTCTTGCAATACTAAGTTATGTAAACTAATTGCTCACTGAATACTAAGTGGTATGATAGACCTTAGAACGTACTGACGTATTCATATTACAGACATATTCACATTACAAAACTTTGTTCATCAACATTTATTTGAATAATAAGTAAATAAATTCGGTTTCTTTTATTTGTTTTCTTAAAGAGTTTAATTCTTCTACCTCTAAAGACCTTATTTGTCATCACATAAATCTGATTATATTATGGTTTATTTAATTTTCGCTTAACCTGTTTATCATTGGAGGTGTGCAGATACCTAATAATCCTGGATGATATACACTTGCCACTTATCTCTTGAATGCTTAGTAAGTTAAATGGTTAACTAAAGGTTTCATATACTTGCATTATACTCATTAAAATTACCGTGAATATAATCAATGATTAACAATCTCATTTACTTTACAAAATGTTAATTGACAGTGATTAACAATGCTGACGTCTAGTTTTTTGAATGGTTGCTTTTATATTCTATTAAATGGCTAAATAGTGAAATGAGAATTTGCTAATAGTATGTTACTAGGTCTAGATAAATTGTCCTAAATAAGAGCCTGCTTAAAAATGAGATTGAAAAACACTATTGTTAAGCAACTTGTATACAGTATCTATGTCATAAGAGGAATTGGTAAATAGATATACAAAGAGCACAAAAATAAATGAATGCATGATTTGGAGTATAGAACAGTCATAAAAATAAAAGTATCAATCAAATTAAAGTATGATGATGTTACGTAATCGTCTGGATTTATATGAGTTGAATATAGAAAGTGAGTACAGTTCTCCTCACCGATATTTGTATATTTCAATAAATGGAAGTAAAATCTGCTTGATATTTTGATATCTCGATTGGGTGGTACACAATGTTTAGATGCTTTTAAATCAAATTATACAGCTATCCATTTTTGCTCAATGTTAATCTTCTTTTAAATTTCGAACCATAATTACCATTAATCACTAAAATGGACAAACACTTCAGACCTTTAATGCATACAAATAAGATTCAGTTTTATAAATGTAAATTGACAAACATCTTATAAACATATTATAACAAAAAGTCTAAAACGTTACTTCCTGTCCATTACTCTCAGTTTTGATATAAATCTACTACAAGACTCACGGTGTGTTTATCAACTGCATTTGTAATATCAGTGAAATCAATAACTTTCTACATTTCCCAGAAGCACCATGTACTTTATTAAGTTACTAATATTCTGAATTGATGTTTTGTGCTAAAAGAAACAATTTAATTTTGAATAAGCATATCACTGATCTAATTGTAAAGCTCGTTAAATACCGGTGATTGTCTATTCTTGGAGAACATAAGTCATTATTTAAAAGAAAAATGCATTTTGATGCTCTAAGTATGATTTAAAGTTCAATAATGAGTCAGTATTGTTTTTCTACACAGTGACCTCAAGTTGCATTCAATACAAATCTCGATTGTTTGATAATTTCTCGTTCTTACATTTTCATCTAATTAAGATTCAAGTGACGAAACAAATATTGAAAAACAGCCAATTTTAAGCTAAGTTGCAACTAGGCCCTATAAATAAAAACTAAATGGAAGTTAGTTTTATTATATAAATAAGCTTAAGTATAAAGTTAGTTCTTTAAGATATTAAATGTCAAGTTTAAGATAAATAGTTGTAAGGAACTTAAGTATGAGAAACATACATACATGCACTTATCACTTTTAAACAACTTGGCATATAAAGTGACAGCTGATTTTAATAAACACATTCGTGTTACTGTGACCAACTTTTATTCCTGTGGGATAAGGTATATTTTAATTTCATAAATCATTTGGTAAGATTATGATATATCCACCAATTAGTTTAAATCAATAGCATGTACAATTCAGTTGTATCACTGTACTGATTGAAATAAGCGGCCAGGATTTTAGCTTCATATCACACTTATTTCCTTCCCCGGGTATTACTTCTTGTTAGAACGATGAATTGATTCTCAGCGACTGTGTAGACATTATGCAATTATTTGATTAAATGCGACTAGAGTGACTCCTATTATCTACGTTTCAGCTTTCTTATATGGAGATCGTTGATAACTATTAATACCCTTCACCAAAGAAAAAAATATATCACGTTTCTATCCTTTTTTAAGATTTTCTACTTGTAACAAAGTCATGAATTGGTTGAATGTACAGTTTTCTATTATCTGCTTTACAATACTTTGTTAAATTTGACGACACAAACGCTTTCAATACATGTAGTTCGAGTAAATTTCTACTGTTTATCTTGGTTAAATGATACTATTCTATGCAGTGTTTTAGTAGTATTCTAAGTTTTTTTAACACGCTATATATCAGTTGTAAAGTGATGTTATACGACATAAAGCCTAACTATCACTTAATAAATTGACATTCACTGATTTTACTAATAATATTTATTGCATAGCAATAACTTATTTATAATAATTTAGTCTTTTTAAAGGCGTAATTGTTAATTGCTTACATAGATCACATTTTATGAAGCTGATATGTACGTTATATTTAGTGTGTTTAATGCTATATCTATAAATAATCACGCAAAACGGATTACCTAAGTAACAGTCATATGATTCAGTTAAGTAATGTGCTTATCATTACAAGTGTCATACGGATATATCATTTTTTATTAATGTTCTTATTAAGTCAATGAAGCATTAAAGTAAGTTTAGTGCAGTCAAGTTTATGTGTAAATCAATTGTTGCGTTGTTTAGATAAAGTTCAGTCTATTCTAATATATGGTTTCTTTTTAAAGTTTTGTCTATTGTCACTGAAAAGGTTATTGTTATCACTTATATTTGCTAGAGAAAGACTATGAAAAGAGGAAGCTTATAGTATAAAACGTCCATGGAGATCATTTTGCAGTAGAACAAAACCTTTAAGTATATACAAAAACTATAGTTGACTTTACTGCCTACTTTGAGAATTTTATTTTATTAAGTATTTTAATAAGAATACTGGTGAGCAGCCTATGCTCCTCTGTGAAGGGTAACGGGGGTAAGTAAAGTAAATAAGTAGTTTGTAAATATTTATCAATACAAAAATGAAAGAGAAAGACAACAGTTAGTGATTATTTCTTCAGAGCTGGATGCTTTTCTACATAAGAATTTTAATCCTCTAATTTTGTTTTGCGATACGTTTTGCTCACATAGTTTGAAACGATAGTAAGTCAATAAATGTAGAACATTATTAACTCTAATTGGGTTGTATTTGTTCTGAAAAAATGCCGTTTGTAGTGTTTATATGTCCAGTTACCTATTTAAGTAGTAACTTTAGAAATATGAATTCGTAATGAAATCTATTTACAAGAACACAGGTATTTTGATTTTGACTTCATTTTCTAGATGCAGTGGTGGTATAAGCCAACCAACCAATCAACTTTCAGTGGATATAATGAGGTTTAACCATGTAGTTTAATGAGGCTACATACAATAAAATGCTCGTGATGATTTATGCAAACGATACACGATATACGTAATACGGTGTACATCTACGACTACTTTTAGGAAAATTATACACGCACACAGACTTTATTCCGCATTTTCACACTGTTTGACATTTTCATGTGATCCGGGGAACATCTTAATCTTCGAATGAACTTCTTCTGTTGTAAATAGCTTAGGCAACTGATCATACTAGTTGTACAAAATAACTTTCAATTATATGTTTTAAGTGATATACATCAACACAGTAAACATCGAAATTTTTACAATCATAACAAGCGACATTTCATTATTAACCACAGAAAGACTAACACAGATCTATTTGGTCTACTGATAGAAATCTGTGGGACTTAGCTATTTACACTGCCAAGTTATTTTATATCATGCATAAGTTCTAAAACTGACAGTGAATTATGATGAAACCACCAGAGTAATGTGATTTTACACAATATTTACAAATAATTATGAATACTGAAATTATAATTTTACTTACTAAGAGTAGTTATGTACAACTGCTTTTACCTTTATGCAGTAATGTAAATATCTAAGTTAAATGTAGTAAATGTTTATGAACTTAGTTAAGCTACACACAAATGGTAATGATATTTACAAATCACACGTGTTGGATTCATCAAACTTGACAGAATTCTCTAGTGTATTCGTACACTTAGGTAAACTAAAGATTGAATATGCAATTCTAAAACTTAGACAATCCATCATTTTGAATAGATCAAAATTTGTTTGAAAATGTAGTTGATTGAATATAATTAATGTTTAATTAGTAAAATTGTATATTCTACTATAATGTATGCTTAGTTAAGCTTAGATATTTTTTAATAAATCTTCGATATGGTTCTTATTCAACTTAGTACATTCAAGGCGTTTGTAAACAAGTCGATAGAAAAATACTTAGGAGTGCTCTGAAACTTATTAGTAGAGCGCTTCCTTTTGAGAATTTACAACATGCATTTCATTATCCATAAAACATTTCTTTAAAAAATGATACTTTTATTATCACACAAAACTACAAATTAGTAAATAATGTAATTTTCAAGAATGAAACAGTCATTAGTAGTTCTATGCACATTAGAACTTCATGTCACTTAACATTACATTCGTTCAGTATTAGTTAAAGAAAATATAAACATAATGAAATCAGTTACCAGTTTGTTCAGTGACAGTTTTTGTAGAGTTCAGTTGTGGATTCCAGTGAAACGATAAGAGTAGTTGCTTTCTGAACAAGCCAATACACCTCATTAGAGGTAGGTATTTTCTACTTAATTATGTACACATTGGTTCATAAATAGAGTTTTCGACATTGTTTTATGTTTTGAAACATTTTTGTAGACAGTTTTTTGTTTGGATACGTCAGAATTGTACTAACGAATGATAAAACCATTTTAAACTAATAACTTCAGCAATTCCGTTAGTGGATAAGTACATAGACAAACTTATAATTACATAAGGAACAATAAAAACAAACCCATGCGAAAACTTCACGAAACCTATGCTCAAGATTTCTTGCCAATATCCTCCAATCACATAGCACTGAAGAATGGGGAATTAGAAACTAAGTTACTTAACTTAAAGGCTACACTAAAGCTTCAAACATAGTAGTAAATAAACCATACAAACAACCGAAACATCAATTTAATATTCAGTGATCAGTCAGTGTAAACGTAATTTGTTTGAACTCGTAGCTTCAAGTCATTAGGGGGGGTATTTCTTATAGATCACAATAAAATAATCTTCACATTACTGTTGTGATCCTTTACTCATTAAACAATAAGAAACTGTCATAAAACTCAGAATAACTTGTATATAAGATTGTTATGCTTTTACGATGAATAACTGACACAAAGATCGTGGAGAGTCTTAGAATGCATAATATCTTTCTTAATCTGACTTCTATCTTCTGAGCTAAGTACTATGTTGTTCTAAAGAGACATTTCTCGGGAATGGAACCTTCGATTAGTATTATTGACTATTATAGGCATATTTAAAAAATTAATAATCAATGAAGTTCATAACTGTTGGTGATGAATCAGTAAGCCTGAAATCTATGTCCTAATTGAATTGGTTCTTGAACGACCTAAGAAAACGGTATTTGACAGTCAATGGTGTTCCAAAAGGAACTTTGTTCCTGTTTATTTTATGTCAAGTATATAAGTGTATCACTCTGTGATATACGACAAGCATTCTAAATTGGGCTTAGTTGATTCGAATTTGTAAGTAATTATCTCTCTAAAGCATTCAAGTTAAGATATCGAACAACCAATCCATGCAATGTAAATATGAATGTTATGATATAGCTGTTATTGTACTGATTAAGAAACTCCGTCTTAGTGAAATCTTAGTAAACAGTTAGTCACTGATCTTAGTTTAATATCTTTTATGGGCACTACTAAAATGATAGTTGAAGACTTATACAATTCCATGATATTGTCATACATGGTTACTGAATCAGGTCACGGCTCGTATTTCAATACAATCTTCATTGCACTTGATAAATGCATAATCTGTTTCATGTAACATAAATATGATATTCATATAATTAGATAACCAAGCAACAGTTTCGTCTTCTATTTATAAATATTTCTTACTTCTAAATTTGTACTAAGCTAAATAAACAAATCACGGTCATAATTCACTAATTTTACTTCATTTACTTCTTATGTTTAACTGAATAATGGACTATATTTACTGTCCAAAACTTAAATTGTCCGTGATAGCCCTGCCAAAAGGCGGTTACATAACCTACTATTAGAAATAAGTAGGCACTTGTGTGAATATCGATTTTTCAAATTTATGATCGCATTAAAAATAGAGAGCTATCAATCTACTGATAAGATTAAAAGTAAACTGATTAGTTTGGAATAAAATATCATTATAGGGCACAGCATCTTTAAAACTCTCCTGTTGAATAAAATAACCTGTAAATTTGTATAAGATAATTTTAACTATATTGTCTGAATGACAGGGAGGGGTAATAATTGATGCATTTATTACTAGTTTATGATTTATTAAATTGATGTAGTTTCTGGAGAGGTTTGTAATAAGTTTAGTTGATTGAATCTGTCACAGATTGTTGTTGATTGGATAACATCGAAAATCAAGGAGAACTAGACAGCTATCTCGTCCTAATATGATACTCCTCAGTAGTATACACTCTCCATACCACTAAATGAATCGACGACAACAAATGATCGTCGCACCAAATCAAAAATTGATGGAAATGAAAATCCTACCAGTGGAAGCTGCCCCAATGGTGAAGAGGGTTAAGCGTTTGCTAACCTGAAGGCTTAATTACCTTGGCGAAGTCGAAGATGTGAACTGCTAAAGAGTCCTATACTAGGACAAAACAGCTCTCTAGTTCCCTTTAGTTTTCAAATGCACTTTACCAATATCAATCTCTGACGAGTTTAATCAACTGAATCTTTGATTAGTCATTTGTACACATTAGTACAACTAAATAAGTTACCTTATAATGCCAACACGTTAGCACCTGGGACGATAAATTTCACCGACCAATCAATATTTAAGGAATTATTTCATAGCTTAGACACAAATATGTGAAGCGTTGAACAAATTTGACTAGAATCTAATCTTTTTAAGCAAATGTTAATTGGAGCTGGAAGGTTAGATTAGCAATTCAGAAAGGTAGAGTTCGACTTGTTTTAGGCGTAAAAATTCATGATCTAAGTATGTTTTTTACAGACGTCAGTTAAACAATATCTTCCTTCATGCTGAGACATTCAAGAAAATTAAAAAGTTCGATAAAGTATTTCTTCGTTAGATTTATTTAATATTAATCTACCATTAAAAATAGTAAATCAGCTTTGACCTAACTACTTTTACGCCCAATTGTAACTTACAATTTTATAAAGAAAATTAAAGTGACAATATTATTGAGTATTGTTTATTTATATATTTAATTGGTCATGTATTTTACTTATAGACACAGACCAAAGGTAGTAAACATAGATCAATAATGATTCATTCTTATTTATTTCTTGTATTTACAAGTAATGTTGATAGAATTCTCACAGAAGATCATTAAATTCATATTTCTAGTTAAGTTCACGATTATTCAACTATTCAGAAGAACTTATCATGAACTTATAGTCATATGTATCATGGAATGTTTCAGCGTAAAACGTATTTATCGGATTTATTTTATTATCATCATTCTATTAAGTGTTACATCTTTTAGTGTAATATTTGTATATAATAAAAATCACTTGACAATAGCTCCACAAGTGTCTACTTCTCTTCAAAACTTTAATATTCATGATATTGATGCACATAAACTAGTCAAATCAAGACATCTTAGACAAAATATTAAAAGATATTCAAGTTTATATTATGATTATTTACAAACATCGAATACAAATCCTATCGAATCAATTTTGTTGCCTAAAAATCATTGTAATACTTCAGTCAATGATAATTTAACATACATTATGATATTTATTAAGTCAACATTTGATAAATTTGAATTACGTCAATCATTACGAAAAACTTGGGCTAATACTCAATGTTACATTAAATATGGTATTAAACCATATATTTATTTTACATTAGGTAGAGAAAACTTATCTTCTTGGAGTAATGCATCATTACAATCAAAAATATTAGTTGAACATAAACAATATCATGATATTTTACAATTTGATTTTATTGAAAGTTATTATAATTTAACACGTAAATTTATTGGAACTATTGAATATGCTACTGTTCATTGTTCAATAGCAAAATTTATTCTATTTATTGATCAAGATTTTATTGTCAATCCATTTAATTTGGTGAAATATCTTTTAAGCATTCATAATAGACAATATAAAACATTTGTTGCTGGTTATATTATAAAAAATGCTAAACCAATTCGTTTATTAAATAGTAAATGGTTTATATCAAAATATATTTATCCATTTAAATTTTATCCATATTATCCAATTGGTGGTACAATTATATTTAGTAGACCAGTTATTATTGCATTGAATAAGAAATTACAATATATAAAGTTATTTCCATTTGATGATGTATTAATTGGTATAATATTAGAGAAATTAGAAATTTCAATAAATCATTTAAGTAGTATCTTATTAACAAATAATATTATTGATATTAGACAACAATTTTTAACAGCACATTCTAAAGGTATTTCATATTTATTAATTAATATATGGAAGTCATTACGTTTACATGAGCAATGCCTTTAATGGATTTATGAACCCTTTGAAGTGTTCACCATGTTGCCTATTCTTTCTGTAAACAAATATCTTTGTATTTATTTACTTGTATGTTAAAGAGAAGTTATAAATTTGTTTCTTGATGTTTACTTACACCACCGTAGTTAAACAAATCTCAGAGATCAAAATGTGTAAGTACAAATGTTTACACGAGGTTTATACATAGAAACATGTACACCTTTGAGATAATATGAAATGTTTTATATTTTTTCCCAGTGTTAACTGAAACATAGTATAAAGTTGTAAGATAAAATACGATTTATTTATAAATGAACAGATTTATTGTTAGAATGGGATACAAAGAAGATTTCATGGTTTTTGTAAATTTTAGTTGTTGGAATAATTGTCTTTCAAGAATTAACCCTGCTACTTTTCAATGAAATGTATTTTGGTTTTATCCAACAATCACTCATTGTTATGGATAACGTATAATTACCATTTATTAGTTAAACTCAATTTCTAGTCGCTTAGCCCATGCACATTTTTGAGTTTTCCGAACCTAGTAGATGATAAGTGCCTAGTGGTTTCGGGTTTTAAATAGTCAATTCGTCTTTAAAACGACATTTTAGTGCAATAAATGAGTGTAGATTGATTTATATAGTAAGGCAAATGCTTTTCACAAACACCTAATTTACCATATTCGGCTTAAATATTAACCCTTTATTGTACTAAAAAAAGTAGCTATAGAATAACCGTTTGTTCTTGAATAATAATATAAGTTACTTTATTGAACCATTAGTAGAATGGAAACGGAACAAGATTGAGAATGATTTATAATTCAGTGACCTGAAATAATACATGATAAACTATTCAAAGTAACATATTTCGTATTGTGATGTCGAACATAACTTTGAGTTCGATGAGTGTTGATAGAGATTTTATTCTATCCCATAGTATTCGACTTTTATGGTTGGTTGAGCAAACCAACTTTCTTCAGTAGTTCCTTCACCTCTTAGTCTATATCGGAACTAAAATTTCCTCTGAGTTAATTGGTCAAACGCTCCAGTATTAGGTCATCTTTGTATATTTTTACATTCGTTTAAATATTTACATAAATGCTCGGCTACATTTAGAGATAAACAACAATAAGAAGAAACACATTACTAACAGGAAGCAGAAGTAATAGCATGCAAACAACTACTTCAAGTTCATGAAACGATAATGATATGACAATACCTAATGGCTTTTAATTACAAATCAAGAGGAATATTACAATAATAGAAACAAAATGTTTAATATATGTCTGTGATAATCAATAGAAAAATTGCCTTAGAAAATTAGATCATTGTAATTTTTTCATCTTTTATAAAAATATAAAAACCTGTTTGTTCAGTCAGGCAGCTAAATTATTTACAATCCTAGACATATATTAACTGTTTTAAGTAATTAAAAACATATTAGCTGAATGTTTACTGCTACGCATCATAAATATAAAAATTTATCTGATTATAAAGGAGTTCTTAGTCTAACTTCAAAATTGATACAGACACGACTAAGTCACTCTGTTGATAAAGCATGAAGCAGTGTATGCATGTTACATATTGAAATAATATCTAATGAGATCGCATCTTGTTTCATTTAAGAATACCAAAGTTGTATTGAAAATGTATCAATGTTATTGATTATAAATTTTCAAAGATCAAATACACAAGCTAATTATAATTACGTGTTAATGAAATGGTATTATTCATAACATGAAATAATGAATATTTAAGCTGGATTGTGACTGGCAAGCAAAATTCAGGACGCGCGTTTCGTCCTATTTGGGACTCATTGGCTGGATGTACCTGCATCTCAATGTTGATGTTCACGTTGAGATTCGAACTAAGTCCGCTTCGTGCCAACTTGTGTAATAACGCTATATCGAGGCAATCCGCTCAGGATGCACATATGGCAACAGAGACTGACCAATTTTAGTCCATTAAAAATCAACGGGAAAATACAAGCTTATCCTAATTACGTGAAATAATGAGTTTAGCCTATTTTGAATTTTGTTCTATAAAACAGTTGTTATGAAAAAGTCATGAAAATAAATTTAATACAAAATGTAGCCAATTAATCTGAATTAAAATGAATTAAACTAAAATTTAGTTATTCAAAAATAAAGTAAAATGTTTCCTTAAAACTATTTCAATGTAAATTTTGGGTGTATTCAACTGAAATAATCAACTACTTAATTCAATATTCGTAAAAATAGTTTGAGAAGATAAATCGATGAAAATAACTTTTACCAAGATTGAAAATAAAATGCCTTCGATTAAAAAGATGGCGGAGAAAATGAAAATATTTCAAGTGAAATGAATCTAAATAACCTCATGTTGTTGCATCAATACTCATCAAATAGAGTAGATGCGCTTGCTCTGGTTTATGCAGTTCGGCGTTATCATAAGTTTTTATACCGATAGTGACTTGCAATAATGACAGAGCATATGTCTTATCTGAAGATTTTCGGCTCTAAATTTAGTATTTTAGCCTGTACACAAATCGCCCTCAGTGTTAGGAACTCATCCTATTGAGATATGACTTTGACATCCAATTCCACCGCACTCAACATTTTGGACAAGTAGGCATCTTATCAAGCTTAATCAGTAAACACCCTACTGCCTCTCTATCTACAGAAGACTATGAAGTATACCACCTATTAGACCCTAATTGTGCATTACAAGTGACAGTAGCCGAGAACTAAGGTGGTTTAAAAATCTTTGATAATCGGACAGTTCCGCCGCCAACGGGTGATCATATCGTACACTGTAGAGTGAAACAAAACGACTGCACCATTATCGTTAGTTACTGTGGATAGGGAATAATTGCCCAATGTCTGAAAAACGTGTCTTTATATTCAAATCTCTACGATCCAGGGTCTTACAGCAACTCTAGAATCACTACCTTGTGATAAACTAAAAGAAGCCCAACTTTAAAAGCTTTGAAAACTAATCACTTATAGAAAAACGGGTTAGGAAAATTGTCAAATAAGGGCTTGTAGTACTAGATAGCGGCGAAGACGATTCTACAACCCAAGCCTGAGTATTTCTCGTCAAGTTTATATTATTGAGTTTAAAGAGGCGAAGTCAATCTATTTAGTGTTAGCTGATGAGCATTTGAAATTGCCAGATTTTCTTATCTTAGAACCTTGCAACTACAGTCAAGACACTGCAACTTTTGAGGGAGATTTTCTCACTGGATGGTTTGCCGACTTCAGTTGTATCAGACAGTTGCTCACAGTTTAAGTCCAGCTACTTCTAATACTTTTGTTGCCGTTAGTTATAAATCACATCTCTCCACCTCACTTACATTCATAAGGAAATGCAGGTAGGTTTGCGGATGCATTCAAGAGAGGTTTGCTGAAATCAAAAGGGGTTAAAAAGCCAGCTGAGTTATTACTGTACTTTCTGATTGATTATCGTAGCACAGTAAATGATTCACCTACAGAGCAGAATTTATAGGCAGAGAGTTTCATGATAAAAAGACCAAAGACTATTCTCAACTTCACGCTACTTGAAAAAATCACAAAAGCAGTATTCCAGAAGCTGGCAACATATTGGATCACATCTCTGGTGCTGATTTGAGATTTTAGACCAAAACACTTCGCACAGATAGAAGCTCATGGCACTGAAAAATGATGTCATGTTGTGTATGAGGTCGAAGAAGGGAAAGTTACATGTATCCAGCATTAAGTCCAATCAGCTAAATCTTGAATCCCGGATCGTACACTAACAAGAGACAAACTTCTGCTAGAGAAACGGATAGATATTTTTGAACTGCCTCATGGACAGTAGCCTGAAACGAAGCATATGTAAGAAGGTGGCTGTTTCGCAACAGTAATAACTTTGTACTGTGTTAGCTGAGTTTATGGTTGTTATCACTAACTGGCCTGTTAAAATCGTGACCTGATTGGAAATGTAGTAGTTTATCGGAAAACATTTAGTGGTAACGAAGTAACTGTAAATGTTTATATATGTATAATATAATGATGTGTGCTTCGGTAAAATAATTATTAACAGAATTGCAGTAAATAAATACTTAATGATGAATAAATTTTTATTCATCTATAGTTTATTCTTCCTTGTAGTAATGATATTACTTATATAACTAAAAGTAGATACATTATATCTTCTTATCTGTTTATGTAAAAGGTTTAGACAATACCGGTTAGCAATAGCTGGACATGAAATAACCAGGTGTAAAAATTTGTCTTATTACACGTAAAGGAATTTTCATGTTCCTCCCCTTAGTGAAACAAATTTAAATTTATTATTTTATATTTACAATAAAATTGACAGTTAACCCAGTAAATTGGTTGGAGTAAAGTAAATGAACTCTTAAATCAGGTACTTAAAACTAACCTAGTTAAACCACGTTGTAAAGTAAGATTGTTGTTTAATTTATACCACTAATTCATTGAGGGATTTTGAAGTGTTGAATATACATTTGAAGAATTAGAATAAAATTTGTACTTCATGTAAGAATCATTACCTGCATATGATATCTAAACAACGTGATAGCATGACTAACCTGCATTATATATTTGAATAAGTGATCGTAAATTTGAATGTTATTCATTGGAATCATATTAACGTAAGTATGCCTTCATGTAATTAGTTGCTACAAATCAAACTGAATTACTCAAAGTTGAATTGCTCTATATGTGATTAACAACTATAATTGTTATCAAACAAAAGTTGATAAATATCCATTTCATGTCACCTCCAATTGTATTTACCAGTTCACATGTGCTTTCAAAAGCAAGTACAATGGAAGGACAGAAAGACGGGCCAATTTACGGTTTATTGAACATATCCCGGAAAACCTGCGCTTAAAAGAAGCGACGATTTTTAAAAGTCCAATTAAACGTCATTTGGTAGACACGGGACATGAAGTCGATGTAACAAATGTTTTTAAAATCATCAATAAACAACATAAAACGATTCTATTTAAATTTGCTAACGCCAATGCAATCCGAAGATTGAAACATGACTTTTGTGTTCAAAAGGAATCAGTAGTTAATCTTTGATTGCCCGTGTAGCAAAAGATCGATGTTATCAGATAAACATTTCAATTGACTAAATCGATATGTGTATTAATAATTTGAATTAACTAAAATCAATAGCATGTATGTAGCTGATGAGAATGCAACGAAAAACATTGAATTCAAAATGTATTCTGCAAATGTTGTCGTTTTTGAATTATTCAGATAACCATTTTTCAAGAATCCAGTCGTCACTTGACGGAGAACTTAAGTGATTGCAATAAATTTAAAACTATTTTCTTCGTTAGCAAAATTCATGTAGCACTTTATAACATGTCTAAACTGTTAGCAATCAATATGCAATATATACAGGTCTCAGTTTGATTGTATATCAATGCATATGAATGTGGGAGGCTTTTACTATGTGTTTGCTTCTAATACTACTGATGTTTTGAAAAAGAAGAGATACATTAATTTAACTAATTTATTACCTGTACTATCAATGACCAATGAATTTCAAAGTTTCTAACTAGAGTTCAAAGTTCATATGGAACGATAAAATAATCCTCAATAAACAATTAATGTATGTTTGAAGCTGTCAATGTAAAGTGTTTTCAAGTAAATAAGTGATATTCATGAATTGTTTAACTTCCACTTAGCTGGTACAAAATAGTATACGTATGATGGTAAAAGGCGGTAGTTTTCATACATACAAAATATAAACTAAATAACGATAACCGATATGACTAGTTTGTAGTGTTGTATAGTAGGATTATGTTGAGTTTTATAAGTTGATAAGTTGTGACTGGGGTGACCGTCTACTAAAGATATTGAAAGACTGTTTATGTTTCGAGTGTTGTTTCTGCCTATGAATGAAAGACTAAGCTTATTAGAGGAGAAGAAAAAATATGGCATCATTATAGGTTAAATTAATGTTTATCGTGAAACCTTAATGATGAAGCAATTAAATTAAACTTTGTATACTACTGTGTTGAAGCTGTTATATATTGAGACGAAACATGAATACTTCATTTCTAAATAGTGTATAGGACATGATTTATTCTGTAAGAAAAGGAATTTGTACCAGAAAATATATCATGATTATCTATTACTGTCTAATTGTTCTGAGTGAAGACCTAGGGTCTTTATCCTAATTTATTTTTGCGGTTTCAGACTTTAGGAAAAACAGATATAGAAACAGAATTCTTGTTAGAAAGTCAGTAAACTGAAATAATTAGTGCAGTGTTAATAATAAAGCTTGTAATATCATAATTTAATGTGACGCTTTCTAAATATTAGTTAGCATGCGTTTCAGTAACAGTCTCTCCAAAAGATTTATTTCCGCCTTCACTAATTTACAAAATCATTTAAGATGTACAAATAACAAAGTAATATTCGTAGCGTTCATTATGTAAAATGGTGATTAAAATTATAATCACTGACTGAACTTAATTATACAGACAACACTATCAAAAAACAATAGACGGCAATATTATTTTAGTAAATGACTTCTCAAGAATAGTACCACCAGCTATCATATATAGTACTTTTAGGCTACTTAGCAAGTGCTTATTTTTTAACCAGTGTGTCTTTATTAAATTATAGAACCAACAATTAGATGAAAATCGGCACTTCAGTAACCCAAAGTATGGGCGTTTACCACAAAGCCTGGAGGTACTGCATTCAATGCGCCTTGCTATAGAGGAAATTGTTATTTATGTCTTCCTAGTTTTAACTGTGTTCTTAACCTAAGGTATACATCAATGAATGATAATAAAAAGATGTTTTTAACTAAATGACATTTATAGATAAGTAGTAACCAAACATAAGACTTAATAATCAGATACAGAATTATTCGCTTTACTAATAATGTTTACTATTATTACTAATATTTACTTGTGTAATTTCAACAGGAATTTTAATTGACTGAGACATACTGCGTTAAAATTATATATATATATATATATATATATATATATATATATACAAAGTTGTTAAAAGCTATGAAGGTTAATTTGTTAGAATTATACACAGTTGAAGTTTGCATTATCATTGGTGTTTTGAATGGTCACTAATATATAGGATTCAGCAGTTTCGAATAAATTTTTGTTAGTAAGGAACTGTTAAGTAATTTTAAGTGGGAGGAAAAGCAGATTACGTAACACTGAGAAATTTTGCTCACATTATAAATATTTTATAATCAATATTAGTTAAAGATAATGAAAGGGATGAAATGGCTTAAAAGACAGTGCATTCAGTATCCTACAGAAACGTCAGATTTGGCTTCACCGATTGTTTTTATAGAAAGACGAATTTCATCTGTTGCCCGAAATGCGATCGTACTCAAGAATGATAAGTTTAAGGCAGTTTTGGACAAATTCTAGTCAGGGCTTATCTTTAATGCAAGTATCTCTGTGATTAAACTACATTAGTTTAGTAGTGGCCAGACATAATTCGTATATTAGTATATGAGTGAATCACCGTCATTGTTACTTAGATATATGAAGTACATCTTGCTCCCAGAATGGAGAAATTGTAAGAATGCTTGAGACCTAAGTCAACCACTAAATGAAACCTGAAGGGTTTATTACATAGCAGTAATAGGTGGTTTCAGTTCAGTCAAATGGTTCACATCAATATCTACAACCAGAAAAAATAAATCAGGCAGAAAGCCAGGTGCTCAAAAGTTACTGTGCTAGACTACTTTTCATATATTTTTGATTGTTTCTTAATGAAGTAATCTATAGCTTAGATTAGATAGGTTAGGTATAGTGCTTAGGTTAGACAGATCATATGATTTATATATAATATAGAAATCATCTGTTAATCACTTGACCAATATCCTAATTGCACTTTTTGAGAAATTACCGTATTAGTAAGTGTTACCTAATGAATATCTAATTGACAAAATTAGTCATACATAAAATTTGTGAATAAGAAGTACATTTTTAAATAAACTGACCGACCACTGATTAGTAACTAATATCATGTTGCCTAATCTTTCAGTGCTGAATGAAACCCGTCTATCCATCAAGTTATGATGTTGCTGGTAATTTAGTTTACGCCATAATAAATGGAATGTGTTTTACTAATTGGTGGTTTGAAGTAACCAGCAGAAAACTCTGCTTGATTTTGGTCTCGTGCTATTTGGTACTTGTTAGTAAGATGCACCTCCAACATTTAAGGAAATAATGAGTTTTATGGCATCTAGATTTGAATCATCCAGCTTTACATTCAACCTAATTGAACTTTAACTGATCTGCGAGATTATCGATAAGTAAGTAATAAGTAAAGGCAACTAGGAGATGAAAATTTCTTTTCAATAAGGTTACTTACTAGAACAAGAAAGTTATCAGTTATAGTGAAATGTTTCATTAAAAAAAAATTAATCTATAGAAAGTGGTAACAGTTTTCCTATATTTCATTTTTCACTAAAATCAAGTAAAGTTTGAGTAATGGCGCAAAATCAAGAAAAGCCTAAAATAAAAATAATTTAAGAATCTTCTTGTCAAAGATTGTTGCTCTCTTGCTGAAGATATGCCACACGCATATGAGATAGTAATGAAATATGAGATTAATGAATGTTACGATTGTCATTCGAATTGGAAGTAAAAAGCTAATGCTCTCTGTACATTAAACAGTTTGCCTCTTAAAAGAAGAAAACAAGAATATTAACAGTTCTGTGCAAGATTACCTAACCAGTTCGAATTATATTTCCAAAACCTGAATCTCCAATTCAGTATTATCCATATCATCAAAAGAATGGACACAGAAGTGACAGCTATTTTAAGCTAATGCAATTCGAAAGCTTCGACACCTTAGTAGTTCAAGCTTAAATTCACGTGAGGTCGCTAATTCTGTCATTAGTTTTTCGGAGAATTTATCTGATGCTATCTTTAGGTTATAATTTTTAATAGTCTTATGTTACAAACATCATACAACTTTCATAATTACAGTTTTTCTTACATAAGTCACTTTTCTTTTTCAAGTGGACAGTTATCTCTGGTTTATCCCATCCATAAGTTGCTTTACATCTTAGAATTTTTCTCGATTTAGACCATTACTCAAACATTTTTCGGTCATTATGACACATTATGAAGTTTGAGAAAACCTTTATGATGTTATTTCTTCCTGCAATATAATGCTCTTTCAGAAACAATTCATTATAAATGCAAATGTGTAGCTTTTTTTCTGAGTTGTCCCAATTTTTTCCTGATTAATATAATAGACCGTCTTTGTTATTTGATTAATGTGAAATACATTGTAAATGTATTGTGACCGTTAAATATGGTACGAACTTTATCAGTTCTTATGATTGATTAAAACCTTCATAATTCATAGAGTAAAAACGTGGGAACCAAACTGTCAATATGAATATCATGAATATGAATGATACATGTACATATATTGATCAGTAGAAGTCAGTAGAAGAAATACCTTTTTGTGCATTCAGATTTCAACTTTTATGAATATCGTATTATACTTTTTGTCAGATCTCAATATAATTACAAATGTGTACACTATATAAATGAAAACATATGATCGGTAGTAATATGATATACTCAAAGCAATAAGTGATAGACTGATTTAATTGGATTACTCATTTATTTATGAATTGTACTTTGGTTGACAACTAATATATAAACACAAAAAGGCTAAATCAAATAGATATAAGTTATATCATACAGTGAATGTATCAAGTTACCATTAATAACACATTATATCGTACAAGCTTCTCTTATATAAAGATAGATAAATGTGAGAATGCATAATAGAAACAGATGTCTTCATAAACAATTTGTTGCAGAAAAATATGACATCCAATGTACACCAACAAAACTTGTTTTATACAACTGGATGAATCCAAAAGTTAGTTGATGATCATGAGTGAATTACTGTAAATTACAATCGTAATATTTTAATTTTTATTTTCACTATTGATACTTCATTTATTTTATATGTTAACCAAATTTTTATTAAGTAAACATTAACTCATTATGTATCCATTAGTTTATTCTAAGTGGGATCCAGTTTGTTACTATATGTTTTATATGTAAACTTATGCGATTATATATCTTAAGTAAGACAACCAATGAAAAGCGTAAAGTAATGGACAGCTTTCTATTGTATCAAATAGTACGTACACTCGCTGCTGAGGTATTCTATTATACGAGGAAAACGCTATATATTACTGATTGGTCTTCATATGTAAAATCTTCGGTATAACAGTTTCAATAACACTTTTATTATTTCATTGAATAATTCATAAATTGAAGTGAAATATAAATTACTGGGTACAGTAAGATTTGAAAAGTAAATGTAATCATCGTCAGAAATTTTCGGAAGAGTTCATAATTATTTAGTCTACCAACAATACGGTCCTTAGTTTCAAAGAAACACATATATTCCCAACAGCTAGGTATTATATATTAGTTGAATTACATATACGTATAGTGTTTTAGGTTTTCATAAATGGAAAGCTAAAAGAACACATAAACGTATACGCCATTGAATGACTTTTGTACATTTAAAAGGTAACTTGCTTACGTAAATATACGTGACTATAAATATTACGGAATTTTTACGATTTCTACTTAAAAAGGAATTATATATGTCATCATATTTAATGAAAACTACTTTTGTGATTATTTGCAAGCATTTAATACAATATATGATCCTTATTATTGTTCAATTTCCAACATCCTTGTTTTTATTGTTAAACCTTCTAGAATGAAGGGCAATATTTTAAAATTAAAGAATTTCTTGATTAATGTCAGTATTCTGATGATTGACTTATTTATAGAAGAATCATATCTTACATTTACTTAAACAAATGACGTAATTGATCTTTATTTTCTTTGTAATAGTTTCTAGGAAACAAATGTTTGTATTACATTATATGATTAATTAACAAAACCCTACTTAAGTATTTTCAACATTCATTTTTATCATTATATTGTAGGCAAATCATTTAAGAGATTTTGATATGACTACAATACAATTAAATAAATCAAAGAAATTAAAAGGAAGGTAGTTATTTGAAAAATTGTTACTTTCTACTTTTTATACAGAAAGTACTCTACAAAACGCTTTAAGAAATATTATACATATAGAAATGCAACTCAAACTCATTCCTATGCAAATGGGATTATACGTAAGAATATTCTACAACAGACAAATGTTAGGAATGATCAATTGATTGTGTTAAAAACTAATAATAAACAGAATTCAATGAAAAAAGTGAAAAATTCATCAGGACTGAATAGTTATAGATTTTTTTTCTATTCAAAATAGACTACTTGTTTAGGTTCTTGTCTTACAAAGCACAACAGACATGTACGCTGTTTTGAATCCCCGTTTATAGCGTATAAGAAAAACAACCATGTAAAAGCTACCAGTGAGTTTATACTTATTTTGATTATTTTGTAATGTTAATAAATTGAGAAATGAGAATCAAGTCAGGATTATCTAAGTTGTCAACAACATTTGAGTTTAGAGTATTAGCACTTGGTAATAATATTTGATTAAAGATAGATGCCTCATGATGATGGGCTACTAAGCCTAAAGTGCTTAATTTAGTAGAGGTTTTTGAAGACTGACTTTAGTCTGTACAAAATCAGTGAGCACTGGATATTCCTCTCATTATATCTCTTAATTATGTTTGTAGAAAATTTACAGCGTTGGACTCGTCAGAAAAGAGTTAATATGAGTATCAGTCGATTTTGGTGTTAATTGTTTACTATTTTTTCATCTTCTACTACATTTCAATAGTTATTTAGCAGCCCTACTTTTTTAGTGTCTCTCTAGGTGGTTTCAATGTCATTCCAAAGAACATCTGGTATACCTAATTACTGTCTCCATAAATAATGGGAATGCATAGAATAATTTTCATATTACCGTATCAAAGTGAGGGCGTTTATAATCGAAATACCTTGGATCATGAAAAATTGCCAATTAATAAATAGGACGCCTGTTTCTCTACTGTAGTGAATTCAGATAACCATACTCAATATTTAAGTGTTTTTAATTTACTTACTCATTATACAAACAACTGAAATACCACGTTAGAATAAATAGCTGACCATCATGATTCATAATAAGTCGGCATTTCCCCTTATTAAATGTGCCTTCGCGAATGATTTTCACATATAATAAGTTACAAGATTCTTAAGTGCTCTGATGTACGTAGCATTTTGAACAATCCATTTTTGCATCTATTAAATTCTAAACTTATAATGCATTAAGAAAAAGTACATTCGTCTTTACTGCAAAGCTACCTAAGAATGTTTTAGCTGAACTTTTCATATTAAAGTGTATTACATTAATAATATTAACTTTAGAACAGTAGTTTGTATAATATCACACTCAACCTTTGTTTGGGCTTGTATAAAATCATAAATATGTTACAGTGTAAAAGCTAAACTATGCTTGGTATATAAGTTTCATTAATGCATATCAATGAGTTATTATTTTGTACTGTTAGATCATGCGAATCAATCTTGTCTTTTACAACGTTATGCAATTCACAAAAATGAGTAAGTAAACTTAAATTCATATTTATCTGTTATTGTTATATTTAAAATATGAATTTTAATTACACCTTGTTTCTATTTGAAATAAGTGATAATATTGATGTCCTACTTGACACTGAAAACTCCACGGTTAAATAGCTCAGTTCAATTTGCCTAATAACGAAAAATATATTCATTAGAGGTGAAAAATATGACCACCTTCCATCTCTACTTGACACCAGTGGCACACTTAAGCTAGCAGCACAAGACAACTCGGTCAATACAATTCGATCACTACGATATAGAGCTTTATGTAAATCAAAAGTGGTTAAAACATAGTAATCATACATTGTATACATCTCACTCCTACAAGAGGCCAGTCAAATCCTGACTAGCTCCCTTATAGCGATCACAGGCTGTTAGACGAGGTGATACAGGATCGAGTCCAAAGAGGTACATAGGTCCCTTTAGAGGTTGGAGGTAAGCTATTATGACGGGTGTCAAATAGCAAAACCCTAGGTCCATGGTTTACCATCGAATTTCCTAAAACTACCCTCTTTAACGAGGTTTGCATCCATTACAAGTGGATTATTTTTGTTAACTGTATGCGAATCTTTAATAGGGCATAATACTTCATTTCCAGAAATATAGAAATTTTAAAGCTCATTGTAGTTCATATGCAAATGTATCACTATTAATAAGTATGTGTAGTAATATATGTGAAAAGTATGTTATTGTATTTAGTTTGCTGTAAATTATGATCAAACTTGTCTATTTGTACATTTACGTCGTTGAAATTGCTGTCGTAATAAATGAAAGTTCAGTGAATATACCTCCGTATTAACACAATTAATGCAGGAACAATTTAGTTATTTCCTTTACAACTATTTTTTTACTTTCAAAATATCTATGTAAGTTACAATTAGAGGAGTTTGTAGAGATAGTTAACTGTATAATTCAATTTCGATATCACGAATTGATCTGCATCAGACAACCATTGATCACCTGGAAGCACTGGACAGCCGTTTCGTCCTAGTACGGGACTCCTCGGCAGTGCGTATCCACGACCCCGTCGGGGATCGAACCCAGGACCTTCTGGCTCCGTGGCGAACGCTTTACCATTGGACCACTGAGTCGGCTCCCAACGGTTGATATTTCCAATTCAGCCAATTCGTGATACATTTCGCGACCTCCTCTATGCCATTGGTGAGTTACTGCCTCACACTCGGCACGGTTGAACTCTACTGGTCACGTCTTCACACTAGAACTCCAGGAATTACCTCAAGGAGCTAGTCACTAGTGAGCTCATGTTAATTACAAATAGGGGAGTTAGTAGAGATAGTTAACTGTTTAGTTCAATCTTGATATCACTCAGTGTTCCAATCGTAAAGCGTTCGCCGCAGAGCCAGAAGGTCCTGGGTTCGATCCCCGACGGGGTCGTGGATACGCACTGCCGAGGAGTCCCGTACTAGGACGAAACGGCTGTCCAGTGCTTCCAGGTGATCAATGGTTGTCTGATTCAGATCAATTCGTGATATCAAAATTGAATTAAACTTTGTAAGTTAGTTAAACTTAAAAGCATCAAATTCTTCCTACAATAGTGAACTATTCATATGTAACCTATGAATTAATTATTGACCTCTCAGTTAGTGATTTACAAACGCCATTACTATGTACGATTATTTTATTTATGAATATGATATGTAATAATTTTCAATGAAATTTCAACAATAGATTTAAATATAGCGAATCACTACCAATGAATGTCCAGTCTTTAGTGTCAATTTATTTTATCAAAGTTCAAGACACTAGTTCTTATGTAACTTGTAAATACATCCAACTAACGCAATAAGATTAAGTTAGTATGTGGTTGACTATAATCACTTCACTTCCACCAATGATCACTGATATTATTAGGCATGTAACTATTGTAATTGTTATCTAGTGAAACAGCTTCTATGTAAATCACCCTGACACTTACATATTTCAACTTCTGACAGATTTTATAGTTTCGTATCACAAATTAACTATAGTTAGTTTGGCAAAGCGAAACGCAGTGTAAGCACAATTCATTCTACTCAGTGCTCCCTGGTTTTTAATGGTACCCTGCCAGCATCAGTCTGTGTCGTATTCAATAAAATTAATTATGAGATGAATTACGATTGACTAATGTTTACACTTAGAATAAAAGTCAGTTTAGTAGTGAAATATTACTGAATCTTACTAATCATAACTGGCTTTAGAGATTAAAACAAGCATGCGTGACCAAGATTTATTTTCTTCGTTATATTCATGAATAAGAAAAATGAGTGGTATATATATATATATATATATATATATATGTATATATATAATATTCCAATTAGCGGAAATTAAAATTTCTGACGTTTCGCAACTTAGTACGAGTCGTTTCTTCAAAGGATAAATAAGTAACTAAATTGAATCAACACAGGATTAAATAGTACACAATGGGATAAATCAAAATCAATTAGTATAATCAAAATTCCAGTCTAGTTGTGTCACATTAAATCATTTGGGTCAAGGTGATTTAAAATGTAACATACTTGTATTAGTTAATATGATGTGAATGGATTTGATATGAAGATAAAATTGTATGTTTGTTCACGCGACTTGTGTAACATCAGTAATTTAAATTTCCGCTAATTGGAATACTACAAATATGTATGTTACTCATTTTTATGTATAACCTATCAAATACTCAGTTTATAGAAAATTGTCAAGTCTAACTTTGGTAGTGACAGATACATTCACACATCAGTTAATATATATATTCAACATTGATGAATTAAGTTGTTTTAAAGTATTTTTTAAAGAATTCTGTAGTATAAAAGTATGCTTTTATTGCATTGGCTTCACTAATTCTGCTAACGGTAAGTGAATCCATGTGAAATGCGCCCGGTATATGACCAAGTTACGTTTGGATTATTACCAGAGCAACTTCTAACGATTGAACCCACTCTTACGAATGAGAAGAAATCAGAAGGCAATGAAGGATGGAAGAGAAGTTATATTTGATCGTGAATGGAGCGACAATGAGATAGCAACGTCTAGGCTGGCAAACTATAGAGAGTTGCTTGTTACGGTACGGTGTGACGTGATCTGGTAGTGATGCGTGACCAAGCGCCTTCAACTTAGTAGTGTCCGCTAAAACAAATATGGTCAGCATCAATGTCGAAACCCATGTAACTATTTATTTTGGGGATTATTTACCGTACACATGTTTATGTAACATGATAGAGATTAATTCAAATGTTATTTGCTTCTTTGATATTTATCTGCAATTCATCATATACAACAAGAAAATGTTTAAAAATATCATTTAGCAATTAGATATGTTACATCAACATAGGAGTGCATCACTGATATTCTAAATTGTAATGGGCAAAACTTGACATTAAAAATATGAGACATCTGTTCACACTATAATCACCATTTTTATTAATTTCACTAACAAAAATTGAAGGTGATAAAGTGAGTAAACAGAAAAGACGATGGGTGAACAGTTCAAGATAACACAAAAATTGAAAAATAATTCAAATGTGAAAATAAAGGAAAGATTAAGACTTGTTTACATGCAGTGATTAGATATATTGTGTAAATTTAAATTAGCTAATCATCATGAAATTAATTTTGCTGATATATTTTGTTATTGATCAATGTTTATTGTCACAGGTATCGACATTATCACAATTTACTAGACAAGGACCAAATATAACTTCAATGTTTACTTCAAAATCAAATAAAAATAGATCAACACTGAAATCCTAGATAAATATGATGCTATTCACTTCTTAGCAATCAACTAATATAAACATCTGAGTTAAGGAGTTTAGCTACAATATGAATAGGTTTATACTAATGATTCGTATATTCAAACTAAAAAACATGATTTCAAATCTCGCAGAAAGCAACAGTTACCATGCGATTGCAGGTAATTTTACCGGAAGCTTGTCAGGCAGAATTAGGCCTAGGCTAATTCACATATCCTGATTACTAACTTTATATACTTAACATTAAACAAAACCTAGTTCACACACAACTGAGTCAATGAAACTAGTAATTATATGACAATATAGTGGATAGAAATAGATCAAGCTAAGAGAAATACGACAATAGTCACAATTTATTCATAGATCATAGATTACAAAAAAAACATTTCCGTGAATTGAAATTATTATCTATATAAATTACTTCTTTAATTTGATTCATGATCTTATTCTGTAAACATCCTATTACCCTTTTGAATGAAAACTATTACGAGTAAATTACAAGCTAATGCATACATTTCACTATTCTTTAGATGTTTATTTAAAAGACTGCAAACTATGTTGAAACAACAATTTAATGAATTCATCTTACCAGTGCTAACAGAACATAATACTAAATCGAATAAATTGAAGGATAATACAGAGACTATTAACAGTCAAACAATTGAATCATTTAATGAAATACCTCATTCAAAACAATCTTTAAACAATCAGTCTGAAAAGATTAGTTTAAAATTCAATTCATCTAAATTGTGCAATTCTAATGATATTTCAGATTATGATAGAAGAAGTCAATATGATTATGGTGAAAATTTCTTAAAACAATTTGAAGAAAAATATACATTTAATGATACATCAAATTCAACAGAGTCAATAATATATGTATACTGTTCAACATGTAGTCATATTTTTCCTTGTAAAAATCTAGATGAATTAAAACAATTAAACCTATTTGAATCTGATACATTTTCATCTACATATGACTTTAGCTCTGAAAATGAAGATATTGGTAAGATTTGAAATACAAGGTCCTAGTTGATTGAATTCGTCACAAAGTAATATTAGTAGGTTACCACTAAAAACCATAGAGGCACAGGATACCTGTCTCATCCAACTGTGTAACTCCTCGACAGTTGGTACTCGAGGTTTCACCCTATGAATTTCGGGGTGATAAACGCTCACCTCACTAAGCCACTGATAGATTTCTTAATTCCACCCATTCGTGATATAACGCGACGATTACCCATTGTCATTGATGATAGCTTTCGCCATCCTGAAACTTTTGGGGCGGAATCTAGAGTGTGTGCTGCTAAGGAATCCCATTCTGGGATGAAATAGGCGACCAGTGCTTCCTAGTCTTTAAAGGAACCCTACCAATGTCAAGTTGTGACGATTTTATTTAAACGAAAATTAATACTAATCTCCATAACCCACCTAAATGTAAATAGAAAGTCAACATTTATTTTACTGTATGAATTTAATTTTTAAATGGAATATGTACACCTCTAGTTTATACTAAAATTGAGTGTAACTTATAATAAACAACTTCTGCATCAGACAGATCAAAACCGATACTATAACAAGAAGAAGTTACATTTGGAATTCATTAAAGTTCCTAACTTTGGGTACAATTGTAGTATAAGCTATCCATATAAATCATTGTATTTTACAATTGATAGATATATCGTATTCATATTCAATAGCTATTTATATCAAGATGCACAATTTTGTTTAAATTAAGTGAGGTAAGTGGGTATATGGTGTCAATAATACTTCATGAAATATATTAGGGTTCTTTATATTTGATATCTTTCTCCGATCTTTTGCAAATTTTTACATCAGTTTCATCACGAATTAACTCTAAATACATCTGACAATAATTTAAATTATGAAATTTCAAGAAATAAAGAATTAACAAGCACAAAACACTTCCATGCCGATAAAATGTATTAGTTAGCACCATAATGGCGAATACATTTCTTAGGAATTTCAAATGATCATGATTTGAATATAAAAATTAAGGTGGTTGTTAGACAGTCTTACTTATACAAATTAGGTCATCTCGTCGATTTATAAGAACAACATTAGGATTTGAGCTCCTAACCGTTTAGTTCAGCTTAATGTTGGATCGTATCCTCTAAATGCATATTTAAGCTTGATTTATTTATATTTCTTTTTTTATTATAATTTCAACAATATAGACGAAGAGTTTCAACTTGAGGAATCACATCCGTTTTACATGGATTATTTGAATCCTTCATACGAATGGATCAGAACATCGCGACCATACTCTGCACCACCAGTACTTATATCTACAACGTATAAATAAGTAAAATGTCTTATTAAAACAAACAAAATGTTATTAATGAAGTGTTTCATATATTAAAATTCGTACTTTATCCAAGTGACTGATTGTGTTTAGCACCTAAATTGTGATTGTTTATAATTGATATTCATAATTGTACCGTCTGTAATAATTTAAGGCTGAAATTCCCTACAAGTGATATTTAACTGTATCACGACATTAATCGTTATAGATATGTATGAATATCTTGTAACAGAAGACCAAATATTTCATTATGAAAAGACTTTTTAAGTCGTTTATTTAATACTGATACTAGTCATTTACAACGAGAATTCAAATAGGATTACGATGATAGGCAATACGCCTCATTCACTGATTGATTTGTAAGTAGCACTGATAAAAATTTAACGAAAGTAAGCTTCATATATCTATCTGATTAACTAACGTATCAAAAAAGATATAAGTTTGATTTCTACCACTACTATTACCACTACTACTACTACTGTTAATACTACTACGACTATTACCACTACTACTATTCACTCTGTTACTACCATTGGTAATATGTAAAAAATAAGAGAAAAAATATTCATGTTATTACTGATTTTACAAGTGTTTAGTAAATTGGCACATAAGGTCAGCAAAAATTGTCTCGATTATTCTTGCTAGATAATGATGAATGAACTTCATATTTAATGTTTTATGTGGATGAGACTAATACTTTTCGGCTGTATTTTTTAACTGAAGATCGGAAACTTAACTGATCCATACGGTATAGTGGTGCTTACACTCAAACAGGATTGACATCATTTTAATAATGGCCACGTATAGGAACATCAAGTATTGGTTAGTTGAATAGTTCATATGCGAAACTAAACTGGCTTATCATGATATTAAGCAATTGTGAACATTTATGTTGTATATCTTGTGACATTTGATGTTAACATAGTAGTAATTATACAGAACGTTTATGAACACAATGTTTTACTATTAATTTTACACAATGTCTACAGTGAAATTCGGATCTGTTGTTTTCGTATAATTGGCAAATGTATGTGTATAATCATATCATTAAGGCTAGTAACATATATTAGGAGGAGCTTGTATATTCCCGTTGATTTGTTATAGACTGAAGCTGGTCAGTCATTGTTGCTATATGTGCATCCTGAGCGGATTGCCTCGATATAGCGATGAGTCCCAAATAGGACGAAACGCGAGTCCTGGATTCCACTTGCCAGTCACAATCCAAATTATATAATACTAGTAACATGTATATTTATAATAATTCATTTGTGTTTTATGCAAGCAATGATACATATCTTATGATTCTAATTCCTTCAGGTATGGATTACATGAAGTTGATTTTATCATTAGTTAACAGGAGTCATGAACAGTTCTCATTCTGTGTATTTAGTAGTCTATAGTTAAACTAATATATTAACATGTATATTAATATAAACGTTGTGTACAACTAAATACACTACACACTTCTTGTTTCTTCTATTCAGAAACTTGAGACAATTCTATATGGAAATTAGTACGTCAGTTTGAATTAATAAAACAGATTTATAATTATGAGCTAAGTAAAATAGAAAATGTAACTTTAAGTAGTATAATACTAAATAATTACGGGTCGGACAGCCAATGAATGACAGAAAGTACTGGGACTTATCAGAGATGCTCATCCGCGAATTCATAGGGGAATCGCGCATAAGATCTACATAAAACATTGTCTCATCACTTCTGTTTTCTTTCAGACTGAAATATTGAAAATCTACTTCTAGAGTGATACTAAGCATAAAAAGAAACTAAACACAACGCTAATTATCTCATCTAATGACACTCATCAAATTAGAGTTTAGCTTATTATAAGTGTTACGAGACTTACACTCATTTTATGTAGTTAGAGACTGTCTTATATTATCAAAGTTGAAGAACTGAATAAAAGAATTGTTTTTAAATGGTTGTCACTCGAATATACTTTTGAAGTTGAGTCAAAGTCAAAAATGAAATATTCACTTATACTACACCTCACTAACATACTAAAAGTCTGCTAATATGAAGCTCATGTGCAAAAGTTCGATTAGCATTCGATAAGATCTCAACTTTGATTTCAATTAAAAACATTCTGGAGTTTATCATCATACTTGTGGCATAATTAGCACCCTACTGTAAATATTTCTTAGTCACATTGGTAGTTGTCTAAAACATAATTCACGAAGTTCATGGATTATTAAATAATGTAATGTATCATGACACACTTGCTGATATACTACTTGCCAATACGCTCATTGTAAGAAAAAATTAGGAGATTTAGGAGTAATCTAAAAATAAATTAAAACTTATTAGCAAGATTAGCAGGATGATGCATGGATAAGAAACCTATAGCTTATTTACGAGAGAAGCATACACTGAGGCGGGAGTATATAGGTTTTTAATTACAGTAATAATGATCATCGGACTTTAGGTATTAATCTAAGGCCTAGTGAATAAATAAACTATTTTGTATTTTTATTTAATTAAACACGTCATGGATAGATACTGTCAGGGTACCATTGAAAACCAGTGAGCACTAGACAGCCGTTTCGTTCTGTTTTGTATTTTGCAGTTCAAGAGTAACTAGGGCTTATTATGATGTAAGCTCAGGTAACATAATATTATGGTTATTAGGGCTGTGAAATCGTACTATGACAATTAAATGTCCGCTTATCAATTTTATTGTTATTCAAGTCGTTATTAACGAAAGAGAATGTTCAAGTAGCTTACAATAATCATTTTAACGTGTGATAGAATGGAAGCAATATCATCCATCTACTGTATTAATATGAGCTAAGTTATTGAGAAAGAACATATTCGTAGATTCAACTTTATGAGGAAAAGTAACATGCATATGTAAAGTATCTGACTTTAATTCCTTAAGTTAATGGATACATTCTCTCTGATTACCACTTTTGCACTAAAAAGGCAATAGAACACATTGGTTACTAATAGTATTAGAATAATAAATATAGGGGAACAATATTGTTTTCAATTAGATCCTTATTAGGCTTTTCTTCAATATGTAGTAATATGTAGATGCAAGTATAAAAATGTTAAACTAATCATGGCAATTTACAAGTCATTGATAATTATGAAATAAATGAACTATATAATTAACCAAAATAAATAGAAAAATGCAGTTCATAGTAAGTGGGAAGGTGTACTAGTAGTGATGCAATTTAAAAAGAAACATGAATGTGGATTTTTAATATGAGATGATATCAATGGTGAAAGCTAGGATAAATATTTCAATTCAGAAAGAAGGCCACAGTGTAGAAAACCAGTCTTATTGAAGCTATGTTAATAACATTAATGATATTCGAAACTAGAGAGTGTGTATATAATCTGATCATATGTATAAAGAATGTCGAAGAGATGTAGTGAAATAGATGAAATCATAACAAACAAACAACATAGAAAGTAAAAAAATGTGTGGACTGTTTATTAAGTCATATGTGGCGATGGCGGGTACACAGCTCTTTTTTTTATATATGCTCTTTAGTTATTCTATTTAATTATGCTACTTCCTAATAACAAGTAATCTGGAGTAAAATAGAAAATTAAAACATTTGCTATTGCTTTAAAGACAAGCTTAAACTGGCGAGATACCACAGTAAATAAAGTTAGTTCAGACAAAATATTACCTGATTATTCTATGATAGGTACTTGATTGCAAAATAAATTTTTGAAAAACCTTGTACAGAGTTGTACGTTACTACTTTTTATTCCCTTGTACTCATGGTATCTTTTGTCAGTAGTCTCATTGTTTTAGACATTGGCATGCAAACATTCTACTTCGTTTTTCAACTTATGTATGATCATATCAAAAGGATGTTCAGTTTAATGAACCAAAGTTCTAGGCAGCAGATAAGATGTCTGAATTAATTTTCGTAGTGTAGCTCTAATAAAAAGATTTAGTCGCAACTCTAATATAAGTATAAATAAATAAATAACGCTTGCCTAGTTAAAATATTACTGAAAAGTTGTTAACCCGTTATTTAAAAAGATGGACAAACTAATCATTTTAAATGCTAATTACAAAATATTGACTTAGTGCTTCATAACTGACAAAACGTGCATTAATCACAAACCGTATGATTTGTTAACAGTATATATGGAATTAGAATAAGCTTGTATTTTCCCGTTGATTTTTAATGGACTGAAACTGGTCAGTCTCTGTTGCCATATGTGCATCCTGAGCGGATAGCCTCGATATAGCGCGTCCTGGATTCCGCTTGCCAGTCACAATCCAACTTCAATATATAGTATATATGGAAATATTCCATTTAATGGGTTAATGAAATTGCTGAAATATTATATACGAAATTGCAGTATCCCTGACACTTCTTGTTAAAAACTGTTCTTGTATGTACACAACAATCACCTCAAATCTCAGAAACACTATGGTTTCTAACAAACTACTTAGGAATGAATTAGGATAGGCTTTTATCAAAATTGGGATGCAGGTACATCCAGCCAATGTGTCCCAAATAGGACAAAACGCGCGTCCTGGATTCCGCTTGCCAGTCACAATCCAATTTAAATACTTAGGAATGAGTAATTCACACATGTATTGTTTATTTTTCATGCATAAAATTACTTTGGTTGTTTTTTTATTACTTAGTAGAAAAATAATCACTTTCATATTACAACAGTAATTGCATTCCAGAACAAAGATGTAGACGTTAACATACCACAAAACGTTTCATATCACTTGTCTTAAACATGGTGAAATCGAATGCCTCTACAATATATTGTACTTCATTCTAACTTACTTGTATATTTAATAAGAGATGAAGAAATGACGTAATTGCTTATCACAACTAAGTGAATACTATTATTTGGCAGATAATCTACAACCCCGTCCTACATAAGATGTTAAACCCGCTATAGTCATAAAAATAGTGCTGTAAATTAATGGGCATGAAATGTATGCGGTTTCTATCATCATAATATAGTGATTTACTGATTCCAAATCTAGATAATAACAGAATATATGAATAACTTTTTGATCTTCTAAAGCAAATGACTTCAATATATTCTGTCTCCAAAATTATACTTACTGTTTACTTTGTGACGCAGGCATCTCATTTAAGTGGAATACATTATAGTAGACGTCTTCACATCACTCATTCCAAAAAGCAAATTAATATGGTTGGCTATAATATCAGATAAAAATATGATTAAAACCCTATTTATTGGTATATTGATGACTACTACATGGAGTCAGTGCCTACGCCCGTTAGCTTACTTACTTCTTAATCATTATTTAAACGTGGTCCTTAAAGACACTAGTTACACATTATTTTCTAAATCATAAGCTCCGAAAATGCCATAGTAGTGAAAGAAAAACGAAGAAAGTTCACTGTGTTTTTCAAAATACCCTAATGTGGTCACAAAATAATTATAATCTCTGCTAATGAAGTCTTATTAACCGCCTTCATGGAGCGATTAGTGTTGTTTACTAACATAAAATAGGAAAAGTAAATCTTTTGTCGCTAGAAACGGCTTCATGAAAACAAAAGGTTCACCTATGGTAGTTAGGGTACCCTACTTCGTAACGAATAGTAGGCGTAGAATTCAGGATCCTTGGGGAACGAAAATAATGTGGTCATCGTCTATCATGAGACCTTGTTTTCCAGGGATGTTTTGCTGCTTTATTGACTAGACGTTTAGGATAAAGACACATAGAGTGACCTAAACAAACAACCTGCGTGATATGGTCTTCTGGGAGGTATCTGTTTTCATACATAATTTAGTAAATCATATTCATTAGGAATATAATCTTTCCTAATTATGTGATGCATACATTATTAACTTTCATTTGTACTAAATTTTATTTTCATTCATATAAACAAACATTTAACTATATCATCGTCGTGATATACAAGAAAAAATCTTAACGTTTTTATCTAAAAATTTAACAAATATTGACAACTGAAAATTATAACTACGAACAAACTGCTGCTAGGCAATCATGAAGATGTCTATCTTAATCTTATAAAAGACTCTTCAGTAATGCATACCCATCACCCTACCAAGTATTAAACCAAGATTATTATTGCTTCATTATTTTAACATACATTACTTTTGAAATTCATTTTACCTGTTTAATTGGCTTAGTGTTCAATAGTTTGTTTTCATTGTCAATTAAAGTAAACATATAATTTAGCGCTTTTTTTAGCACTACAATATCAGCATTTTGCTCTATTATCATTAATTCTTTTTCCTTCAAAGCACTATATCATTCTATTGAATACCTTCTTAAACATAATCTCTCAATGAATTTTCTTTATATAAATTATAATATTCTAATCAAAATATTCACTAGTTATAATAAAAAGAATACTGTATGAAATAGCTAATTATTTGGTTCATTGTAAAATTATACCATTAGATGTTAAATAAAAAATGTACTTGTAAACATATTTTCATAAATTTCACTTTGACTACTTCTGTATAGTTCTCCATACTATTGATAAATAAAGTTATTTTGTTTACAATCATTAAACTTCTTAGATGTTTTTTTCGTCAATATTGTTGTTGTTGTTGTTATTTAATGATCACGTGTAATAGAATGTAAATAAATCAGTAAATAATTATGAGCTGATATAACATGCCATTAGAATGTTGTTAATGTGTCTTTTTTATAGTCAGACAATAGATTGAATGAAGTCAATGTTACTTTTCTATGTATTTCTTTGTAACAAATTCTAAATCAACAAGAACTTTATAATGAAACCCAACCTCGTGGTTACAATGTCGGATAAAGCAAACAAGTTATTTTATATCTTATTGTATTGAAATAACTACAAACTAGCGTCTACTATCACAAAAAGAAACAAAAAATGTCAATTTCGTTTTCTTGTAAACTATGTGTGATTGAATAAGAAGAGTAATTAAGGCTTGTCGTTATTTGAATTGAGATAAAGGCAGAATGAAATAACACGAGTCATCAATCTCATTGTTATTTAACTATAAACTTAATAGATAAAGTTGAGACAGAATTTTATCACCCATTACACCTCAACAACTAAGTGAAGTAGTTTTGTAAGCGCCTAAATACACGTTTTATATCCTGCACTTGATAATTCTGCGATTTGTAATTGGGAAGATACAAGTATGTAGCAGATGTATGAAATGGTATCTATTTCATTATAATAGATTTTGTGTAATAGACGGTTATTGCTTAACGCATATCAGATTCTTCTCAATTTTCTAAGTTGTTCAGTCGATACCTACATTTATCAATAACTTTACCAATAATCCTTATCACTTAGATTGTTCATGGTCAAGGTTTTCAGAATTTGACAACGTTGTAATATCGTTCAATGCCCATGTTGTACTTTATTACTTCTAAGAATTTTGTACTCAGTAAAATAACGATTCACATAGCTTGAATTATTTATGTTATACCCCAACAACAACTTCCTATACTGTAATCCTTAACCCCGTGGGGAATTTTTTGGGCTACATTATTTATAAAGTGCAGGTAACTAATAATTAATATGGCCTACTGATCAGTGAAGCTCGTTTTTTACTATATGATATCTAAATAAAAGAAAGTTAAACCACATTTAAACAAATTTTATTAGTAAATCATTCAGTCTAGTAGACACTTGTTGGAACCTTCTGAACGTTTAGACAATTTAGTCAATAATTTAATCAGTGAGCTGATATATTCAAGCTAAGTCATTCAAAACCTTGATGAAGTTCAACAAATTTTAAAAAATCTATTGAAATGTTCGAAGGATATTCATAAGTACTAAGAACTATTTATATGATCATAATATACAAAACAACGTTGATAGAAAATGTTTAGTGTCTTTAATGTTGCAATTCTGACATTGTAAGTTAACAGTCACTGACAATAGTCACTGACAACAATTAAGTAGAAGGGGGGTTTGCTATTAGAAAAAATACTAATAGTATTAACATATATAGTGCATTCCATAAAGTAAGAAACAGTCCTATGATAATGTGTAGTATGATTAAGAAGTAACTCATTTCGTACTTAAGCTATTTTCAACTATAATTAATCAACCAATAAAATGCATAATATACAAGGTATTAACTAATTACTTTTAAATATAAACATATCAGTCTGTTCAATTTTTCTATAGTTTTAAACTGTTGCAAAATGAGTCAATCATTTGATACTACGGATAATGAAAAAGAATCAGATAACACGAATCCCATTATGGATAAACCTGATCAAAATGGAAATAGTTTACAAGTAAGTTGAAAATATTATTTGTACACAGATGAAGATGTTGTACAACACATGTGAATGTTTTTGACAATGTTGAATTTTTTGAACTGGATTGTTTAATTATGTATCTTTTGTTTTTTCACTATGCAATAGCAATAATATAAATTAAAGTGGATGCTAATGATATTGTCCAGAATGACAGTGAAAGCTTCATAGCCAAACCATCCTACCACATAGAATCTAAAATTATAAAACATTTGATGCATGATTCTAATGCAAGTCATTAGTTAAGGCCAAGTTGAAGTACTTTATCTTGCAACATGTATTAAGTTAAGGCTAGTTATCCTATACAGCTTCTTAAAACTGAACTAAGTAGGGATAGGTCCCATACATCTTTAGTTAGGAACTTGAAGTCACATTCATCAATATGCAATTAATGGAATTAACTGTATTTGAACTTATTCTCTTTCTAACATTTTTCAACTGCCTATTGTCTACAGAGAAAATTATTTTACTACTGAAGTCACTTTTTAGATCCTATAAACTAAAAAATTAAAAAGTGATTTATAGTTAACATTTAAAACATATACATTATTACGATAATAATTTAGTAAGATACTGAAATGTATTTACCTATAATACGTTTCATGATTCAAAAATATGATGATTAATTTAGTGGAAACTATTGATTCAGTTAATCTGGCTTGATTTTCAAATACAGTTGATGTGTAAATTATTTTTACTTATACGCTTCTAGATAAAAGTTCCTTATTCTCAGTAGTGAATGTTTGCAGATAAGTATTAAACGGATTAAACTTATACAACTTATAGACTGTAACAACGTCTTCTTATCTGTAAGGTTATCATAGATCTTTTAAACTGTAAACTACTGACATTGGTCACAAATAATATCATTTGACTGTGAGAGTCTACTAACTGATCATATTGTGATATTGTGATCCTTTCCTTTAAGCACCCAGAAGTTACAAAAGTTTCGTCTTCAACCTACATAAAAGTTCAAGTTACTGCAGAGAAATCTATGTTTCAATCTGCTATTGGTGGGATTATGTCATGTATTGGAGGTGCTGTAGGTACGGGAAATATCTGGCGTTTTCCTCGTATTTTAGCATCCAACAGTAATTCCATTGGTAAGATTTCTTCTGCTACCAGTAAAATATTACTAAATCATATATGTACCTTACAATAAATTTTTCTTGTTAACGTAAAGATACAATTGGATTTACTTTATGGAGTAGTATCCCATCGCTTCGAATGATCATAATTGCCACAAATAATCTGCAGTTTTATTTACTACTAAAGGAAAGTTATAGTACTTTAAGTGAAGATTGAATATGAAGATAATGATGTGGATTCAGACTTTTGACTAAAATAGACTTAGACAATCCCGTTATTGATTTACTAATACCTATACTGAAAATTCATTTTATTTCTCCACTTTTCTGTCAAAATTAGTATTCTAAAAATATAAGAGCAGTTTCGTGAATGCGAACAAAAATGTAGTTTGATTCTGTTTTCGAAAAAAAGAGATCTGTTCGAAAAAGTACATTGTCATTCTCATGGTACAGTAAGCAGTTTTTGTAATGTGAAACATAAAAAGTTAATAATAATGGTAATAAATTTAATACTGGTTCATCATGCTGGAACTTGATTAATTGAATTTAGTCAGTGCTATAAACTAAACAATATGATGCTCGTACAATCATTTAGTTCACATTTATCAGTCATTTTGGAAGAGAGTTGATGGTTTGGTGGTTTAGTGACGATATCTATAAAAGTGACAGAATAATATTAGACTGGAATGTCTAGGTTCAAAACATTGCAGATTCACGGATATATGACAGTCAGCATAAAACCTATATCCAGCGCTTCCAGTAGATTGTCTTTAACAACCTAATATCTATTTATAATTCATATATATTAAGCACTTTCTTTTTATATGTTCATGACTTACAAGTAGTACAACCGGATCAAGCATAGGAACTAAAGGTTTTTTTCTGTTTTGATTTTTTACCCTATTTCTTTTACTTACAAGTTGACTAAATAATTTTACAATCATAATCTATCAAAAAATGAGTTATTCTTAAATGTCTCCATACTGCTACTCCATAATTTACATTACCAAGTAAATTGTACTTCAACACTGGTAAGAAGCTAAGGAGATATTTCATAAATTTTAGTCCTAATGTAAACTTCGTATACGTATCCACCAGACGAGTCCAACAATCGACGAAACGTGTCACTTAGATTCCATCTACGTGCTATAATCCAACTTCTATATTCATCAATTTGTTAAAAACATGACTTAAATTTTCACAAAGTTTATTTAATGCTTTATTTTCATAAGCATAATTATTTTTATAATTTTTTTATTTGTTTTAGGTGCCTTAACATTTTATATTATATGGATACTAATTTTATTTCTTTGGTCAATACCAATACTTATTGTGGAGTATTCACTTGGAAGATTTACACGAAATTCTGTACCATTGGCATTTTGTAAATTTTTTGGACAAAAATTTTTTTGGTTAGGTGCATGGATGGTATCAGTTGTTTTCTTTTTAAGGTAAAAAAAAAACATGATTATGAATATCTAGAATAATGTTTATATAAATAAGCATAAAAGACTATGCCAAATTTTTCCTTCTGGTCTGTCAGTTTCATTGTAGCTTTTAAAATATTCCATTAAAATAGTAGTTTACAAATCGCTAAATCATTAAAATTGATCGAAGTTTGATAGATAAGAATATCAGTTGTTATAACGAAGCTAGTAGATTTTATTCTATAACTCTTGATAAACGTTTTAGTAAGATAAATTTACCTCAAAAATTTCATACACATGATTTTCTTTATTAATTTAAGGATAATAGTAACATGGGATTAAACAGTGTAAGATTGATTCACTTCACTTCACTGGGAGCTCATCAGCTACATACAACATATAATACTTTGAATATTAGGTTTATAATTCAGAATCAACATAATTTTATTTGTAAAACTGGCCAATGATGATCAATACGTGTTATCGAAGTGGAACGAAAATTCAAATGAGGTTAATAAGGTCGAATATACATTGCGCAACAATACATTGTATAAATGAAGATTATAGAACATCAAATTAGCAATAAAACATCATACAGCGTATTAATTAATTAATGAAATAATCGGATAACTGGGTAAAATGAATTACAGCTAACTGGGAATGAGTTCATATTAGTCAGAATAAACAGGAAAACTTTGAAATTGAAGGAATTAAATTTATCGAAAGCAAGAAGATGGTTGAAAAATAACTTAATTGATTTGTCTCGTGGAGATAGGTGTTAAACTTAGTTGTTTATATTCGTTAAAGGTTGATATTATTTGGATGCCACTGAAAACCAAGACTAGTGGACTTCTATTTCGTCTTAGTATTACCAGAGATGATCGTTTCGTTATATCGCAAACTTATGCGATTCAATGATTAGATACCAAATCTTTGGTTCAGAAGAATAGGCATTTTCCGTGAGACCTAAAAGTTGTTTTTTTTTGAGTCTTTGGAGGAGCCGAAGATGTTCCATACTAGGACGAAACAGCTGTCCAATAATCCTTGGTTTTTAGTGGTACACAACCAACATCAATATGTGACTAGTATAAGCAACTGAACTGTAAAATAATTTAATAATTGAGACGGAAAGCTACCATGGTAAGGTAAGATTTACTTTTCTGTTTGGGTTGCATAAGTTTGGCTTAAAATATTAAATTGCAACTGGTCTAGTAAATTGAAAAAAAACAAAACGTTAATTATCCACTGATTATCTTAACTGATTTCAAGTTATCAACTTGATGTACCTTGTCAACCAAATGTTTTACCATAACGGTATACAGTTTTATTCTGTTTGGTCGAAAACTTTGGGAATATACTATTGAAATCAAATTTATACTATCCTATCTGTTTAACTAATGTAAACGATTTTTAAAATACATGTGAATTTGTAATCGCAACTGGTGGCAACATTATATAATCATCTGTCAATCTTTAGTTGTTTGTTTCATACGTTGTGAAAAGTTTGGCAACAGCGCACATTCTAGTTAATAAAAATTTAAATATTTTACTGGCTGTTCTTGAAATGACGTCATCTTTAAATTTTGCACTGAATAAAAATATGTTTGTTTTGAAATAGTTTGTTTTAACATTTCCCGTATATGTTTACAAAATACTATAGTTACCTATTGTTTCTTAGGTTTGCTTACTGTCTTATGAAATTGTATTTACCTTGTTGTGTTCCTTTTTATAACTGAGTGCATAGTAAGTGGGTAGTAAAATTCAAATGAAGATTTTTCATGTATCCTTACGATAAACTGAACGTTGAATAATCTCATCCTTCCTCTGTTGTATCGTAATGTTGAAGAGATGAAGCTTATCGTACAAAGCTTCATATTCTTAAGTAACTTTCGGATAGCTCTTGGATGATGAGTGCTGGTTCTCGCCCATGATGGAAGTGTAGTCAGAATACTTAAAATGATATTACATTTAACTAGCCATATCTTCAGGTAGGCTTTTAATATTTGTCATAAAAATATCAGTTAGGGCAGGTGGCAGATAATCCGTCCCTTTACTATTAGCTGAACGGTATGAGATGGGACTGAATACCTTTCGTATAAATCACACCATTTGAAAACTGATGATAGTAATAATAAGAGGTCACTGGGCTGACAAATAAGGTTTATGTTTCAAATAGTGATATTTTGGTAAACAAAGATGTTGGTTTCGGGAAAAACAATGAATTCCATGAAATCTAAAAATGATTGAGTTTTTCGACTAAACTACGGCTGATCGTTGAAGAATAGGCGTTAACTTTTATCAAGGCATTGTACAGTTTTTTGATAATTTGAACTAATTATTAATAAAATAGGCTCAAATATGTTATAATGTTTATGTATCCCTGGCAACCTACGCATATACGGTAGACAAAACCCTTAAGATCTTAGTTTACTATCAGTAGGACTATCAGTCAACGCAAAAGGTTATCAGGGTATTTGTTGAATTATAAAGTTATTCAGACATTTGAGCAGCTTCAAGAAGACACTATGTACTGAATAATAATATTAATTCTTTATAGGCTTTAGATTTAATTAACATATTCGTCGATATTCCATGATATTTATCCTGAACTTAAAGGTAAATCATGTGTCTTCGGTGACATTTACTGCATTTTATCCACCTTTAAGGATGTCCATTTTCTAATTCTGCATTATGTGCTAAAGTTCATTGCTAAGTCATCTAGCTTGATTAATGAAATTTTGGTTGATAGTGATGTTTGAACAAGATAATTACAGTTTATTTTGCACCTGTATGTTTGTAGATAGACAATAAGGTGTTCACATGAAGTATATTGCAGACATATTAATAACCCAAAGTTATGATCAGTGTTTAGGAGACTCCATTAAATATATGCTGTTCTAAAATAGTACCGGTTGTTATTTGAAGTATTGTGACCTTACATTTGAAGTCCAATTGACATACACCACTTATATAACTAAAATTGCATAATGTCTCTCTATTTATTCACCTAAGATTAATTACAACTCTCTGTCAAGTGATTTAGTGTATATGATATATGCAATACATATCATAACTAATGTAATGATATTGTGTTTGTCTCATTCATTCATATATTTAATTAATCAGCTTATTTCATAAATTTCTAATATAAGAATTTACATTTAAGTTGGATTGTGACTGGCAAGCGGAATCCAGGACGCACGTTTTGTTCTATTTGGGACTCGTTGGCTGGATGTAGCTGCATCCCAATGTTGATGCTTACACTATCCATTACAAATCAACGGGAAAATACAAGCTTATCATGGTTACATAAGAATTAACTTTACATTTAGTTTTAAAATCATTGGTATATATATTGGCGCAATTTATCGAAATCATTTTGTTGTAAATACAATTTACTATCTGCAGAACATATACATATAAACTTTAGCGTATATCATGTTTTTTTGTAAAAACGTTTACTTGACTGATACTCTGTGTAAAAGTAATATATGATGATTTAACTTGTTAGTAGTAATAAACCTGTAGTACTAAATCTATTCTTAACATCAGTGATTGGCTCATTACAGTTTGTTTACTCTGTAGAATTCATTCACCTGAAATAAGAAAACTGTTTTCTTGAAATTTATTTTCATTTACCACTAATGATTAGGTTAGTTAGTGATATTAAAAGAAAGTACATAATTAAGTACTTTTATTCACTTGTAATCTACATTTAGTTATATAAACATTAAGTGTCAAACGATGATTTATGTGATAAACGTTATACAGTAAAATAATGTTTTATAATAAAAAGAATTTCTGAATCAATATTATTTTTTGTCTCTAAGTAGCATATAAGGTGAAATTCTATGTATTCACATTCTTATCCATCGTCTCTTTTTGTTATTTATTATTTAATAGTCAGTTAAATCTATGGCCTTAAATATTGAACAAATTGTTTCAAAGTACCAGTCAATAAGTTAAACAAAAAGGTATATTTCTTTTAAGAAGTGTGCGTTATAACTTTGGCATAGATGCCCACTGCTGGCTGAAAATATGTGCATAGCATACATAAATGACAGAGTTAGGCTAAGCTACTTGGTTGGGACAAATTTTTCAAAGTAAAACAGATAAAATGGCGTAAAAATTAAATTACGCTCAGAGGTGTTCATCTACACTTCTATTTTTCGTTTATGCAATCATAAAGTAGAGTATTTTGTCTACTGGAGAATGCTAATGTTTGAAAGATGGATGTTATGGAAATTTTGGTATTTAAATTTTATAATACAAAGTGACTCATATTAAATAACTGGTGAAAACAGGGAGGCACTGAATAGCTGTTTCGTTCTAGTACGGGATTTCTTAGTAGTGTGTATACATGACACCACCAAGGACCGAGGATGGAACTTTCAGACTTTGAGGTGAATGCTTGACCGTCAAACCACTATGGATTAATATTTCAAGCGTCAGTCAACTCGGTATATAATAGCTCAACCTCATCCGTTTCCATAGGTGGGTAATTACTTTACATCTGATATGGGTGGAGCTTGGCAATGTCGTTTATTTCTCAGTTTCAACAGTAGTTTAACCTAAGTCAATTCATGACATTAAATTAAAATCCACGGCGATACCTAATCACGTACATTACCACCTCACTAGTGACTACATTTGAAGGTAATTTACAGATCTCTAGTGAGAAGATACAAAAGTATAGTGTAATCATAGATTCATAACTAAATTCCATTTTAAAGCTTAACATTACAGTCAACTGACTTACCAATTCGTAGTTTATCATTCGACAGTGTGTGCAAGCGCAAGCTGGAGGTATAGGGAGAACCAAGAAGAAATTGACAACTCTTTTGTTGAAATTTGTGACTTTTTAGTAGTATGCACATCTTAACAGAGTACTAAAGTCACTGTATCTCAGTAACAAAGACTGTCTTTGGACAAAAATGAATATTGATGAATTTTTGGAACTATCAGTTTTAAAACTGTTAGGGATTCGAAATCCCTAAAAATACAATTGTTCATTTTATCAAGTTGTATTGATTATTTGTTAACATGATTTGTAAACCTTCATCACTTTATGTGAGCACATTTGACAACATTTAATTGTATTATTAAAAGTGCTGATAATTTTATTTGATGAATAATCATCATGATTATTTTGTATATATAAGGGAATGTGTAAAATAGAATCTGACTCCGAATCTGATTCCAATCTGTCTGGTTGGTCTATTGTCTTGTTCTTCTATCTCCGGCTTGGGACCTAGTGGGCATAGTGCAGTCGCGAATTATTAACTCGGCACACTTCAATAAGCGTCCGCGCACAACCAACCGATTAACAGGCCAACTTTTCTCACATTATAACAAAAACCCTTCAACTATTATTGTCATGTTATTTAGTCTGCTCGTTCGTTTTTTTTTGTAGTTGTTATTATCCTGTTGTACTTGGTTGGTGTATTTATTATTTCTACATATCCTGTGCACATCCTTCTTTACCAGAAACAGAGGAAACTGGCTCAGCAATTTTCAGTAATTTTGCAGAGGTATGTTAATTTGAAATGCGTTTTAGATGAGATTTTAAATTCCTATTTGATAGACATGTGAAAACAAAAAAACACTAGTTACCACTTTAGATGGGAAACAAACTAATCGTAGTATTGTAAAATGCAGTTTTAGTATAAAAACTATATTCATTACACTGACTCTATCTGAATTTTAACTAAATTTGTGTTGCATACTACTAAGTTAATGGTTATTGCTTTTAAAGGCAAGTTCTCCTGAAATAAAAAATACTGTGACTACTGCTAAGTCAAGCTTTTATCACAAATAAACAATATAGTCAGTAACAGTAGCAATTGATTATCTCAACCTGTCGAATCTTCGTAATTCTGTCTTAAGTTACGAAGTGTAAACTGTAAATTAAAACTAAAGAAACTGATAATTTACCTTAAAGTAAAATTTAATAGCTACTTAGCATATTCCTATTGTAGTAAGCAAGGTATGTTCTTGACAGTTTCATTATACTTCTATGATGTTCTTATTTTTATCCATAAAAGAATCAGGTGGCTTAGAATCACTGGATAAATTAAAAATTCTGATAACTATAACTATTGAACAACTCCGATGTACTTTGATGAAACGAAGGGTTAAAATATTAATCACTACATGCTAATTTGGCTATTTGCTTATTAAATGAGGAATGGGTGGTCCAGAGGTCCATCCTTGGTGGAGTCGTAGATATGCTCTTGTGAAGATTACCATGCTAGAACAGAAGAGCTCTATAGTGCTGCCTGGTTTTTAGTGACTGTGTAACTAAGGTGAGTCTGTGGTTTAAAAGTAGAATTTAGGAGCAAGATTACACAAAAAATGTGTAGATCTTCCAGGTTTCGTTTTAAAAAATAACTTTTAGAGCAGTTATTTGTATGACCAGCTAAATTGATTATATAATTTGACTATTTCAGAGAATGCCTTGTATAAATCTTCTCCAGAAATCGACTGTAATTTTTCTATTTCTTATCAATGATAACTTAACAAAGTACCATTTGTTTTCCTTCACAGCATTCGTATTGGCCAGTATTTACTCAATTTCTTGCAGTTGCTTTAAGTGGTGTTTGTTTAGCTGGTGGAGTAAAATGGATCGAAAAAGCTAATATTATTCTTGTTCCATTATTATTGGGTATTATTCTTTTCATGTTTTGTTGGGCAATAACAAGACAATATGCAGAAGTTGGCATTGCATTTTTATTCACTCCGTCATGGAGTAGGTTAAATCATTTTTGTATTTTAATATTTTTTGTCTTTTCTAAATGGGTCGTAATTTCTTATTTTAAAAAAGGCAGTCAGAGATTAATGAGAATAAATCAATTCAATATATGAATTACAATGAACGTTGTTAGAAAACTGAAAAATTGTCATCAAGTCATTTATTTCCGTTTTTGGAAAATATAAATAGTAAATAAACACAAATCCAGGTACTGTCTATCAAACTGATTATTCAAGAAAAATAAACTAAATTCTAATGACTTTGAAGTGATTTCCATTGATCAGTATTTAGAACTGAAATGCCGGGTTACAAGTGAGTAATCCTAACGTTTTACAGATTTAAGTGAAGTAGGTCCAAAACCATGTCCTATTGTAAATGAACATACTGATATTAAGGTATGACGACAACAAAAAACATGCAGTTTGTATATTAAGTCCATTAGTATTCAAAAAAGTGGCCACTTGAATCAATACAGAAGCTGCAGAATATCTGTTAACACTCAGACACTGTAAAACGATTCACATACTAAAGTTATAAGGGAGGTAATGATTAAAAGGATTAGTCCATAGTCACAAGGAGTCATTGCAAAAGCTGGAAAGAATGGTAGCATCAATTTTGTTTTACGAGAAAACTACATGATTTCGTTCAGCAAAAACGAAGTGATAATCAGTAAGTTTGCCTAATAGCTAGTTAAATAGACTTATTATTCACTTAGAGTGACAGTATAAAGCATTCATAGGCGTTTTAAATGAACATGTACATAAGTGTGTAATTTTGGTCATATAAAGCACTTGTATCATCTCCCTAGTTATACTGTCTTCTTATATCCGTTTCATTGAGGCTTCATATCAGTAGATCAGATTTTGTAAGTAAATATCACTTAGCCATAATCAGTTAGTACAAATCAATTTTTTTCGCCAAATCAATTCATTTTAGGCTAACTTTCTTCATTATAAATATTCAAATACTGGTTCCTTACTAGCGCCATTACGCCTGACGGAGTCTGACCAATGTTTTAACCCAGAATCATTTGACACTATCGTACAGATTATTATCTAGTATAACTTTCATTATCAAATCCAGTTGTGTAGGTTTTAGATAACAAAACAATTCTTGTATACTTTCTAGGAATTAAAAGACCTATAGGATAGTTAACTGATGATGGTAGTGATAACGGCACATGTTAGAACATAGGTGTGGGCTTAATTAATTAATTACTAGGTGCTTTAGAGTTGTTTTCTGGCAACAATATGTATAGAGATGCCATAATAATGTAGAAACGCGTTATACAATATCCTTTTTTCTGGAGCATCAACTGTACTTTGTTAAATTGTACTTTAAACTGAAATGGTCATCGACTCTAAGCAAGGTGATGTTTATGATCAATAATCTCATTTTATTACAAAATAACCAGCAGAAGACAGAGTCAACTCGGTGATTCAAAGGTTATGTAATTTCCGGTGTTTGACTTCCTGAGATTTGGGATTTAAACAGGTAAAATATCCGCAAAGTGATCATCGGAAAATGTGTTACAGGAATATTTAACTTCGTGTCACTCATGTACACTATCTGGAGACATTTGGTCTGATCGATTCAAGCCATGACCTTTAACTATCACTGACTTTCGTGACCTAAAAGATAATTTTTTTTCACTACCTGATCAAGAACAATCATCAACGTTTTCACGTTGCATTGAAAAACGTTTAGTTAGTTTGATATTATGGTCAAAATGAATTTGTCATATGAAATATTTGGCATTGTAATGCTAATGAGCACTCGTAAAGTCGAGAGTTCGGTCTCTATTTTTGCAATAGGCGAAACACAAACTTCACTAGTAAAGTCTGATATTCGAAGAAATATACTTTATATGATATTTCTTCTCAATAGTTAAAATTAAGAATAAATTAAGATATTTCAACAAATTGTGGAAAGGTGCAGAACAAATAGAGTATGGATTTGTATCTTTTTTCACTTTCAGGTAGTCTTATAAGTCCTACGTTGTGGATTGAAGCGGCTGGTCAAAATGCATTTGATACAGGTTCTGGAATGGGAATAATGGCGACCTATTCTACTTTTATGTCAAAGGATTCTAGAATTGTATCATATAGTTTTCTTGTTCCTATACTAAACAATCTTGTGAGGTAAGAAAAGAGTTAGTTTTTTAATGCATCATACACGCTTAATTATGAAGTGAGATTACAGGAATATTCTTCATGTATGTAATTATATCGGCTTATTAATTATATCACTCTACCATGAAATGTGCCACTTTGATCATGTATGGCTCACTAGAGTTGTTTTGACTAATATCGTAATCATTCACTCACTAAAATGGTATAGTTATAATTTAACGCTCTTTAGTGTTTCATAGATGTCACCCAGTTCTCAAAATATGCGTGGCTAGTTAAGTTTAATGGTTCAAAAGTTCAAAAGTATAACTACATGCAACACTAGATAATGGTTATAAGTTGACTGAAATTTATTGAAAACAAAGTTTTATCATAAATCTGAGTCGTCATAAAACATGTTCATCATAAACCTGAATAAAATCGAAATGTTATAGATTTTCACGGAATTGCACAATAATTATGTTACCTAATAGATGACTCTTTGTGTCTTCATTACTATTCAGTAGACGATAATCAACAGTAGTATTGATTTCTTTTACGTGTTTTGTATATTTTCTACTTCACAAGAAAATTAGTTGGACTAACTAAATTACCTACTCTTGTATTTAAGTAATAATTTTGTTGTTTGTACTCTCTACAACTTTAAGTCATTACAATTGTATAATTAAAGTAAATAGTAATAAAATTTAGTTTAACAGATATAGTTGAAGAGGTAATGTGATCAGGTAAATTTAGTTACTCACTTTTGATTCATATTAATATATGGTACCAGATCAAAAAAATAGAGAAGAGTTGGAATCTATGTGACAGAAAGCAGTCCCAAAGTAACTAATGAGTGATTTTAAGCAGATATATTCATTTCCAAAGTAGCAGAACAACAGAATTTTTCTTCAAACCTTATTTTATGTTCTTACACTTAGGTCATTTATAAAAGGTATTCTGTGGGTAGTTAGACGTAGAAATGTGATGTCCAACAATGCAGACTTTGACAGCCGCTTTTCACTAAATTGAAAAATTCTTTTGTTGTAGTCCTAATTCTAAATATCTATTGAACCCAACAGGGGTTATATTCCACCTCGGTTGCTTTATGAAATTCGTATATATATGTTAATGATGAGCCGGAAATTTCAGTATTATAGGCGGAGTACATGTACTCAATAAATGAAATAGATGGGTCATATCTAATGACAGTATAGGTTTAAAAGCGTGTTACGTGTATTGCGATAACAATAGACTTACTGAGTTATCTCAGTCATATATTAGCCAAGAGTCTGATTTTTTCTGTTTACTATAGAGTACAATTTCGAATTGAGAGTACTTCGTACAGTGGCTCTGTTAATTAATGTATTAAAATGAAACGGAAAAAGGTTATGCTTGCATTTAATTCTTTGTTAAGAAGACAATTCAACATTTTGTTGAAGTTACCTGACCACCAGACGTTTCACCGAAAACTGTTTGATACTTTGTATACCAGTGATATAACCGTGATAACCTTCAGTAATGAGGTTGGGTAAAATCATTTTATTATTACAAACAGCGTTAATAATGTTTTCTTTCAGTTCTTACAATTACTCATTGACTATATTATATATATATATATATATATATATATATATAAAGGTAATAATGAATATGCTGAAAAGACATCCCGTCGCTGAATAAACTTGCGTTTCGAAGTTCATTATTATTGTTTTTTGGTTATAACGACTTGAATTTGATTATCCATCACTTCGATGAAGGTAATCAGTTCATCTAAATTAAAGTAGAACAAAATATATAGACGAACAATACTGCTCTTCATCAGGTTCTACTCTAATATACAATGATATTCATATCCAAATATGAAAAATGTTAAGCCAATCGAAGGAGCAGATAGTGAGTCAATAGTGATAACGAAACAGACGGATTATATGAATTATCATAATCAGCATAAAGTGCCATCGACGGTCATCACTAATAAGTGATGAGAACAACAAAAACAACCTGAATAGATATTTCAATACAGAAAGTAGGTTGAATCTTAGGAAAAAGTGACTTATCAAGTTAAATTTGCTAAAATAATAATCATAAAAAATAATGACACAATAGGAAGGCATGAATAAAAAGTTCTAATAAAACAGGTGGTGGAGACAACAAACGAAAGAGAAGGGAAACGAGGGTAAAAACAATAGATATGCAGAATTCGTGGAACCAGTTTTTGAGCCTTATTTTATCACTGGAGGGGTAGGCGTGTTACATACTGCATATTGGTCGCTATAACTTCTGTTGTGATATTATGTGATATTATGCAGTATATTATTTTAAATGATTTAGTTCTCGCGATTTCGTGGCCCTTACATATCAGCAGATGACCTAAGATAGAGTTACGCATACACTTTATTTTGACTTTTTTAAAGCCATTCTGGAAGATGTTTCTCCATCAGTTTGACTAAGAAGATAGACTGCATTTAACTTACCCCTCAGGATCAGCTAGGCTGATATGTGCACTTGGATCAGGTGAATTCCGATAACTTATTCTCATTTTGAATGGGCACTTATGTTCGAGTAGAAAACAATAAACGAGATTCCGCTGCATAAAACATTGATTTAACTGCTATCACTATTCTGTTATAAATGATGTCACTGGCAACACTTTCGCCAGATTGTGATTTCAACGACAGGGGTTTCTTCCTGGTGGTCTATGTCCCTGACGTTTCGTTCCCTACATTCATGTATTTTGTTAAAAATTCTTTCTAATATTCTAGCTCAGTCAGAGTATTATTGATTAGTTGCTTGTCTATAGTGTTGTCAAAACATATTCTTTTCTCCTGTTAGTTATACATTGGATTTATTATCTTCTACTAGATGAAAGTGAATCTATAGAATAGAGTGTATTAATCTATATTAGAATTTGTTCTGTATGCAGTCCTGCTTATGGATCCATCTTCCCTTGTATTTAGTGGAATGTCAAAAAAAAAGTAATTTGTTCCCTCATTCTCATAAGTAAAAGTGACTACCGGATGCACATTATTAAACTGCACTAATTATTCTTGTCTGGATACATTCTGATCGACGATAAAACGAGTGTCATTGATATAACGACAGTAAGATTACAGTTTATTGACAGCGTCCTTGAAAGGTTGTCTTCTGATTTAGCAAGAGAAAAATCTGCTTAGATCAAACCAAAAAATAAATCCATCTCTTTTTCATCAATTTGTTCATAGTACGTGTTAATGAAGATAAAATAAACGTACAGTGTACATCTTAACAGTAGTTCCTTAAGATTAACCTCCAGAATTTCAATATTACTTTGACCTACTGGTAGTTTTTCACATATAACGTCAATTTTCTAAATTAAAAAGTGCATTCACAAACATAGAAGTTTTGTTTACAGACATCATACGTTTAAACTGATGTGTTCTGCTCTGATAATGAAACAAAATACGTTATTAACGCTTCTACTAATAATCAATTTTTGTAATGATTACAAAATTCGAATAAGCAACAAAGAACATTCATTAAAATTTTTATTTAGCATCATGTTTGTAGGCATATTAATTTAAAAAATCTTTATTATTGTATGGTTTACTTCAATCTTAGCTTATATGGATCCATAACAATATTTTCAACAGTATTTTCTACGATAATACAGACAAATCCTACAATTACTCGTTCAGCAATTGTACGTATTATAAAAACCGCTGGTACTGGAAGTACAGGACTTACTTTTACTTGGTAAACTTAATTTCTGTACATTTAGATAAAAATATGATAATATGCACGTTTTTTTAACACGTACCAAAATATTTACAATGAGCATTACAGTGGTTTCTTGTCATCTGATGTAACACTTAAATTAATACAGTTATTGAAATTATTTAATTATATTTTAGTAATAATCGAAATGATTGAAATGAAGATAATAATCATAGTCCTAAAGTGTTCAGGTGACCGTTAAGCTAATTGTAATTTAATGGATAGATGACTAGGTTACGACTTATTTATTTATAGTTCGTCTGAACTATGTTCAACTCGAGTTTCATCCCGAATTAGGTGAATGATTTACATTGCCACACTCCTAGAATAAATTGAAACGCCTGCCCAGGTCCTTTTGGTAATAAATACTTTTGGTAGTCAGCCGTTTGAATTAAATATTGCCTATAATCATGCATTTTATTAGAAATTTCTTCGGATATTCTATGTTATTAAGCAAGCCACCATCATAAGAAATAACATATTGATTCTGGTGTGCTCAGTGTATAAAAGACGAATCAATAAACTCAATAGTCACTGTATACAATTTTTCATTAACTAACTTTTATTATTATAACAGGATACCTGTACTCTTTTCCAAATTTGGCTTATTTGGCCGATTTTTATGCGCATCATTCTTCCTATGTCTAGTATTCGCTGGGATAAGTTCGTTGTTATCAATTACTCAAACTGGTGTACTTACAATGAAACAATTGAATGGTTAGTGAATAAAGTCAAATTCTCATTTAATCCGATCTAAGCAATTATATCATACCACTCATTATAGTTATGCGTTAGATATGTATTATGTAGGATGATTAAATTGTTAGTTTAAAAACAATTATTTTCCAAAATTAAGGATAATCATGTTTTATTCATGGCAAAATGATTCCACAGCATTGTACACTCAAAAGCCTACTATTTTCATAAAGCGTTATACATAGTCATATTCATATGCTGTGATTTATAGGAGCTGAGTTTCAGGTTATATGTTATAACCCTACAACATAATTTCGTTTCGTCACTTTATATGTATAAATGACTGTTAAAACTTAAAACTAAGGGACTGTTTTAACATTTTCGTAAAGTGAAATGTTATTTATGAACACGACAACTTTTCAAAAACAATTTAACTGTATGCATCGAAACACGTATACATTAATTGTACATCCTTACAAATAATGACAACTTAAAATGAATCAGATCATTACATCACGAAGTATTTTCAATGTTTAGGGAAGTAATATTATCTATACATTGAAGGTTTCATTAACAAATTACTTATATTCAAATTCAATGAAATATAAAACAAACTTTAGTTTACATGTCAGATGTATCACATAATCCTAGTTTTGAACATGAAAAATTCGAAAAAGCATCGAGTAGCCTACGAGAATACGATCCAATTGAAAAGACTATAGTAAGTGTCAACATATAAATGTCAATGTGCAAATAGTAGTAATAATTATTACATCAGTAAATCGACTTAGATTTTCTATGAATTAGACAATCAGTGCAAATTATTAAAACAGTTACAAGTTGGTTAGAATTCTTAGACAATGATAAACATCTTTTTAATGGATTTTCACTTTTATTATCCCTCCAAATGGTGATGTATCGTTTGTTTTGAAAGTACCACTAATTCTGTTACCAAAAGTATTTACGTTATAGGCGAAATGTAATATTATTCATATATATGAAGAGAGCATCAAAGTAATTCTTAGAATCTCCGGTTAAAACAAGATTGAAATTTCTCATGTAATGGAGTTAAGCAAAGTTAGTAACTATTATTCTAATAATTTTCGGTTTTAATTAGGTGTTGTTTGGAGTCCACTAAATTACTAGGAAGAATCAGACAGTCGTTTCATCTTATTGTGGGACTTCATTAGTATGCATACATTATCCCAGCAGATTACTTTCCTGTTTCATAGAGAAAACTAAACAGTTAGACCACTAAGCTGACATTTAATGGTTGGCACCTCTAGCTATAGCCAATTCGAAACATATTTGTGCAACTTTAGCCATTGATATTAAACATAAGTACTTCATGGCAAACATGATTGAACTATGCTAACAGTTAAGCGTCAATCATGAAACCTGAAGGTCTTTGACCCGATTCTTTTCTAAAGTCATGGACGTTCGCTGACTAGGAATAAACATCTACCTAGTTCCTTCTGATTTTTAATCGTTGTTTAACTTAAGTCAATTCATATTATAAACTTCAATTTTCGGTTTATAATTTGGCACTATTTTTATTTTTGAATGTTGTTTCATAAATCTGTATTTGATAAATCAGTAAATAATCAATACAAAATAAAATTATTGAAAACGATGTGTGTATACTAAATAATAATCCATGCAGTAATCAAGGAATTTACTGTTCATCTTAAATATGTAAAGGCAGTTTAAACTTTTAATAAACGGTTAGGTTAAATGTTCATTGTGACCTTCATTTAATTTGTAGTACCTCATCGACTCGCCGTCTCTATTGCTTTAATAGCATCAGCATTAATTGGTCTTCCATCAGCAATCTCTGTAGACTTTTTAACAAATCAAGTAAGTACAATGTATAAAGTCCCGTTCGAAATAAGATACAGGTATTTTTTTGTAGAGTTTTCCATGTTTACTTAGTTTTAGGCATTTTTTCCTGTCAATGTTTTGCCCATTCATTACGTTAATTCTATATATTGAAGTGCAATTTTTATTAAGGATTAGTTTTTAATCCATAACATATACTGAACATCGAAGTCAGTCGTAAATAACTGTAGACTATGATGATTATATCTTCAGTGAAAGCTAAACTTTAACACGTAATACTCACTTATTAAATAAGTGACAAAAATTACTGTAAGTGTTCAATAACCAATACACTTTAGATTCGATTTCGATTGTTTTTATTTCAGTACCCTTTTTTATCTTATTATGAATTAGGATACGACATGGGGATATGCACTTGTGATTTCTGGATTCTTATTCTGCCTATTAGTTATTATTTATGGACCTAATCGTTATCGAGAAGTTCTAATTAATGATTTTAATAAAAACGACTGTCATTTATCAGTTTTCTGGGTTCCCCTTATAGGGTAAGTTGTAAATTGTTATATGCATCACATAAATGTCAGCCTTAATTAACTTACTGCAACGTTAGATGTTTTCTGAGGTAATTATGGGAATTGAAATTAGTTGTAGGGTGAATGATCGCTGATTAACCCTAATTTTCATTGTATGCATTCTTGTTAATACTTTTTTTGTCAATAACTACTTGAATGCCATCTCTAGAAGTTAGCTTCTATTAAAGGCTAAACAAATAGAACATAAAGTCCTTCCTCATTATCCAGTCATTGCAATTTGTATAAATGTATATGATGCTGACTAATGTGTGATAAAAATGTGCTCAAATAAGGTCATTAATTAGTCAATTCATTCTACTTTCTTTGCCCTACACCCGTCACTACATGAAGTATACATTTGGTCTAGATTTTTAGTGCCTTTGCAATCGATTGCACTATTGTGCTGGTGGATATATAAGTGCATAACTACGGATCCTGACTGGTTTCGTTTAAAGTGGACCTCACTGTCAACAACATTGTTAGAAGTAAGTCCAAGATTATACATTTTTGATGTTTATATAATAAATTTTACCTAGTTTATTATGATGGGAAGTGGACAATAGTTTTCCAAAGAATTGTTTGTAAACATCAACAAAAGTATTCAGTCGCCGACCTTCTTAACGGCAGTTTAAAAAAGAAACCTTTATTGACAGTTGCAGAACATGTAGTCAAATTTGTTATGTCTTTAATAATCAGGTAGATGGTTACCCAATTATTCATTGGTTTAAATGGTGAAGTACTAAAATGTCAGTGTGTGGTAAGAAGATAAAAAAGTTAATAATTTATTTTGTAAATAAATGGTGTTCATACACTACTAACACACTTGGAATTAATACTTGAAATCAATGTTTGGTATATTATAATTGGATGTTGTGGAGGTTGTTGAGTTTAAATTTGACATCACGAGTTAACCTTAGCTAGTTAACTAATGAATATCAGGAACAACTGAATGGCCGTTTAATCTTAGTATGGCACTCCTCAGTAATGTGTATACACTACCCCACTAGATGGTCGACCAAAAGACCTACGGGTTTAGCTACAAACGCTTAACAGTTAGATTAGTAAACTTACTTTCTACGGTTAATATTTATAAGTGTTATGTACTGACGCATATGGCTAAACATCAAATCTATCAATACAACATTACAAATAAATGACAATTTGTCCACCGATAATTTTTGTAAGCATTAATATTTCGATGTCCTTTTTGTGATAATTTGTTTTAGTGGTTTCTTTCATTAGTTATTTTATTGATACTAAATTGGATACTATGCCGGACAAATATACTCAGTAAAGCTTTAAAAAATTCTGATGGTTGTGATCCATATAATCCAGCAACTTATGAAAATAAAGACGAATTTACAATGGAATGTAATAATATTGATACTAAAGAAGTTTATACCAACGGTGACAGTATTATTCATACTCGACTATGAGGAAAAAAAATGATCTTAATCACTTAATATGTAACTTATTAAAATACTTTTTGACTATTTTTCTTCTAGTCTTTTCTATAAATTTTAATTGATTTTACCCAAAGTTATTAAACAGTTTATCATTAAGAGGTAAGAATGACAGCTGGACAGAGACAGTATCTAATAATTATTATTGTAAACTTGTAAATTCTATTGTAGAATGATTTTGTATTATATTTTGTGCATATATTATTCCTATTCACCTAGATTATACTGTCATTTCACTGTTTAAATACGTATGATTTAGATTGTGTTTACTTTACTTTTATATCTGAAGATAAATAGATCATGGTGAATAGAGAGTGATTAAAAGAAAATGCAAAAAATCTGTCAGAATCTAAGATATTTACGAAGGGTTTGAGTTATTTCAAACGAATCTTATGTTTTTTTCTTAGCTGTCCTACAAATTTACAGAAACATTAACCCTGAATTATTAATTATAATTGGTTTCACTATTCACATTAGAATCAGAAAAAGATAAACCTTGTATAGAGTTATTTCTGAGATGATTAAGAACGACTTTCAGCATGATCTACTCATAGTTACAATATTTTGCTATAACAGATTACATCTGGTGTTTTTCATAGAATAAGTTCTATCCGTTATTTACCATTCATAATGAAAATTTAACTAGCTCTTTAGTTTTAACAGACTACTTAAATTCTACTTTTTTATTTCATTTGTTACCAGTCATTGTGCATAACAGTGACTTGAGATAATTAGGAAATTTGTATGATTCAGAAACTGAAAATGATTACATAATAGATTATTTAGAAACTTCATATGTCAAAATAAACACAAGCGTGTTAAGTAATTGTCTAAATTATGAAGAACTGCTGTAAATTGGAATTAACTTACACATTGAAAGTACTGTCAATAATTGTCCATTTGACCCGTATAAAAAATAAACACGTTTCCAAGATAGTAGTAGCAGTTATAGAAAGGTGGATGAGGTTAATCAAATTAAAGAAGAGACGTATGAGTAAATCCAAAGTAATAATAAATGATTAAATAAATGAAGAATTAGGGTCAGGGTAAGTTTAAGAGTTGGAAGTACTGTTTTTGAAGGCAGACAGTTTCCTTCTGCATGAACCTAGAAGCATCAACCTAAAGAACAGTACTACTAAGAAAATGTAACAATCTTATTTGATAAACTAGGCAATTAATGTAAAGAATTCCTCACTTTTGATAATATTGGTCTAACTTTGACCATTATTGAAATATAGTCATGCGGATCTGATATTTGTATTCTTTTAAAAGCAATTTTATTATTCATAGTGGTCATACAAATAACCTACTATACTTCTTAAGATAGTAGAATGTTTGATTTAAGTAAGACTATAGATGACGTACTTATCCGCTTGTCTGGTGCTAACACTTAATTGGTCTATATTTCCAGTCTCCTTGAGACTATGGTTACCAAAAGAAACATTGAATTACCAGTATTTCAGAGAATATTCTGAATGAAGCCTTTAAAATATCTTTTTTTCAAGAATTAGAAATAATATATTTGACGTAAACTCGCCTAGTAACTGTAGAAAGAGATTTCAGTGACCTCTAATGAATAAGTAATAATGAATAAAATATGTTGTATAGCTATTTGATTAACTGAAAATGGAATATTTTGTAGAAATTTTATGTATTTTCAATAAACTGACTCATTTCTGAAGAAATCTAATATAGTTGATTGTGAATACTACAGAATCTAAGAAGTACTTTTAGTTCACTTTTTGTCTTGTCTTCTGGATACACATATATACTGGTGTTGATATCCACTTTGTTATTTGTACCCAGCGGTTAGTGCCTCAAAATCCAACAAGTTTTCTGGATCTAGCTGGCTACTGTCTTGTTATTGATGTTACATAAGCGTGCTTTAGTCTTAGTATGCGACTCACCCCTAAGTTGCAATTACATCTATCTGATGAGTTGTATTCTATAATAAATATGTTTTTAGGTTTACACTGTCATCCATAATCAAGTACTAATAAATGTCTAAATGTCAGTATCGAGGTACTTTGCTTAGGATGTACGTACACCAATAAAGCCTGACAGAACCCAGATCTTAAAACTAACGGTGGAAAAAAAACGTTATTACTGATAATGAATGATGGATAAATCCACTAAAATATAACTAGTTGTTCCCCAATTGGTCATGTGTGGATTATTCAAATGTATCATAAGTATTTTTAGTTTGATTGTAATAAATGTTGATCTCTTTAAATAAAAATTCACAACTATAGCATCTTTTCTGATCACATCAAAGCTACGTTTCCAGAGGGGGGTGTATTCATCATTAAGTGACACAATATAAAATGCAACTCGTACGAGTCATATCACTACCAACCTCCTGTAAGGCTATTTCATCTACTCACCTTATCACTGTTTATTATATAACGTAAAATAGGTACAAGTCAATAGACAACGTTATTGATTGTAATCCGAAAGTTCTAATGCCAAGAATAAACGAATTTTGATTGTTAATATTTAGTATTAATGAAATAAGTTTATTTTTAATACACAATATTCTTTAATTTTTTTTTAACAAATATTTTAGAATTTAACAAAAATAAATAAATTTTAATTCTACAATCATTTTTATTTGAAAAATTATACTACTATCAACGAACGTACTACTTAAAAGGTTAAAGTTCAGTAAAACTATTCAAAAAATCTAATTCGTAAGGATTATTACCGTATGTTTTAGCAACAGGAAATATTGACCACTTTCTTCGTATTGCAACCAGATTGATCACTATTAATATGGTTAACAAAAGGATCCACTACAATCAACGTATAAATACAAAATATCAGTATTACTGTGTACTTCATGAAAATGAAAAATCAAATAATTAAAATCTTTTAATAACTTTAAAAAGAACAGTTGTTAATTTTCAAATATGTTCCGAATGAAAAGGCTGGATTCTTATTCTGAGTTTCTTGCTGCTTTCCTCCTGCTAATCTACAGCGAACAAATTGACTATTGTCTTTAGCCGTAGTAGATCAGTGACTTGAAATCTAAGTGTAAATTTAGAAAGAAAATTCAACCTTCGTCAACTTTTTCGTTCGGTGACCTAAACTATACATCTTTCATTGCTTGTGCATTCCAGAACAGCTCTATGAGCAAAGCTGACGTCAGAGGAAGAATAACTGGTATTCTACATCTCTATCGACTGAAGAGATTGAAATGTGTGCAACTATTGCCTACAACAACGGGTGATGTTAAATCACACGGAAGTGGGTGGGAGGAAAGTTAGACTCGGCTATACCAAGAAATAGTATCAATCTATAAAATTATTTACTGATGGTCTAAATCGTATTGATGGTTGGTAACTGCTTTGATTAGGAAGGTGAGTTACTCAAGATCAATGGGTCAAAACTTTAGATAACATTTATTCTAAATCAATCGGAGCGGTAAAGATATTTTTAATGTCGAATCTTTTTAAGGTTCTAAGTCTGAACACTGTCTTACACCTTTATTCCGTAAACGTAGTAAGAATTTTACAAACAGATCCAAATTAACTCTCACTAAATATTTAAAAAGAATGGCTGAATGATCAAATAAAAGCGCTCATAGATTTCAGGACAATTATATGCCTGTCCTCATTAGCTTACCTCAACACACAGTGTTGTAATGGACTCAAAGGTTATCTTGTACCAATGTGGATCACTGACGACCATATCATAAAACCACCAAGAAATTAGAATTACTCCTTGTAGTGGAACAAGAATACTAATGTTTGTGATGAAAACAAAAAGGAAATAAGTGACAATAATATGAAAAAGTATGTAATATGGAATGGTTACTGAATTGAAACGAAACAAATATTCTTATAAATTAAAATTTCCGTTGTTATATTTTTAAGGTAAAAGAAAGGTAATAAACCACCAAATATTTGACAGCCATGATGATTTGTCTCAATTAGGAAAGACAAAAATAATTGGGACTTTACAGATTCCTTTCGAATCTGCCACACAAAAGTTTGTTTTCCTAAATGAATATAAAGTGATGCATTATTAGGAATGTTCTATTAACTTTTATTGAATATATAATTATTATCATGGTGTAAGTTGATCAGTGGCTAACAGTAGGAACTAGAAAACTGATTTTGTCCTACTTGGAACTAGTCTGTCAAACGTACCAGCATACAGTGTTGGTGTTCACACTAAGATTTTAACCAAATATTTATGAGTTTAAACGACAATGCGTGTGAAAATTAAGACATGTATTCAGGCAGGTTTAGCTAACAAGTCGTAAGTAGGATGATGCATACAACTTAAATTCCGCTACCACGAAAAGAAAAAATAACACAATCCACTTTGGATGTACCTACGAGACTGGTCAATTAAAATCACTAATATCGGAAAAATGCATTATTTTCGAAGCCATGATATTTAGTTTGTTTTTATCTTCTGAGCTATTCTCGCACTTCCTCCTACGCATGGTTCCTCATAACGTCCATATGAAGATTATAATGTATGAATTTCATAACAGTATACTTTGGAAATAATAACAAAGTCCGCTTCAGTTTACAGGTATAATTAGCCTGTATGGATTCGTTTTGTTCTCGTTACTATTTGTTATGCTAATTTTACCTGGTTGTCTTGATTTTATCATGTCAAGTTAGGCTAATGCATATTTATTCTAGGTCCAAGGTTGTTTTCGACTAACTAACTAGTGTTTATAACATATGTAGCAATATAAAGACCATTGATTTTACTATTTTAACATTATGACCTCATCGACATTCATTTTAGTATTAGTCTACATATCATCCTCACAGGACTATTTTTGAAAATTAGACAGTAAATATCAACAGAATTATCACCTGTAAATAAACGTTATAATGAGTGTTTATATTACATACCAACTGTTTCTACCACTACTACTGGAATAAGGCTTACGTTATCACAAATGTCCATAATTTTGGCAAATTCCAGTCATCAATACCGAAGTCATTAACTATGTATCGTCGATACTTCATTGATCCGTATCTAATAACTAAACAAGCCATCAGTATACCGGATATTAGAAGTGCAATACCCCATACATTGTCCTTAAATAAAGAATAATAAAATGAAGGATGATGTTATCAAATTTCAAAAACAAATTTCAAGTAAATAGTTACACAACTATGAATCAAAGACGATAACATAAAAATTAAGCCGGTTCTTTATTTTCCTGCTTAAGACGGAATTTAATTTTTTCCATACAACAATGATGACTCTAAACTGTGTAGAAAGCATACTTAAAAGAGTTTAAAATTTGAAAAGCTAACTTTAGACGTATTTCGATGAAACTTGGATTGAAATATCTATTATTATTGTTTTGTACTCTCTAAGTTAGATTGTTTTAATGCATATCTTACACTGTTATTCTAGGCAAAATACGAGGATGGAATGTCAATAGTCCACTTTATTCTTAATAATATGCATACACCTCTATAGACAATACAACTATTTTCTGACTAAATTACCACTATACACACAAATCACCTAATATGTAACCACTTGCGTCAAGTTGGTTTGCATCAGACGCAGCTCAGTCAGACAAAGCAGCTGTATCACAAACTACTTTTAAATGACTTAAAATAAGTTTTTCATGGTGTATACAGTGCAGAGTTTTAGAAAAATTAATTATATGAAAAAATAGCACGTGATGCGTACAAGTTATGCAGTAATTACTGATCTTATTTCAGTTGGATTGTGGCTGGCAAGTAGAATCCAAAACACGAGTTTCGTCTTATTTGTGACTACTTATGTTTATTAGAATTTATAGTGAAAATTGCTATTTATAAAAGCATAAGTAATATTTTAGCATATTTTGTCACAAAGTAATACTGAGTATGAACATTGACTGATTACTAGGAAATGATCAATTTTATTTTTATCTAGTTGGTTCTTGATGTCAATTAGAAAGCTTACATGTAATCACTAATCTAGACTTATTAACAGCCCTTATACTATTTCGATTTTAAATAGTTGTAGGCTTAACTGTTCATTAGAGAATTCTAATCCATATCATCTCATTTCACAGACTGAAGTGATTTGGGTCTTAATTGACCTACCGTAAGGTTTCCTGTCGACTAATTTTATTCATCTAACACAACTGACATATATTTCATAGTATCAGAAACTCTTCGTATGATATATACACTTAGTAGTTATAAACATAATTTCATATAGTTTGTTTAACACATGGTCATTCTTTCCAAGGGTAAACCAGAGGTTACATTTAATCTTAAATCCACACTTTATGACAATTAATAATGTATTATTATTCATTCAGTGAATTATCAAATAAATATGAAAGGTTATGTAAAGTAATAAACAGTAAAATCATGTAAATGACTGCTTGTAAATGTAATCTATAAATATAATTCTCTTATTCATTCAAGAATATTCCTTTACTCCAACGAACTTCTTGACATGTACCTCTTCACGTATTCAAATTATCACCATACATCCGAGAAATGATTTCATCATCTAGTTTATTTGTTTACCTTATTCTAAAAAAGTAGTCTCAGTGTACTACTGAGAATCATTATTGACTGGTTACTGAGTAATTATCAACATCTTATATATCATGTTCTTAGGGATGATCGAATTCTGTTGATAATATCTTGGTAACTGTACGTTGTTATTCCCTGAGGTAAACAATAAGAAACTATTAACGTGGGAAGTCACCTAGAATAAGCTTCAAATCATCATTTAAATGCTAAAACAATGAATATCACTTACTTGATTTGCTAGAATGTTCAAATTCAAAGCTGACATAAGACCAACTGAAATGTTTGCTATTAAAGCGATTGCAACAGATTTTTTATGATTTACTAATAAAATAAAAAGAAGAAATTAATGAATTAGTAACATTTTAGTAAATGACTATTTGATTCTCTGTTTGCATTTGTCACAAGTTTATACTGATTGAATACCACTGAAGACCAACTAACACTGACATATGTTTCGTCTTGGCATGTAACTTCTCAATAATAATCCTACTTGATTCCATTACGGACTCGACAACGGGGTATTTGATTCCTTCAACGAACACCTAACCATCGACACAACTGGGATTGCGTCCAATAAAAGAACTCTCACCTCAATCAGCCAGCGATATACTTCAATGACCAGTCAGTGCCGATTACTGTAGCAATAACTGTTTCACTTTCAACATGTTTCATCTCCACCAGTCCCAACTTTTCACTAGAAATTTAGAAATATTCCGAGGTTAATAGTTAGTGAGCTGATTACTACAGATTATTTGAGGTGGATAAGTGGAGACTTGCTTTTATTATGTCGTTTGTATTCATCACAAACGAGAATTTTATTCCCATAAGTGTCATTCTTCTTTCATATACTATCCACTTTCCTGGTTCTTTCATTTTACTATTCGTGTACGCGTACATCTAAAACACTTCTGACAAATTATATGAACACTATTGACTTTCTTGTAATTAATATCAACTGCATTATCCTTTAAAGTAAATAATTTGTCATGAAGTTTTCACTATTATTCCGCTGTAGATAATCTTTAGTAGAGTGGTTTTATTCACTTTTTTTTACATAGAAACAACAAATATGAATCTGAACCAACTACCTAGGAGTAACGGTCCAGTGACAAGTTATTGTTCTAAGTTGACTCAAGGTCACTTGTAGACACTTTAAATATTCTCTGACGACAAGACATAAAATTTTTCACTTTTGCCCCACTTCATTTTCTTATCTATTCCTGCCTTAAAATTTCAGCTGTTGCAATTAGTAGCCCTGAACTAAAAGTTAATTACAAAACCATTCGGCTAGCAAATAGACCTAGCAAAATGTAACAAACGTTCAAACGGGGCGGAATTAAACATTTTTATTTGAATGTCTTTGACTAAATACACCTCACTATTTTCTCACCAAGTAAAAATGTTTCAAGTGTATGATCCTATTCCGTCGACAAAATCTGGAGCCAACAAGTAAAACTTTCTATAAATCCTCCTGACGATTGTCACTTTGAATAATTTCAACCATATAGGACTTCTAAATTTACTACTAATTTTAACTTATTAATTATATTTAGTGGTAGATATTGATGGCCTTTCAATCTAACTTTTAACCCGGACCTTAGTAAAGCTCACAGAAACATAGAGACAAAGAATAATATTACTAACAGATTTTCATCACATATTATAGTCATATCTCAAAATTAGCAATCAAAATGAACTACTACCTTTCAAGCTGATATATAAAATGCTGTAAACTGTCTTTGTCGGCGATTCATACTAGCTACTGTACTAGAGAAAACCAACAAGCATTGGACTACTAAATTATTGTACTTTTCATAAATAATAGTTGTAACTTTTATTAATGCTGACATAATTTCCTACACAATTACTTCTTAATTTACGTCGACGGTCTTATAAAGTTTCTAGGATAATATGCTAAATATAAGTAATATGGCTTGAGAAAAATCATACTGAATTCAATGTCAGTACAAATGTTCAATCATGGGTTAAATTATGCATGAAATGAAATGAAAGGAAATATAGGAAACATTATAGTGAATGGATATTTCTTTGAATATTAACTTATATAATTAATGTTATTATCATAAATACCAAGAATTGTAGCCAATAAAATAAAACAAAGGCAATCAGAATGCTACAATTAAACAATCAGAAATAAATCATATCTATGATAAAATGAAAACACGTGGCTGCATACAAAGTAATTTATATCTTACTTCCACAATCATCCAATACCATGGTGTAAACTTCTAAATCTGAAATAGTAGTACTTAAACCAGCAACAGTAAGACAAATGAAAAACAATAGACACACTATTCTTCCAAATACGCCCAAACTTTCAAATAGAACTGGAAACCTGTTTAAATAGATTTTATAGATTACGATACAGTCAGAAAATATAATCATTTTCATAGTAACAACACAATAAATTGAGCGTCAGATTTTTCATAAGATTATGGAATTCAGTGATAAATGATAATTTCATAATAAAAATTTTCTTACGGAAAATTTAATCTGAGAATCAGTAAACAGAACTATAAACTCTTACGTATATCATTTATTAAAAGATCGTTGTGAAAACAAGTAAATTTTGCAGCAATACTACAACACGAAACTTCACTAAAGTTTGTTATCTTTAATCAAACATATATGAATTTCCGGTATTGCATTTTTGGATTCCATTTAATTAGCCTGTTGCACGTATTCTGCGGTATCATGCCTCCATCCAAAATATGTATACAACATTTTATAAACTGCTCGCGATAGTTAATGTTTTTTAAAACTCTCGAATACAAGGTAGTAGACATGCTGATATACAAATTACTGGGATATACATTTTATTATAAGGGGTTTATCATTGATTTACTTAAATATTTCAAAGACTAACGTTGTCCGATACATCCCCTGTATAAAAGTCAGATAACATTGTTTTATTTACGAATAATAATGCTTGTAATTTTCACAATATCAGGTCGACATATGCCTCTGGTAAAATAGATTATCACTAATTAAACTATAAATTTGTACTCTTACCTTTCTAATAACAAATTTTTATGTAATTGGAACATTATGCTAACAATGCGGAGTTAACATGAACTATTTTAATCATTACATTTAAACATACTTCGTGAATAAGTTATAATGTAAAATGAATTCAACTTTTCAGACTCATTCACATAATCGGTTTCAGAAAAATGCCCAGCTGTAAGGTTTTTCAGATCAAAATGATAGTGATATAACAGTTAAGAATTATAAGTAGTTCGAATGTTTATCCTTTCTCTTGACCAAAACTTTCCTCACATTTAAAGTCATAACCAAAATTGATAATTTAATCTATAGATTTTAAGTTGTTTAGTGTTAAAAGTAATTTTAATGATCAAAACAACTCTTAATTATGACTAGACAATAAGTTATCTTAACAATATATTAGGCGAGGTCAAATACAGAAAGATCATTAATTTATTAAACAAATACATATTGGTTTGAAAGTTGTAGAAAAATTTGAACATTAGATTCTAAGATCCATATATACTCACAAGCAGTATTTAGTGAGAGTTTTACTTTTACTTAGTCTAGTACTCCAATGTACCTAATTTTGTCTAATTCAATGATATTCTCACATATTAACTATTCTTCCAATTAGATAAGTACATTGGTGTATCATTATTAAATCTTCTATCATTCGTTCGTGTCACAATATTGTTTTGTTTCAGTATATATCTAATTACAGCGATGAGCTATTTTGAGGTTTTTTTTTACTAGTCACTATAATACATTTATTTGTAATATTAATAATAAATTATTGATATAAGGTAAGATATTCCAGGCTACTGAATACAAATTTAAGTAATGCTTTTCAAAATGTAGTAAGATAATGTGTGTTTTAGTGCCAGCTATTCGGAATTTATAGTTAGTTTTACACAAGGTTCAAAGAGCCTTCTTTGTACAATTTACTATTCTTGTGGCCACTTATTCCTGTTTATTGATTGTCAAGAGAGGGGATTTATTTTAAGTTATTTGTATTCATCATAGATTGACATTGGTACCATTGAAGACCATGAACTACAAAAGAGGTGTTAAGTCACACTGTTAGACTCCTAAGCAGTATGCACAATTGATTCATTCAGGAAGGCGGACCCAAGACCTCTACATCTCATGGTGAACGTCTAACCATCTACACATATGAACCGATATCCAATGGTAGAATCCACACTTCTATTAATTTAAGGTATAACACGACGATCATCCCTGGCATAATCCAGGGTGTATACTGATGAGAATTCTAATACAAGGACAAAACAGCAATTAAGCACTACATAGTTCTCACCAATCTATAGCGAAAACAAGTAGCTAATGTTAACACCTATTACAATTAAGCCACTGAAATTGAAATTACTTTTATTAGATGTCTTCATATACGATAATGAATAAAATTATTCCGAAGTTAACAAAACCGTTCTTCATGTGAAACGGTCACAGGACCTATTATCTAATAATACTTCAAAAAGTTTCCTTCTTAGTTTGTTCACAATAAATTTTCAGACAGTTATCAGTAAATTACAAATCAAAAGCTTGAATACTGCGTATTAGTGTTTAAAAGTTTTGTACTTCTGATTAGCAAATGATTCCGATATCTAAACTTAAATGTATCTTCGTTTACTGCATATCTTTAATTATGTTATTTTGTTGCTTACCGATATTTCTTCTTTACGAACAATATTCTACATATTTGTACAATCGAATTTATAAAATCCAAGTTTAACACCCGTATGGGCTAAATAACGATTGGCGAAAATGTCTTGTTAAACCAAGTGTAAGTATTCTTTTGGTTGTTGAATGATAGTAGATCATAAAACAATTATTATCTTATAATCAAGAACGGGATAATGTAACTTTACAATCCTCAAAATTATAAAGCCATCAAAGTAGATCACGATCATCTTTGAAAAGCCTTATGCACTTCATAGAGTGCATGGTTTCACCAAAATTATAGTATGAGAAATTTTTCCATATTAGTAACAAAAACTGACTATAATGCAAAACTAGCACCACTTTGTTAAACCGAAAATATTCTGTTTTATTAACTATCATACGAAGAACCCTTTGTCACAGAAACGATAATTATCACATCATCTTATATAGGTGTAAATACCATACACAAATATTGTTTAAATAGTGTTGTCAATTTAAAGAACAACTTCAGAAAGACCTTTATAGTTGATTAACATAAAGTTATTAGTGTATTAATGGGATAATAATGGCATAACCGGATCCCTTCATTTAAAGTAACAAGTTTAACGACACAACATCATGTCACTAAAACTGTTTATTATCAACAAAACAGGATTATACTACTGGCTATCATCTGACATTAATTCACTGATCCGTAGTTTTAAATGTTCATGCTTAGAAAATATGATAATTTTATATAAACTACCTACTATTTCAGAAGACTACCTCATATTATGTATTCCTTTACTAGATTAAATCCATGCTTAAAAATAAATCACTAAAAGTACAAAGAAGTCAACCATCGCTCCTTTGTTTTTAATGGTTTCCTTTTTGGTACTAATTTCTAGTGAAAACAAACTTAAAATTATAATCATGGTTCTCTTAAGAGTACGTAATAGTAGATAACGAAAGTTTTTTTGACATTTATATGATTCTATGATCACATTTAACCAATGGTAAGTTCAGTAAATTATTTAAGTATAAAGGCAACCAAAAAAGAAGTAAGATACAAGTTGAAAGTTGTATTATCACGTTCTATGGGAATAGTAACCATGAACATAGTCAAACATTTCTGGACCAATTTTTAGTTGAAGCTAAAGTAAATTCAGTTCCTAAATATTTAAAAACAGAACTCATAAGAAACCTTAGTCGTTTAGTTCATGGCTTAGTTAGTTATTTGTATTATCAGGATTAGTAATGGTGTAAACACTTTCACCAATAATACAGTAGCCATAGATTTTAAGTATTCATAGTTACATTGATTGTTGAGGAGGAAACCTGTAAACTTTGGGAAAAGAATCAGATTTAATTACTACTACTACAATCCCTATATATATATATATATATATATATATATATATATATATGTATATATATATATATTCATACAGATAGTGAATTTCCTAAGAGCAGTAAAAACAAATACAGGTGTCAAACAAAACCAAAAGTTAATTTACCAAATAAATGTTAGACCAGTACTACCAGGTCCAGTCTGCTGCATAATCCTTACAATCCCAAGGCGTGTTAATGTAGGCGTAGTTTGGATTAATGTGGAAAATACAGTGGAAAATACTGTAATAGAACTTATGAAGCTTTATCGAAAAAAAGAATTAAGAACTTTTTAGTGGGAAGAAAACAATCAACATTAATAATTAGTAATGTAATTTATATATATGGGGTCCCAACACTGTATAAAACATTTAAGCACTGAATCAGAACTTAACATAGGGATGTGAATTGTAGTCCTGCTCAATATATGTTGAGCCACGATGCCTGATAATATCACTTTTGTTCGTTATGAGTAACGGTGGACTCTGAATAAGAACTAGACCTCTCCTTCAGGCATTGAATAATTTTACACATTATCGAATCAAGTTAAGATCTAATATTATAGAAGGCGAAAAATCCAAACTTATATGTGAAGCATTAATAGATGGCAAGATGATAGTACCTTACTTTTCACAATCATAAATCCCTTATTCAATCAGTTCTACTTTTCTATACGTGATTAGCAAATGAAATTTAAAACGTGAAATTCAATTAAATATCGAATAACTTCAGCATCAGTAGGCCTAAACAAGGATATGGGAAAGAGCAAGATCTTCATATACAACACACAAAGCACCAACTCGTTTGAACTTGATAGAGAAACTCTGGAAGAAGTGGATACTTCCACATATCTGGGGAGCATCATCGATAAACAAGGAGGATCCTATGCAGATGTAAAGGCAAGTGTTGGCAAAGCAAGGGCAGCATTCCTACAGTTGAAGAATATATTGGACTCAAAATAACTGTCAACCAACCTCAAAGTCAGACTCTTCAATCCGAACGTGAAGACAGTTCTGCTGTATGGAGCTGAAACGTAGAGAACTACTGTAAACATCATCAGAAGGGTACAAGTATTTATAAACAACTGCCTACACAAAATACTGAATGTTTCTTGGCCGGAAACCATCAACAGCAGCTTACTATGGGAGAAGACAAACCAACTTCCAGCCATTGAGGAAATTGGGCGCTAGAAATGGATAAGACATACATTTCGGAAATCACCAGACTACATCACGAGATAAGCATTAACATAGAATCATGTTGGGAAATGGAAATGAGGAAGGCCAAAGAACGCACTGCGTCGAGAACTGGAGGTAGATATTAAAAGGATGAACAACAACTTGTAACAGCTGGAAAGGAGTGCTCATGACAGAGTTGGACGGAGAATACTGGTGAGCAACCTATGCTCCTCTGTAAGGGGTAACGGGTGTAAGTAATCAAATATTCTAGTACACTGTCTACTGGTATAAAAAATTTTAGATAATGATTTTGTAATTTACAACAATTGTTCAAGGTTTGCAACAGACCTTATTTTTAAATGTCAAGCATCGTTTATTACTTTTCTATGTTTATTTCCTTCATATACTTCTAAGTTTATGTGAAGATCATTATTTTAAGAAGCAGTGTCAAAGTAAACTGCCTGTTTCCATGTAAAATATGATTCTTCCAATGCTTATTCTTTGAATACCCAAAACAAGAAGTTTTTAAAATTACTGAGGATCTAAGGCTTTCGAACACACACTACGAGAATGATGATTTTTCTTATATGAGAATGATTAGAAATCATAGGCAATTCGCAGTAGAAACTTCATTGTCAACTCATTTTACGGTACATGTCTTGGTGTTTTTTGATTTTACTTTTGTGCAAAATAAAAATCCACTTACCTGACTAAATTGTTTAACATGGGAATAATTGTACCATATCTTACTGCTCCACGCTGCCTACTCATAAATGCAGCGAACGTGGCTAGCGCCCCAATCCCAGCACCTGTATCAAAAGCATTCTGACTTGCAGCAGCAATCCACATCTCAGGATCTTTCAAACTGCCTAATATAAAGTACCAAACGTAAATGCCTTATTAATAATATGGTTAACAAATAATGGGCAGTGTGGTAACACCTGAACATGTTATAAGTACAGACAGAAAATAATTTTGATTCTAATATCGAAACCTAGTTCAAATCACTTAACAACATATGATATTGTAACTTTCTTAGACATAACTAACGCAAAAACGATTCACACTGTAGTCTCGTCTACTGTCTAGAAGCACCAAAGATCCTACATTTTAAATAAGTCAATATAATGAACACATGTTGATCATCCACAAAACAGTGGTCTTGAAAATATAACACTATTTGCCACTAGATTATTAGTTGGTTTAAAAATATAAATCATACTGGTAGACAGTCGTCGCTTACGTAGATATCTAGAAGCAGCTTTTTATCTAGCGACCAAACTGTCCTGAATTCTTATGTTGAAATTTTACTTTGTCCTCAGCACTAAATGGTAGATCACAATGTGTCTTAAGAAGACTGATGATTATTAGTTGATCGAAATCACACATTTGCATGAAAACCTCCAACTTCTATTTTATTCACATTTCAGTGATGTTATGTTGCACAATTATGATGGATTATAAATATTTTAATTAGTAAACTACAAATGTTAAACAAAAAAGCAGATTATCTTTCTTTGCCACGAAGCGGTTTGATTTTAGAATAGCATCTTCCGATTACACTTGTTCTAGACACTTATACACCATTAAGTGATGTAATAACGTCATAATTCATTACAACATACAACTAATAAAACAGGTAACGAGCTGACACAACAATATAATCCCATCAATTTATGTATCCAACGTGAAATTCCACTATCAGATAAGCATATCACAACGGTCGGTAAAAAAAGTCACTTGTTTCGCATTTACACCTACCAACGTTATTAAATATGCACCACAAAACTTAGTATCTTTAAACTCTTTCTTCTAAGTATATCACACAGATGTTTCATAAGAGGTAGTAGTGTTGTACAACACACTTCATTTCTTATAGTTTTTTCCTGTTTTCTGAATTCTGTTGAATATTTCTAGGCAAAAATAGTGTTATACTTGAAACCCACTTTAAATATTTGTCTTAGTATTTATTCTTATTAGCATTAAGCTCACAAAACAAAATCAATTTACTGTTCTAACAAACTACTTAAGTTGTTTTTTTTATGAATTAATAACTTGTAATTCAGCAGGTAATTAACATTAATAACAGAGGTTTGTTTTGTCACAGTGTCAAATTTTAAACAATTAACTTACTCCATGTGGGTGTGAATAAGAATTTTATTCCAACTTCCGCATACGTACGTGTTAAAGACCACCCAAATGTAAACATCACGATTATAAGAAGAAAAGGTACAAGTATGTTATTCGCCTTCTCAATCCATGTAATACCACCATATATACAAGCTGCTGCCATGCATACACTAATACATTGTGTTAGAACAGGCCAGTATGAATCCTGTAGATAAATGAATATTTAGCACAGTTCAGCAGATTACTTGATACTATAAGTTTTAATTATCAATATAATTCAATTACATATCAGGAAATTAGTGTATATTGTTTAAAAGCGTGTTATACTAACTCACTGGTCTAATAGAATACCATTTGTTTACATAAACTAAATAGTAATTAGAATTGCATATTAGTAACCACAAATTTGTAACAAATTTAATGATAAGATCATCAGTGTAATAACAAAGTTATCTGCATTCATTGGTTCATTTTTTCAAATCAAACCTCGAAAATAAGATAACAGTCCAGCTAAATGAGACTAAATTGTGATAGTTCTAGCAGTAAATTAAATTTCCAAAGACAAAATATGTGGTCTGATTGTAATCTTTATTCGCACTAGTTGTAGCTGTACAACATATTCTACTAGGTAAAATGGCTGATTTGGAGCCGCATACTTTATTGTCTAATGCTGGTTACTCATATGATTTTTGTTTGAATCCTATTTATTTGTTTAGATCAAGCTATCAAGAAATGTATGTACTTTCAACCATTACCTTAAAAGCAAAGTGTTCAAGATATCTAAAGCGTAATGTCTTATTGAAGTAAATTAATAATTTACAAGATTAAAGGTCTTCCAAGTTGTATAGCCTGTGATTAAAACACTACTAGTTGAAAGTTTCAAAGGGTTAAATTAGTAATTGAAGTGTGAGCATAGATTAAGATTGATAAATAATACTTTTCAATCACTCCTGTTAGTGAAGGAAAATATAATCTGAATAATCACCCTGGCAAAGTTGTTAAATATTTCTTTGCTTTCCATTTCACTTTTAGGTAGACCGATAAAACAGGCCATATAAGAGTAATATAAACACCAACCAATAATCACTGGATAATAAGCACTAAAATGAAGGAAAATAATTAAGTATATAAACATAAACAACAAATCATTTAGTTGTTATATTACTTGTTACACGAAGTAAATAACGACGGTGTATTGAAATGAAATTTATGACATAAAGTGGTCATTATTTTGTACTTAAGGCAATTTAGTACAAATGAATAAATGTTTCATGTTTCAACTGAAGAAACTATATGAAAACACATACAGCAAGGTTTCCAGTTTGTTGACATATACAAAAATTACTGTTAGATTTTTGTTGGAGGATTTTCAGTGTGCAGTATTGTCTTTCAATGAATAACAAGTGTAAGATAACTAACAGTTCCTCTTGATTTTCATTGGTTCGCTAACTTAGATCAATTCATGGTGTCAAACTTAAAAGTATCTGCTAATTTAGACAAGGCTGTAGAAGCACTTCAGGTGTTCGAATGATTGATTTAAGTTGGTTACGCATGCAAACTTATTTAGTGTTGCTATGTTATCGTACTTCCTGAGCTACTAAATGCTTTCAAATCTAATCCATGACAGCGAGTAATTTGAAACACTCAATAAAAGTTTTCTAATTTCATGTGGCTTTTGAAGTAAAAATACTTTTGAATAAATTATTCGAAGCCTATATGAAGTGTGTCATTAACTAATGATCTAACAAAAAAGCACATTTCTTTATTAACAATTCTACTCACAACTGATTACTATTAGGATCTCTATGAAAGGAAAAGTTGAAACGGTACATGTTTTAAAACTAACCTCAGAAAAAATGTTACCGTAGTGACCCATCCACCAATCCATGCAAATTTATCTCCAAAAAATTTATGAAATGATGCAGCTATAGAATTCCGTGTAAAACGACCCATTGTATACTCAACAATCACAATTGGTACAGACCACAAGTAAAGTACAAATACCCAAACAATGTAAAATGTTAGTGAGCCTAAAATTTAAACATTAAAATAACATACATTTAACTTTACAATATACATGCCAAAAATATTCACAATATAGATTATTAAGGTCATAATTTAACTGATTTCATTTATAAATCATGAATACAATATTTAATATCAAGTTCAGTAATATTTATATAATCAATGAGTGATATCACAGTGACCACCTTGTGAAAATAAATTTAGTAGGGTTTTAACAAGTTGGGAGAACTTTTATATAGGCATAGTCATATATGTTACTCAGTAGTTCATATGTAATGATAATCTGAAGCTACATTAACGTATTGAAATTTACGAAAAGTAAAATAGTTCAACAGTACAGTCGGTGAGATATGAATCTCACCACTGTGAATATGGTGCAATTATTTCTAGATAAAGTTTGATGTAATGTAGAGTTGTAAGTGAGCATTGTCGAGGAATCCTGTACTATAATGTAACAACTGTTCCCTGGCTCTAATTAATACATTAACAATACTTTCTGATGAATAAATAGAACAAAATTAAAAACAATCTCCATAAAGTAAGAACAACAAACCGAATTTGAATACATAGGTGGAGGGGGTGAACTTGTCTATGAGCAAGACACCTGATTAAATGATTAATCAGACACAACGTTTGCGCATGACCATGTAATCTGACTTAAGTTTGATCTAATAGTATGTGCAATAAAATAAAATTAAAGTCTGTCGTCTTACCTTGTTCTTGAAGCAATTTCCGTTCATATTCAGACACCCTAATATACAAGGATGGCTACTGTTTTACACGAATAGATGAAGTATGGGTTAATAAGAGGTCCGACTGTACAGTGTATTGTACTAACATACTACATAGCTTTGATAACTTCATCATCTTGTTGCGTTATCTAAATTTATCATCGTTTCTAATTGTTTTAGATAATCATAAATTAACAATTGGTACATTTTATTATACAAGATATTCTGTTTAGATATTTTCAACGATAACTACATCTCAAAGTAACTCTGTTTCGACAAGCATTTAGTAAAAATGTTTTTTCGTATGTGCTTGTAATCGACCTCACTGACTGATTGTAGCTTGGCCAAAGCCGGAAATTAAAGAATTCAAGATTCGTTGTATGACCAAAATCATTATGTTTCATTATACTAACGTTGCATTATAAGAGAACCTAAGAAATTTTGCATACATGATTATATACTATTTAAACTCATTGTAGTCATGATATCACAACCTACAAACTATTTGTCTGACTCCATTCCCAACTGACATCATGAAGCACAACTAACGTGTCATAAACATTAACACACTACCGAGAAATTGCAAAATAAGATCAACACATCAACTATATTCTGATCTTTTATATCATTTACTAAACTATTGTGTACATTAACTTTCGACAGTTTTATTTGGGATCAAAAGAAAAATAATAACTAATAAGCTGTATTACATTTATTTCTTATTATTAAATAACAAAGGGCTTTCAAAATTAAACAGGATTGTTCCTTTTAAATAAGATGTTGAAGTGTGTTTCATCCTATATTCATACATGATCTTACTATTGTCTTTTTTTAGTTTGATTTCAGCTTAGTAGTTTCATTAAAACACGAACCTGAAACTTAGAATGTTTAGTGTTGGAAAATAGACGTTTAACAGCTTGCCAATTTATTGAAAATAATAATGACAAGCGGATACATATTTTATGCTCATTACTCTCCTGGATATGATCAAATATTATCTCCACACCATTCAACTCAATACTTCCAAGATTCTTGTGTTGTTTCTATGCACTCTCTGCCTTCATTTTCTTTTTAGTTGAGGATGATTATATGCATTGTGTTACTGAATTTGGATCATCCTCTATTCCACTAATACTTTTGTTTCAAAAACATGACACTCTGGTACTTCTACTAATGAACTATTAGCTCAAAATTCCTATGAGACATCCATTATTCCATAATACTCACCATGGCGTGGGTTTCCCACTACCTACATGAATTCATGTTGTATACACTACTTAACAATAGTAATATTGTAGTTCATTTCAATAAGAAGTCTATAATTAATATCATATATAGTTCTTAATTAGGATTACATTATATGCTCCATATTTCTTTGTATCTTCCTAATAAATGTCAAATCGATGTTTTGGGAATCATATCCTTCCAAATAATGCATCCGAATAAAGATATAATTAAATAAAAAATCAAAGACAAAACCAAATATATGCAAATTTCTGTTACCTTTATCATAACTATAAGTTGCTAAAATTCTTGGAAATCTCCAAATATTTCCAAATCCAACAACACATCCCAAACATGTTAATACAATACCAAAACTTGAATTAAATGTTGACTGGTCAACTTCATCTTCCTTAACAAAGTCAGTTGATTGAAATGAACTTGTGTTTGAAAACCCCTAAAGTAAAATAAACAATAGATGTTCCCTGTTTTTACTGTTACCTTCCGACTAATTTCCACATCTCCGTTTGAAAGTGAACGTTTTGTTTTTTCTGATAGCAACATTAAAATTACAAACTTTCAAGAAAAGAAGAGAAGTATGTGAATGATTATATATATACATGTTTGATGAGAGGGTGTTGTAGAACAGGTGCTAATTAACTTCATTAATTCAGTTTTTGAACCTCATTTTTGTCCAACTTACCAGTGACATTAAAGAGCTGATCTAAAATAAATTAGCATAATATTAAATATTTCCAAACAATAAATAATTTGAAGGTGTAAAAATGAATTTAATTATCTCCTTTTTGTAAATTATATAGTTATCAAGACTAAACGTGAAGATAGTTTATAAGTTATGTCCAATTAAGGAGACAATTAGTAACAGCAATTAATCAGATTACATCAGAATTACTTGGTATTCTGTTGGTACATGCGGCAGCTCTGACTAATTAAAGTATGATTTAAAAGTTACATAAATCTATTTTAGGTCCATACAACTTTAACGAAGGATTTCTTCATTATTTTGAGAGCCTGGAGCCCCCTAGGGTTGTTGTCGGTTTCAAGTCTGGATAAAGGAGGAGGGTTGGGCATAGGGTTACCAACCCCATACCGTAAAATAACAACCTAGCGTAAAAAACGTTAGTCAGTAAATACCTTTATAACCATTTTAATCCTGCCCTGGGAGTTGGGAGGTCTGTTATGACGCCTCATGATAAAAGCCGAATTTCTTCGGAAGTCACGAGGCCGATGTACCTTCTGACAACCAGAGCAACAATTATTATAAGTAAACAAAATGTCTACACGATGTAGGAGACAGGAAAAAGCATGCAACTAGCTAAATAAATTAAAAGATACAACCTGAAAACACTTAGAATAAGTAAAATCTCATTGGTTACAAGCTGGATAGCAACCATTATCCTCAGGAAATGTGCTCTTGTACTCCGGTCACGAAGAAAAAAACGCCTCACACACAAGGAGTAGCACTAATGCTGTCCAAAGATACATGGGAAGCTCTTGTAGGATGGAACCTCATGGACCTAGGATCATCATAGCAACCTTTAAGATGAAGGAGGAAGGGTTTACGATGTATGTCATTCAGTGCTACGCACCGACCAACGACAGCCACGAAGACGACAAAGACCGTTTCTATGCCAGGCTGAAATCAACCATCGATAAATGCTCAGCCAATGACCAACCATTATGATGGGTGACTTCGAAGCCATGGTTGGAATGGACAACACCGGATATGAAGACATAATTGGACGACATGAACTGGAAGAAAGGAACGAAAACGGTAGGAGATTCGCTAACCAATGTGCCTTCAACAAAATAATTGCAGATGGAACTATATTCTCCCCACTCACCGGACCACATTGCAGTGAACCAAACCGACCACATCTACATCAATAAGAAGTTTAGAAGGATCACGGAAGATGTAAGAGCAAGGAGACGGGCTGACATAGCTTCAGATCACCATCTGGTGGTGGCTAAAATGAAACTGAAGCTGAAGAAGTACTGGACAACTGGGGCAGCAGTTTCATAAAAGTTTAATACAGCTCTTCAACGGGATATTAACAAACGCAATGAATTCAAAATAACACTCAACAATAAATTCCAGGCATTTCATGATCTACTAAAAAAAGGTGGAACTAATATAGAAGACATCTGGAAAGAAATTAAGTAAACAATAACTTCAACATGTCAGGAGGTTTTGGGTCGCAAGGAACAACACTATAATGAATGAATTTTTGTTGGTACTCTGGACAGGATCCAAGGAAGGAGGAGAAGAAAGATAGAGATTAATAACTGCCTGACAAGAACAGCGGAATCCAAGGCAAAGGCCGAATACACCGACGTCAACAAGCAAGTGAAATGCCTCAGGCAACAGGCCGGGTTCCGTAAGGAGCGATAGTGTACCGACCAAATCGCTACTCTACGGTTCATTGTTGAACAATCAATTGAATGGAATTCACCACTTTACATCAACTTCCTCGACTACGAAAAAGCATTCGACAGCGTGGATAGGAGAATATTATGGAGCCTTCTACGACCCGAAAAGATAGTGAACAACATCCAGAATTCATACGACGGACTACATTGTAAAATCGTGCATAGAGGTCAGCTCACAGATATATTCGAAGTGAAGACCGGCGTCAGACAGGGCTGCTTACTCTCACCCTTTCTCTTCCTACTGGTAATTGACTGGATCATGAAGACTCCAACATTTCAAGACACTCTCCGAATACAATCAACAACATCGATGCAACTAGATGACTTGGACTTTGCAGATGACCTAGCTCTCTTATCCCACACACAGCATCAAATGCAGATGAAGACGAACAATAAAGCAGCAGCGTCGGTAGCAGTAGGCCTCAACATACACAAAGGGAAAAGCAAAATCCTTCGATACACAACAACAAACACTAACATAATCACACTTGACCGAGAAATGCTGAAAGATGTAGAAACCTTTACATATTTGGGCGTCATCATCGACAAACAAAAAAGGGTCTGATTTGGATGTGAAGGCGCGGGTTAGTAAGGCGAGGGCAGCGTTTCTACAACTGAAAAACATCTGGAGCTCAAAAAATCTGTCAGCCAATATAAAAGTCAAAAGTTTCAATACAAATGTGAAAACAGTTCTGTTGTATGGAGCTAAAACTTGCACGGAGAACTAAGAAAAGCGTCATCTAAAAGATAAAGGTATTTGTAAGCAACTCTCTGTGTAAGATACTTCGGACTGGTTGGCCAGATTCCATCAACAACCACCTGTTGTGACAGAGAACAAATCAACTTCCAGCAGAGGAAGAAGTTAGGGAAAGACGCTGGAGGCGGATAGGACACATATTGAAATCATCAAACTGTGTCACAAGACAATGACTAACTTGGAATCTTAAAAGCCAATGAAAAAGAGAAAAACCTAGGAATACATTGCGTCGGGAATTAAAGACGGACATGAAGAGCACATAGGAAGAGCTGGAAAGGAAAATCCAGGACAGAGTTGGTTGGAGAATGCTGGTCGGCGGCTTATGTTTCATATGGGTTAACAGGGATTGATTGACTGATTAATTTACTTATTTTTTATTCAAACTTAAAAACAATGCCAAACATAACTGTTAAGTTGTTACTTGTGATGTCATTAATATCATTGTTTCCTACAAACCTTTACATTATTGCAAACAATATTCATCATATGCACATAGTTAGGAAATATTTCACATGTATTTTATAAAACTGAATGCTTCTCAACTAGCTTATTTACTGTTCATACACACTAACACAGTAGTGAAAATAATTCTACAAGTTAAACGTCATCCTTAAAAAATCAATGAAATTTTTATTGTTATCTAAAAATCAAATTATTAAAATGAAAATTATTTTCAATTTTGAATTGTTTTAATTACTTGATTTTTTTTTAGTATTTAACTAATCAACACTTAGATCTATTTAGAATATTTGATATTATAAGCTCTATTTCATTTTACTTAATCAATTAATGTGTAATTTTGTCATTAGGATTACGTTATTCAAGATTATAATTGCCTACTTTTAGTGAATTAATGTCATTATTCACTTAACTGTTTTCATCTCCTGAGTATTTTCTTGTTTATCGAAAAATTATTTAAACTCATTTCAGTGTATCTGATACTCAATTATTTTGTGAAGTAATCGTCGAATATTTTTCTCAGTAAATTTATAGACAAATAAAAAAATGTCATAAAAAGCTAAACTAAACCGACAGATACAAATTACTTCAAATTATTCTGTCATAAATTGTTTAATATGAATTAATTAGGTGCCATTATTACTCTTATAATTATAATAGTAAAGAATCGTAGCTCAAGAGAATGATTTGATTTCAAAGCTTAACACCCACATGTTAGGCGCCTTCATTAATGCAAACTAATGATAGAAATAGGAGCTACGAGAATTTTTTAACAAATGATAAGCGGTTCGTTCTGTCGATCTTGAATATGATTGATTGTTACTCATACTCATAGTTTTTGCACATCTATTTCGATTCCCTTCCTTCGACCTGATTTATAACCTAATAGTTATATTTATGATTTCTCTGATTGTTTAATTAATCAGATTAATTTTAATACTTAATAACTAGAGTGCCAAGCTTCTGAAAATTTGCTACACTTGCTCGTATTTTCTCTATATATAATTACCTTTTTCCAGTAAAATATGTGTTCATATTTGCCTACATGCATTGGTAAAAACAAAGATATATCGTGCCCTTTGACAGCTAATTGTAGTACATTTAGATTGATATGATGTCATAGATAGTTAAATAATCATTTAGCCAATGTTAAATTTGAATTTTATGTTAATTTGTATCATATGTTTAATGATTATGTCTGGTATAAGTATTACATAACAATAAATCTATGTAAACAAACTTTTAAAACATTTTCTAAAACACTCGTAACACAAAAATGATACAAATTAATCGCATAAAACTTTCCTTACTTTTTAGCAACCCAAAATATGACTATAGGTTGATTCAAAAAGAGTATTTCTATTCTTTCTTCGTAGTTACCTTGTGATCTCTACTACTTTAGGTGATGACCTATATATAGATTAGGTAAAATAACAGATATGAAAAAGTTAATTTAAGCTTATTTTTATGGGAAATGCTAATTTAATTCTATATTTGCATTCGTCACAGCTGACCATTAGAATTACGAAACACTGAACAGATATTTTGTTCTAGTATAGGTTGATTTCATGGAGGAAATGAAGGTGAGCACTATTGACGAGTCTCATAATATGGCAAAACAGCTGTCTATTTACACTGGCTGAAGTGGTACTCAACAGAGACCAATCTGTAGCAAATACAAAGTGACTATTATAAGATGGAGTGAATACTTTAATATAAAAGGAGCTGCTATTGTGGTCATGATGACAACACTAGGTTTCGTAATCTTACCTAAAAGAAAATAAGCTGTCTATCAAGCCAAATAAGCACAATTCAAAAAGATACAGAAATGTTTATGTTGACTTCCAGAAGTCATTATGCACGAGCTTATTCTGAAACTTCTAGTAACTAAGGCAAACAAAAATTGGCAATCTGATTTTTTTTTCCTGGACACGATTTAATTTCATTCTCTTCTCTGACAATTAGTTTATACAAAGTGAAGTAAATCTGTAATAAATCATACAGGAATAGCTCTGAATCACTTTTAGATCTCTTGAGAAAAGTTCAGAAAAATGAACAATTTAATTTACGTAAGAGCTTTAGTTAAATCATTTTTATACAATGCTCACTATGTTTAACTTTAATATGAGCAATAACTCTTCGTCATTACAAAGTAAAACTAACACTATGAAGGACGTTAAGTGGACATATTTGTAGATTAAACACAAATTAAATCAATGAGTTTTAGCTCTAATTTACTTTATTGATGGCATTTTCGCAAATCAATCACTTTATTACGGATTTATCTAGTAACGAATGATGTAGTAATGTAAGGATCATACAATAAATAATGTGTTTCTTATGTAGTTATATTTATGTAATTCCATTTCGTTAACACATCATCGAGTTTGTTTTGGAAAATTATATTAGAACAATGGACTCTCTACAAAATTATTTATAGTAGTGAGAAGGATTTGGGAACTAAACTGTATGTGTGAATGGAATTTGCTTTCGAACAAATGAAATTGTTTAATAACATTTCAGTGTTGAAATCGGAAAAATGACAATAGCCTACGTAAAATCATTGTGCTCCAACTGATTTTATTGATTTTGTTACAAAATGCTTTCGATTTGGCTTGACCTGTCAATTTCGTTGGCTTCATAGTTGCTATAAAACGACGGAGCCATTTTAACTTCTTTATTGACCTATCTCTATGTTACTGATACACTTTGTTCTTCTACGTTCGATGTCACTGTTCTTCATATGCCTTCAATATAATTATAAAACAAACCTTATCCTAATAGTATTTACCGGATGTACAAAACTTATGACTTGTAGCACTGCTTGCTGATTGCAACCCATATACATCAGTAACTATTTTATGGTTTGCCAACCATAAGCAGTAATATTTATTGTATGTATATTCTACAATGTGAATAAAATATCTATTGTAATTCTTATATCACGTGACTTTTAGATTTAGATGAGAAGAATGTTATTCTGTTGTCTGTATAATTTGGTAATTGACAACATTTTGCAATTCCTAACTAATTTTAATAACAATTTTATTTCTATCGAGGCATATGATTATTCCTAAGTTGATTGATGAATTTTATTTGCATAATAAAGATTATTTATTGAAATGATTCAGCAGTATTTTACATGAATGCTTGGTTGTATCCTTCAAATTATAAGCCATTTTCACTTTCAATAAAGATGTATTTGCTAGTTTGAATATTTTATATCAATTTAAAGTAATTTTTAAAAACCAGGTTAATGAGCAACTTTTGGAGCACTAAATAATACCACGTGTAATATGCTTACTGGTTTAGAGATCAGTGAAAGGCAAATATCATCAATGGTTATCGCTGATGATTACAAAATATTATGAAATGACTGAAGTTTAAAATATAAATCTTTGAACACGAAGTGATTGGTATTAAAGTTAATCTCTTGCTTTCAGGTTTAAAGGTTTTTTCCGGTCCACATACCATAGCATTTTAGGATTCTATACTTAGACGAAACAATTATGCAGTACTTCCTGGTTTTCAATGATTGTTCAACCATATTCAATGAATTGTAAGACCTCAAATGTATTACCCTACATATTACCTTGTAATAAAAGACTAATTTTTAACAAGTAACACTGACGGGTTATTTCATGCGTTTATCCCCTAAAAGAAAGAAAATATTTTATAAATTGTGTTCGCTCGACGAATTTTAGCAAAGTAAATATGCTGGAATTACAGAAAGAATGACATTCTCACGTTTTACTGAACACAATAAAAGGAGAAAAACAATTCAGTTTTTCAGTTAATCCAACGGGGAGGAGTAACTAAACATTAATTCAGATTTTGTTTTTACACTACTGTAAACAAAATTAGATGCACTACAGCTAAGATACAGATTTGTATGAAGTAGTGTGGAGTTGAAAGATGCTTAGTGAATACCGTTTACTTGAAAAAGTAACCAAGTAAAATTCATGTAAACATTACAAATATGAAGATAAAAGCCATCTCATGCAAAATTATTACTTTATGAGTTAACGAGTTCATTCAATAAGATATGAAATATAATACTAGTTTCTATAAAACGACAACAAGTTTTAGTCAGAAATACAACACTTTCCTTATTTTCTAGACTTTTATAAATGTTTTGAACTGGTGATTGGACCTAGTACAGCATCTTAGTTCACTAACATCATTCTAAACTAAACACTAACTTGTTACCTGATTGTGTTTATTCAACGCGTATAGAAACTTTTATTTATTATACCTGTGTCTCTAATGATATCCAAGTTTTAATAGTATAGCCAATGAAAAAATTCATTCTATAAATAATGTATAACAGTAAATTATTTAACAAAACAACCTCATCTATGGACACTGAATTAATTTAAAAAGAAATCTTTGAATATGATGAGGTTTCAGGTAAAACAGTTTAGCAATCATTTGATAAATTTACAAATAACGTTACCTTATATTAGTTTAATTACTATTTAATTACCGAATGTTGTAATGGCCTGTTTTGTTAATGAAAAATAGACGTGAGAATTGATGACCTAATTTTGTTAAACATTTTATTTAATATTGTTTCGGTTATCTAATGGTGTATGTTCATGTTTTCATGAGCCTAAAATGTTTCTTTTCATTTTTATTCATTATTGTTATGTAATAAAAATTTAGTCAGCTAAACATTAACCATCTAATTCATCAAACAACGTATTCAGTTGTCAGAATTTACGAAGAATAATAAACATGATATTTTTTACAATGAACTTCAGAATTTTTTTTTTCTTCTAATGTTTCTATTAGTTATAAAAATTGAATAAATCACATGAATAAAATTGATGCATATTTCATTAGCCAAATTATGCAGTTCTTTTTTAACAAAATAATTAACAAAATTGATTCTAGAAATGCTAATTAATAACATTACTAAGTAAAATAAAGTAGAAATGTTGTTTTCGATGCTTTACTCCTACTGGTAAGTTATCGAAAATCAGAAGAAGCTGATTAGGTGATTCAGCTTACTTTAATACTTTTCAATGGAACTACAGAACGACTATAGGGTTAAGTTCACAGTGTTAAAGGTACATAAGATAAACCACCTAAGATTATTCAACCAGGTTTAATATATTCATTAGCCAGTCACAACAATATTTAATCACATACGATGAATCAAATTTTCTTATCACATAATGACCTTAGTTAAGCAATTGCGTAAAAAGGCTGGAGTCAGCTGTTCCGTCTTACCATAGGACTCTGTTGTAGACAGCTATGACTTCATCATGGTTTAAACCTAGGACCATCAAGCCCCTCTACGTTTAATTTACTTAATTGTCATGCAGTTGTTTACATTTTTAATTCCATTCGATACGCGATATTTTCTATTCACAATAAATTATGATTGACGTGTAACAGCCTTACTGTCGATTTAGTCATATTTCAATAAAGCACTCAGAATCGATCCTCAATGATACTTAGTAGTATTATTAGGTGCTTCCAGATTATTAATTCATGAGGCTCGAAATTTTGGGGTTGGATCCTTGCTGAGATCAAGAATGTGCACTCTTAAAGTATCCCATTATAAAAAAACGTCCTGGAGCTTCTTGAATATTACTGGTCATCTAACTATAGTAAACTTATCGTGTAAAAATTGAAATATAACAATCGCCATATTTCATTAGCTGCTTAAAATGTTGACTTTTGGCAATTTTTGCAAAACGTAGACCTTTATATCTTGATAGCGTATTATATTATATTGAATATTTCATCCGTAGTGATAGCACATCTTCATTTCATTTTGATTTCATCGGTTAAAGAGGAATATTAACTGACTGAAGTGCTTAAATGGTGTAAGTAAAGAACAAAAAAAAACAAAAAATACCTCACTATCCTTCAATTTTTATACTACGATATTTTAACGATTCATCGACTTTACAAAACTGTATCCACCATTAAGAAATCAAATATTTTGACTCATAAAATAGCCTGTCTATACAAGATTTTAAGACCGTTAGTTAACCAATTTAAGCCCTTTCATTAATGGAAGGTTAGAACATTTATCACCTGAAATTAACAGACTTATAAGTACTTAATCTAATTACAATTATGATTAAACTTTAATACCTAATTAACAATTTCAAATATGATGTACAAGTGATTAGTTGAAAAAAAGGTAAGCAAATGAATATTTATGCAAATGAACATTTTGTATATTGACAAATGAAAATATTGAAATACTGAACAAAATTTGAATATTAAGTAAGTAAATATTAAATCTGTTTAATTTGTAAAAATCGTTTATATCTTTTACATGTTTCAATATACAAATAACAAAATGATTCAATTGGGATGGTTATTATTATGGAGATTGGTATTTTTAGTTGATTGAATAGGTCACAGATGAATGCTGGCAGTGTATAATTGAAAACCGGGGCAGCACTGGATGACTGTTTCGTTTTAATGTGGAATTCCTCAACAGTGCGCATCCCAGATTCCACATCAACATCCACAAAAATAACCATCCCAATGGAATTATAATAATGAGCTCATTAGTGACTAACTTCAAAATGTTCTTGAAGCCCCAGAGTAAAGTCGTAAGTGGTGAAGTTCAAACTTGTCGGCAGCAAGACGGTTATTACCAATGGCTAATGAATGATTTTCGTGCTATATATCACAAACTGCTCAAAGTGGAAATTCTACGATTGGATGTTGATCCAGAGATGCATAGCGTTAGGTATTTGCTGTTAGCTTGAAGCTCCTGGTGTGGAATCTGTGGTGCGCACTGCTGAGCAGTTGTACGTTAGAAGGAAACAGCTGTCCAGTGTTCCCTGGTTTTCAATGGTACCCTGCCAACATCAATCTATGACAAATTCAATCAACTAAAAAAATAAAATAATTATTGTAAAATAGTTGCATGCTGAATAATTTTCTTAGTATAATAAACTATAAATAAAGACAGTATATTCAATTCAATACACGTCATTATGTAATAAAATTTCTTTTTTGAACATAAACTTATTGAATACATTTGATTTATAGATTGTTTAGAAACAAAAATTGCACTCCACTTTAGTTTAAATAATTAAGCTTTGACATAACTTATAGAGTACAATGAATTCAATGTTCTTACCGGTTTACATGTGCTTACAAAAGTAGGTATATTGAAAGGATTATTGAAAGGATTTATTGAAATTACCTTGAAGAAACATTGTTCAGAATGAAAAAACACTTTTAAAAGTCCGGCTGTACACCATTTAATGAATGTAAGGCACGAACTACACAAAACGAATGCGCTGGAAATAACCGATAAACGAAATAAATAGATGTTATTAAAATCTATTGAGACTATCAGAATTAGATGACTAAAGGATTTAGTTGTCAAGGTTCTCGTGTTCTTCCAGTAAAAATAAATTTACATCCTATCTTCCTTTCTTTCATTTTTTCATGACTTCATATGAGTAAGTTCTTTTCTTATATTGCTATTTCGATTCTTATCTTCATATATTCATAATTACATAATCAAATCTTCACCTGCATTCTCAAGAACTGTTAATTCTACGCGACTCTTTGATTTGATTTTATCACGTTTGAGATAAACTTTTATCATGTTGCGTAATTAAATTTTCGGAATTATCATACCATTTATTTATGAATATTCTAAATCCAGCCTCCTTACAGCTTCACCTCTCAAACAGAGTAACGTTATCTATGTTAATACTTGTCATGATTCAATCAGATATACTAAAATAAAATAAACACCGAGTAAATAGACAAAATTAAAAATAGAAATTGTATGTTAAATAATCTCACCCACCAAAATTCCGAAAATTCCAGCCTTCACAGGCTAAATTTTTTAGGGCTTTTTCAAGGAGGAGCAATAAAAATCAAAGATATATATGAAGTCAAACAAACAAAGCCCTTCTCCAGTTACACTTATCCGTTGTATATTTCTATGTTCAGTGTACATGTATATTGATATATTGAACTATATAAAACCACCAAAATGCAAAGAAGCATGTTGAATTTAATGTACTGTTATGTTGGACGATTAAAGAAGAACTAACTAACAGAACTGCATTTTAGATGACTATTTCAGCTGCTTTAATTGTATAAAAATTAAACATTTTATTTGCATCATTGTTACGTTTCCCTTGCTTCATCCTCCCGTTTAGTATATTAACTGTTAGTTTATCATCTCCCGTTTATGAACTACAATTAATTGATTGTATTCACTTTACTTCTGTTTACTACCACTGTCGACTTTGTTTTGCATTAATGTGAATTCCCTAATTGGCTAGTTGCATGATCTGGTTTGTGTATATATAAAGAAATGCTTGAAATATAATACGATTTGTCTGTTTGATTTATCGGCTTGTTCTTCTTATTCTGGACTGGGACTAAATGGGAGTCGAGCAGACGTACAAGTACCAATTAGACACTCTCAATGTCGTTTGTTACTGTAACCTCGTCCGCACAACGTCACACCAATAATTGGTCATGCCTTCATTAGTTCATAGTATTTTATGCCATTATGACATATACTACGAAAAAACGCCCTCATTCTTGCTTCATTTAACTATATAAAGGAATAAGGTGTAAAGTCTTTATTCCTCGGTCTAGAGGTTCATCCAAGACGACGAATGCATATTGATACGTACTGTAGAAAAACGGCATTCGGATAAACTTCGCATACATAGTCTGAACTAACTGACTAAATAAGCAGTCAGTTAGTTTGGTATTTTAAGAAACCATTTTAAATGCTCTAAGATTAAACCACTTTTAATTTAATATCCTATTTACTAATTTGATAAGTCAACTTTAAGAAGTGTTATGTTATGTGAGATAGTAATTACCAAAAGGATAAACCATGAAATTCGACCATACATAGTGACGTGATTTGAAGACCGATTTTATTGAAAATGTTAATTAATAAGAGAATCACTGGACCTGTGTACGTTATCGGCATGTGTGTGTGCATTATATTTTAAACCACAACTAAATTGTGCTAAACTAGTGTTATAAATCACTTACATGGGTACGTAAGACAACATTAACCCTAATGATGAAAATTTTCCATCATAATCTTTAAGATGTTTCTTCCTAGTACAGTTACAAGCGCTTAAATGATGTCAAGAAAGAAACCGTGCATGATAAAGTAAGTTATCTACAAACCGATAATTCAAGTAACAACAACCCGGTGGAGCGTAAGACAGCTACTTTATCAGAATTCTGTCAATTTAACCATTAACTTTATGGTGTCTTATATTCATTGACTATTCTATACTGAGTGCATGCGCAATTCATGCGAACATTCCAAAAGGACTGTGATTACTTTCAATATTTGCAAATGTGAGCGAGTTAGTAAAAAATTGAATCCATTTACTATTCGTCAAACATTTCAAACTGTTAGAAGTGAATAACATTTATTATTAACTATACATTTCATAAACAGCGTTTCATCTTCTCCATACTATAGTTAACGAATAGATTATATACTATCAAAGAATGCTGACTAACAGAGTTTACCCTATAGCTCCAACGTCTGCATGCTTCATTTTCATGAGACAAATTAACTATTTTCATTAAATCTTGTTTCTTGAATTGGTCACAAATAGATCTAGGGTGGATACCAATATCACAAGAGTAACACAAGAGTAAAACCGTGACGGCTCAAGCTGAATACTCAGAAGCAAATAAGCAAGTAAAGAAAAGCATTAGAGCAGACAAACGAAAATACATCGAAGGCCTTGCAACGACAGCGGAGAAGGCTGCAAGAGAAGGAAATATGAAACAGCTATACGACACAACGAAGAAACTGGCAGATAAACATGGTAAACCAGAGCGACCAATCAAGAACAAAGAAGGCAAGACACTCACTGAGATTCAAGAACAAAAGAATAGGTGGGTAGAACACTTTGAGGAACTTCTAAATAGGCCAGCTCCACTGAACCCACCGGACATCGAAGCAGCACCTACAGATCTCCCGATAGATGTCACTCCACCAACGATGGAAGAAATCAAGATGGCCATCAGACAAATCAAAAGTGGGAAAGCAGCAGGACCTGACAATATACCAGCTGAAGCACTCAAGTCAGATATCGACCTAACAGCAAGGATACTCCACGTTTTATTCAAAAAGATCTGGGAAGAAGAACAAGTTCCAGCAGACTGGAAAGAAGGTTATCTTGTCAAGATACCAAAGAAAGGAGATTTGAGCAAATGTGACAACTACAGAGGGATCACGCTACTGTCGATACCAGGGAAAGTCCTTAACAGAGTATTGTTGAACAGAATGAAAGATTCAGTGGAGGCTCAACTTCGAGATCAACAAGCTAGTTTTCATAAGGATCGGTCGTGCACGGAACAAATCGCAACACTACGGATCATCGTTGAACAACCAATTGAATGGATTTCGCACCTGTACATCAACTTCATTAATTATGAGAAGGCGTTTGATAGTGTGGATAGGAGAACACTATGGAAACTTCTTCGACACTACGGTGTACCATAGAAACTCGTCAACATCATCCGAAACTCTTACGACGGGACACAGTGCAAAATTGTGCATGGAGGACAACTGACAACTGCATTTTCAGTGAGGACCGGAGTCAGACAAGGTTGCTTGCTCTCACCTTTTCTCTTCCTCCTAGTGGTCGACTGGATCATGAAGACCTCCACATTTGAGGGAATGTACGGGATTCAATGGACAAGTAGGATGCAACTCGATGATTTGGACTTCGCAGATGATCTAGCTCTTTTAGCACATACACACCAACAAATGCAAGCGAAGACAATCAGTGTAGCAGCAACTTCAGCATCAGTAGGCTTGAACATACATAAGGGTAAGAGCAAGATTCTCAAATACAACACAAGGAGCACCAACCCAATTCAACTTGATGGCGAAACTCTGGAAGAAGTGAATACTTTCACATATCTGGGGAGCATCATCGATGAAAAAGGAGGGTCCGATGCAGATGTAAAGACAAGGATTGGCAAGGCAAGGGCAGCATTCCTACAGTTGAAAAACATCTGGAACTCAAAACAAATATCAACTAACCTCAAAGTCAGACTCTTCAATTCGAACGTGAAGACAGTCCTGCTGTATGGAGCTGAAACTTGGAGAATTACTACAAACATCCTCAGACGGATACAGGTATTTATAAACAACTGCCTACGAAAGATACTGAATGTCCGTTGGCCAGAAACTATCGGCAACAGCTTACTATGGGAGAGGACAAACCAACTTTCAGCCGAAGAGGAAATTAGGAAAAGACGATGGAAATGGATAGGACATACACTACGAAAACCATCAGACTGCATCACAAGACAAGCATTAACATGGGTTGCTGTTGGGAAACGGAAAAGAGGAAGGCCAAAGAACACGCTGCGGCGAGAATTGGAAGCAGACATTAAAAGGATGAGCAGCAACTGGAAACAATTGGAAAGGATTGCTCAGGACAGAGTTAAATGGAGAACACTGGTGAGCGGCCTATGCTCCTCAGCGAGGAGTAACGGGCATAAGTAAGTAAGGATACCAGTATAAACTATTAGTCACTGAACTACCGTTCTGAACTAGTATCGGACTCAATAAAGTGAGCACTCTAGATTACAACATAAAATTGAACTTACAATCTGCAAAATTAGCAGCAAACATTCATCCATTAGTACTATTAGGTCTGAATTCGATTCCAGGACTCCCACCTCCATCGATTTTTAATATAACACGACTATCATCCATTTCCAATGATAACGACTATCTCACTTCCGATAATTTTGAACTCCACCAGCCATGACATTTCACTACAACTATAAGAACATTTTGAAGTCAGCTACTAGTTTACATGTTATTATGGTTGATTTGAGGTGATTTTGTAGAGGTTGGCCCTTTTTTCCATTTAGTTGATCTTATTCATCATAGGTTATTAAATTACGATTATTAATGCTGGAATAATATTACCATATAATGTTTAACATGTATAACCTTATACGATAATTGAAATGATAAGATTATTAATCGAATACATAAAGAGAGGTGACAAGTGGTGACAAAATTACAATCGAGCTAGACGTCTTGTCATATACTTAATGATACCAATTAAGTGAGAATTTGTCAAAATGAGGTGAGTGATAGTAAACTTTGTCACATCTGTACAAGTCTAATAAAAATAATAATCAGATTAAATGTTCAGTTCAAAAATTACGTCATATGTGTAATGACATGAATTAAGTAAGAATTAACGTGATGGATTTAGTGCTTTCTAATTCGCTCTAAATAATAATAATAACAATAGTAATAATAATACGGAGAGTAATAGTCCAGAGACTTGTGAATGAAAAGGATAAAGAAAACAATATTTGGATAAGGCAAATAGAAGGGTGGTATGTACATTACTCTAGCTAAATAATTGTATAATGAGTGTGAAAATTAACATAATGGATCTTGGGTTGGCCACGGCAAGAGATGAGCTCTGAGCTCTTAACCTACATGTCTATCGCTTCTGCTTTTTGAAGGATTTTAGCACAACCTATCTTGGCAGATAACTTTTCACACGGTAGATCTCCATAGGCTGCATGACCTGTTGGCACTAAAAAGGCTAATATAGAACTGTTGATATTTTTGATTACACCATTACTTAGGTGTACTAGAATGTGTTCATCAAATAGGAAGGAGTAAATTCTTAGAGTATCTACGAATGTAACTTGCTCCACAGAAGCAGTTAGACTTATAAATATAAAATGAGGAAAGGGCTTAGTTAATTTGTCTGTCAATCCGTATGTCACGATCGAAAAGGTAGAAAATATCAACTTTAGTTTCCGCATTGAATGTTCTTCGGATGCATTGGCCTAACTTCAACACTAACATTTCCCATGGTACATAACTTGTAAATGATGGTGCCTAAGAATATCATATTGATTAGTGTGATGTCTACAAAGGATGACTGTATCACCCATATATTGGTAGTAGAATGGCAAGTTTCCAGTAAATTGTGCAAGTGAAAGTTTTTTTCATTTTGTTTAAGAAACGATCTTCTAACATGGGACTCAGTGGAAAGTCTATTGCTACCGTAGAAGTCTGTTTATATATTTTATTGTTGAACATGAAATTTGCTTTCATGGTACATTACAGCAGTAATGCTTTTAACCTCGAAGCTGGTTACTTTCATTTTGTGATCATTAATTTTGAACATATAATTGTAGGATCTGATAAGAATGTATCGTAACGATTATTCTTTGCTGAAACATCTTTATTTTGACAATTTTCTCGTTTTACTTAATCATTTATCTATTGATGTGGATTTCTAATAGGATAACCCAAACTAGTCATTCTCGAAGTTTATGTGGAGGAGTAAATATTGTGTTTTGTGGCACTATCTCGTAACTTGTGACATAAGGTATAATATAAAACTACAACATTACCAATGAGTCATTAAGAACGCAAACAGAGTGACAAAAATTTCTTTTCAGTTAACTCTTCATCATGGTTTAACACTAATACATAGTGTCACATTCGAATATAAAACCAATAACCATTAAATGGTGGTAAGTAAATTATCATAATAGTGGTTACTATGGTTTATGGAAAATGTAAGGTTTAATCTAAAAATCACCTAGATACTCGATTTAGTAACTAGGGCATACAACTGATGGATATGCTTGGAAAATGCATGTTGAGTACTGAAAATAACTGCCAACAATTAGTAGGAGTGAGAACAAGAATAAAATAACGATTAATGGTACAGTGCAACTCTGAAAAATAGTTTGATGGCCAGAACATAATTAATCATCAAATGATTTAATCAAGACTTATAGTCCTTTATTATTATTAAAGCTAGTGTAATCCTATTGAAACGTATCAGTTAGAATAATCAAAATAATAGTAATAAACAGAATTAGTTATCCTCATTAAGAAATAAATTCCTAATGAGTATTACTAGTCAGATTCAACTAAAACTTATCTTTTCAACGCTTTCATATTCAATAGCTAGCTGTACAATTATAATTTGTGTGAAATAAGAAGCATAGTAAAACAAAATTCACTTTAATTGTTGATGCATATAATAGGTGGTAATCACAGAATGTACAATTCCAATAATGAGTGAGATAGATTACAGTAATGCTAAATAATTAGATAACCAATCTGACTGAAAATGGCGAAAGTGTCTGGAGGTCATAGATGCAAATACGAGATATGAGAGTTATCGAAATTTTATAAGTAGGTAAATGGAGGTCATTACAAATAAAGATTCAGGGTGATCCGTTTGCTAATAATATAGTGAATAAATGAATAAGTACTTATGGAATACATTCATAGGTAAAAACTTAAGGGTAAGATAATAAGTGAACTAAAATTATGATAAAAATATATAATACTAGAGGAATATTTTGAATACACTAGGGACATGACAATGAAAAAGATCTTTCAACTTTTATATGGGCTTATATTGCACCAGCTTTATGTTGTCCAACGCTTCTGCAATACAGGAATGTGAAGGAACGCCTTTAGTAGATTAGGTTTCATCCTGTACAGAATCTCGAAATCTGACTTCGATACTACATGGCTATGGTCAATCACATACAGTAGAATAGAAGACCATATACAGATTTACTCTTTTTAATTTGGCATGCAGATAAATTTGGTCCTGATATCCAGATGAATAGTGTTTGTATTGTGCTGATGAAATTTCAATATTCGTTTATAGATTGAATAACGTCTAGCATTTTACAAGATTTTAACAACACATTAAATTCATACTATTATCACCTTCAATAAATATTAAAAACTAGCTATTTAGATGATGAAAACAGTCTATTCAAATCAACTTTTATAGCCACTATCAATTGATCAATGTATTTCAAGTCATTCAGTAACGATAATGCAAATGTAGAGGTAGTAAAGATGGTTCAAAACAATTAATTCAGACGTTTAAAAGAATAAAGAAATAGATATATTCTGTAACTTTGTACAGATTTCACGTTAGTTTACAAAGTTAATTATGATGATATAAAACAGGAAACACATAATCAACAAAAAGAATAGTGGATTGAATAAATAAAAGTAAAGTTTACGGTATATAAGTCGCACGCACAAGGAGTTTTCATGATAATAATAGTAATTGTTTAAAACTTGTTATATGTGGCGCATAATAATAGACATGACCTGGTAGTGGTAATTGTAAAGTAGCTGAGAGGTGTTGGAGAAGGTAATGTAACGCGGCATCCCAATGTTAATGCCTACACTAGGACTCAAACTTATCAAAACGCCACCGCGTTCCTGTGTGAACATAAACTACGGGACGAGTCTCAGATAAAACAAAACGCATGTTCAGGATTCCATTTGCCAGTCACAATCCAACTCAAATAATATTTGCAAATTATCACTGTATTGCGACAATCCTCTTAGGATTCACATCTGGCTATAAAGACTAATCAATTTTAGTCCATATCAAATCAACAAAAAATTCAGTCACATCTACATTATGTAACTACTCGATATTATACTTGGTGTAATTTAATGCTAAAAGGTTATTAAAATATTGATAGAGCTTATTCCATGGCTCATTTCATTGAATAAGTTCTTGAATTTGGCAGTTTATGTTACGTTAAATTCCAAAAAGGTGGAAATGTATGTTATTAAGTTGGTTTTCATATTTAACCATATATTTGAGGGAAAGACGAGGTGATCTACATAATTGTGTAGCGTATTTGAGATGACTGCAGGCAAGAAATTTTCATCATGATATCCTGCGTGAAATCTGACTCAGTACTATCCACTTCGTAATTCTCTGTTCCAGAGTATTCATATACGTATCGTCCAGAATGCCCTCCCACCAGAGACGATATAGAGTATTGCTAAACTAAAATTGCACATCTTTTGTAAATACTAGTAAGAGTTATTTAAATTCACACTTTTATTCGCATTTTTATACACAACTTGCACAATTTCTTCTAGTAACGATGCATCAAATGAATTCTAATGTATTTTGATATTTTCCAACAGTTCACTTAAATAAAAGATGTTTGTCCACTTTTTATAGAAATCAAATATTGATTTAATGGGAATTTCATGTTCATGTGTTTAAAACAAACTATTCAAATAAGTTGCCTCAGATCCATTAAGTTTAAAACCATTTCATATAAAAATTTGTTGATGAAAAATCTCTGCAACAATTAGTATCATTTTACACTCAGTAGTAATTACTAGGTTGAACAAAATGATTATGTCTAATAGATGAATAACACCTGTTAGTTACCAGTTGATTTAATAATGGCGTTATTACAAGCAGTATATCACTTAATTGAGCTTGTGTCTAAAGTATGCATTTGTAATACCTTAGAAGAACTATGGCGGTTTACACATGATTGATCTTTGGTAAACACATTTAATATTAATCTACTATAATTTAGTTAGGGCACACCCTTGATTCGGCAATAAAATCGAACCAAAGACCGAGTTTCTCCTCAAACGCTTGACCATTAGCAATAAAACAGTATTTAATAATAATAATAATAATTTGAAAAATTGTCATGAAGTATTAAAGGAATTTTAAGTTTGGTAAAGCTATATACCTTTCATTTCATTTACACCAAATCTTGTTGTCTCGTAAATTTGTCCACTGACATCTATTATTGTAAATGTAAAGATGAAATTTGAGCTTTCCTTATATACTAAATTCCTTCATGACCTAAATGCTATATGTCAAGTTAAATTTACCAACTCTATCTATGAGCTACCATGCTGTACTTGCAATTCATTTGAAAGCACACTGATGAAGTCATCAGTGTAAAGAAGAAATGCACGAATACTTTCCTGAATCCCATGAGAAGCATATATTTATAATCTACCAAACATTAATCCGAATCAGTTTCAAAGTGAAACATTATCTTCTGGTTTTAAATTGCATATTCCAAATAATAGATTCAACAATATTGATATGGAAGAATAATTTTAAAACCATATTAGTAGGAGACTTGAAGCTTACAGATGAGGATACGAAGATTTAATATTAAATTGACTAACATTTCTAACCAGATTCTTATTTCCCCATTTAAACATTCTAAATTGCTAACTAGGATACACAAAGTAGGACTAAAAATTTTGAAGAAGAATAATAATACAGTGATTATAGGACCACACAAAGGATCTGAGGTTGTTATGATGAATCGGATAGATTATGTGAATAAAATGCACCAAATTTCAAATAAAAATACATAATTTCAAACAGACAGATCGAATAAAGATTCTACTGACAAATGAAACCAAAATTAACAAGCACCTCAAAGAACTTCTAAAGAAATAAACTCATTTACGGTCTGACTCATAATTCTGATTTAGTCCTCACACCACAAACTGATTTGAAGAAATGACAACTACCTTGTACAGTTGGGGTGGAATTCCAGCATAATACACCGATTGCGTAGACAGATAGACAGAGAGGCTACGGAGTTACTGCTTGCGTCCAAATTTATTGATATCTCTAAACAGACTGAATTTAGACAGAGAATGAGAATACAACATCTTACTGAAGATATGTGGACGATACATTTATAGTTCGTACTAAGACAAATCATGCCTCTAATTCATTTCAACAATTTAACGACGTACATGATAGCATCAGATTTACAATAATCAATTAGTTACGTAGACGGAATTAGAAAACCTAAGGATAACAGCACAAATGAGGATAACACATTGTGAAACGAAACAAGGATGAATCGATACTTAAACTTTAACGGCTGCTGTCAGGTGATTTACAAATGTTATTTGGTTAAAACTTTATTAAATCGAGATAGAAAGTAGCGTTCGCTCTATAAAAATGAAGTTTCCATATATTGACGGGTATCTTATAAAAAATGTGTACTCTAGAAAATTTATTATGAATTATGAGGAAAAAAATAATTAATACTAGAACAATAAAGATAAAACCTATTTCCACCGGTTTTCCTTTCGAAGGGAACGAGATTCCAAATAGAATTGATAAAAGGTTGAAGGTATCACTCGAAGCTTTCCTACAGTTCAATTATTTTCAGCACATAGAACCAAATGTCCTTTTTAAATCCAGTGAAAGTAGGTCAATACTCCTCGGAAATTTTCTCCCAATGTATTTGGTAGTTTACAAGTATTGACAGTACATTAAAAGGAATGAAAGAAGGGCTTTCACTAAGTTTTGTGAACACATTATGCAAAACATTAGTCTGAAGGAAAGAAAAATTTTCATAAGTGCAATAATCAAACATTTAGTTGATAGTGAATATGTAATAGATGTTTCCAAATCCTCTAAAACAATCAATAAACAAAAACACCACTTTTACTTCGTTTTGCATAGGCTACTTCCATTAGACATTCATAACCTGACCTCTACATGCAGAAAGGAAGCTTCATTAACATCTAATTACCATGGTAGAAAAACTGAGTTCATGAAACTTGATAACATTACATAATTTGTTTTAACTTTATTTTTTTGCTACTATTCATGACGTTATTTCAAAATATCTTCTACCAGCTTTATTATAAATAATCACTCATCTGTTATTATTCTTGGTTATTAATAACCGTTACGTCACACTCTCTTCACTTAAATTTATATAAATATAGACCCTCCCCAGTATTTAATTATTTTTACTATGTTTATCAAATATTCAATATTCTCTTCCCACCTTTATGATTTTTCTGTTCTGTTTTAAAACCAGTCATCGATTGATCCAGTTTTGTATTATGTTATTCATAATCATTATAAATTCAGGCTGTTTGCAACAGATGAGTAGCCACTAAATATAGTGAATTCATTTTATTCGGAAAATCTTGTGGTTCTTGCGTTGTTCAAATTGTGATCTACTTTGGGATTATTGATTAGGTTATTTTCAATATGACTATAAATGACAGAGTAGATTATTAATGTATGAACAATTGAAAGAAGCTAAAATATGAATTTTTCATGTTCGTAAAATTGTTGTGTAGTTATTAGGGGCTTGTATATTTCAGCTGTTGATATTAATGACAGAATTTAAATACACTTGCTTGTTGCATGTGCATCCAAAATGAAATGCTTCAATGTAGCCTTCGGGAATAGACTTTTAGTAGAAAAACTCAGAACTTGCATTTCATCATTTTTGGGAGGCGCAGCGTGAAACTTCCCTTATCTTAGTAATAATGTTCATGACTGAACTTGAATTCTGTATCTATTGCTTTAAACGACATATCAACTAAGATATGGAGTCAGGGTAGCCAATGACTTAATCAACGGACCGCCATGTCAACTGATATCTTTCCTTATGTTTAAAGTTAGTGCTTGCGGGAAATAGACGGTTATCTGAACACAGTTGTAATAAACGATCGCCACGACACCATAGGATCCACCTAGGTGCCTATCGGTTTCGCCTAATCTACCTACTTGGGCATTAAAATCACCAGCCATAATCATTACATCAGTACGCTTAGATTTTCGAAAGAGCTCTGAAGGCTTTCTGTAAAATTCATCTTTAACTTTATCTGATCTGCATAGGCAGAGATAACGAAGAGGCGACGGCGTGTGTCCCTATCTTTTGAAATCCACACCGTCCCGTTTAGACAGACAGCGCATAGGCGACTGTCTATGGAAATCCAATCAAGGAGAGCCTGTTCAGCTTTTGAACTTAGTGCTATACCTACACCAGCAAGGCCTCGTGTGGTAGCGGTGGGGACTCCGGAAACACGAAGGGTGAACCGGACCGCTTCTTTATCTTCACAAGGTGAGGTCAAGTGAATGATTGTACTTGGATCCCGTACACGTGTTTCGGAGACGCAGCAGACATCGATGGAGCGAGAATCTAGGTTCATAGCTAGAGAGGCTTGTTGTCCTATTTGCCCTAAGGTTAGAACGTTAAAAGCTCCGATAGGTAGTTTAGTGCGAGGTTTCAGGAGACCAGGAATAACATTTTATGAACTCAAATCATTAGCATTAGAGGTGTGAGGTGATAAAGTTAGGATAGACGGGTTAACCGTGGGAATAAGGGAGTTATTGAGAGTTGAGGATGGGATTTGACCTCGAACAAGACGATCTCTTGTGCTGTTAGAAGTATTAGGGCAGTTGTCACTTCCTGGAAAGGAAACTGGATTAGTATTGGTCATAGTGACCTGGGAGCGTGATTGCAGAGCCCAAGGAGTAACTGCTTGAGGCCGATCACGCACGACCTTAGTACGGGATGTTTTTGAAGTGTTAGCTGGATTCTTTAGAAGGCCTTACTGCCGGAGACGGAAATCCGTGGAGTAAGGTGAGGTTTGACATTTTTAGCTCCGACCTTTTCTAACCCCTTCCTTCCATTAAGAAGGCAGCATCTCTGCAGATGCTGGTTATCCGAGGGAAACACCTTACTACTGTCACATCCCGCTGCAGCCAGCAGTACGACTTCGCCCTCAGATCTTAGGTTGCTGCCTTTAGTCTTATCGCTCTCCAACAGACCTGCTTGGCATGGTAGAACCTAAAAGAACAAGCGTTCCAGCCGATATAGCTCGGTTGGGTCATCATAATAGGCAATCCCGACCACCATTTCAAGGTAGTAGCTATTGTCAGCTATTGTCAGTGGTTGATGATTTTAACTTAACAAAATAATACTTCGTCTTGAAGTAAGTTTAGTAATCATTTAGGTATGCATTAAGTTAGATTTAGTCACCGAGTGAGATTTAGCTCTGCAAAATGAATGAACCGTTTTTTTGCAACTACCTAATTTACACTTTGTTGGTAATCAATAAAATAAGTAAACGGTATAATAACGACTAATTTTATTTAATGTGCAGTCACTCACATTCATACTTTGAAAATGAAATTATTCATAACTAATTAATTCTGTCTTTTACTAATGCCTTAATGTAAATTTTTATTGTCAAATTTCTATCAGGTATGTTAATACCAAACTCAAGTTGTTAAAACTCATATGTCTATAAGCAGTTAGTGTTAAATTATATCATGTTTTCACTTTCAAGTCATTTAAAATATATTCATGTTTCAACCAACTATGTAATATGTTTGTCTCAAACGTTAGGTGATTATAGCTAATCAGAGGGATACTGTTTAGATAAGCATTTGTTAGTATAGAGTACTTGGAATCTACATAGAATTAATGCTCACTATGAGATTAGAAATCGTGTCATCCAGTCACAAGTCTATAGCTCCTTGAAGACAAACTTAAATTACCTACGTCAAAGCATCCAGAAGATGATTTCACCCTGCTTAAACTAGTGATCACATTGTAACTTGATATATACAATTCAATTACCAGTAAGAACTCAATACACATTATTTTTATCATTGTTGTGCGATTCGTCGGTGTTTGTGACTCAAATTGATGATAAACTATTATCTGATATTTTTATTGACTTACGTAATATTGTAGATGCTTTACAGTATTTGAAAATTTTGCTCACTAAGAACAAAAATCATCCGGAAAATATCTCTTGAATATCAAGGTCTGTGACATCTGTCTCGCTAAAAATAACTGTTTAAAAAGGTAACAACGTTCAAATTGTACTGAGTTTATATAAAAATACGAACTGTACATAATAAATGTATGGCTACTAACTAATATTAACACAAGTTTCCAGAAAAACAAGTGTAAGGCTGCGACCTATAGAATCTTAAAAGGAGTAATGAAGTAATATGTAGCCAGAAAAATTGATTGGATTGACTGAATCGCCAATACTCATCAATCTACTTCCACTAATTGATCATATATCTCAAGGTTCTTAATGAATTAATTTAACTGGGTACTATTATTGAGTAACAAGAGAGTAGATTGCTAATCTGACGTTATCTCTTTTGCAGTAGTTTTCCAGTTGACGGTTCACAATGAAAGTGTAAGAGATAATTATATTACTGAATTTTTTATTAATGAAACAATAAACTGATAAAAAAGCATGGAAACTAAGTAGGATCACCCAATATTAGTGCTTAAGTTCACCCTTTTATACATTTTTAGAAACCAAGCGGAAAATAATAGTAAAGATGGTCTTAAAATAAACATCAAAAACAAATTACAAGACCAGCACCCCAGATTTCTCTCCAATGTCATCAGGTTGACGGATACCTAATCCTCCGCACTATTGGGTCAGCATCCAATGGTCGAATTCCCACTTTCATCAACTTGTCATATATAGCCCGACATTCATCCATTGTCATTGGTAATAACTGTCTCGCTCCAGACAAGTTTGAGCTCCACCAGTCACGACTTCTTGCAAGAGCTTCAGCAACCTCCTGAAGTTAGTAACTAGTGAACCGATTATTGACATGGCTATTTTTGTGGATATTGGTGCGGAATCTAAGGGTGCACACTGCTGAGCAGTTTCACACTAGAACAAAGCGGCCATTCGGTGCTCCCTGGTTTTCAGAGACACCCTGCCAACATCAATTTGTGACCTGTTTAATCAAATAAGAATACTAATCTCCACACAAATAACCATCTCAATCCAACAATTAACTCAATGTGATTTTTCATCCAAAATGTACTACGACCACTAATTCTAATTTTCGTAAAGTTTGTTCACAGATGGTAATTTCCTTAAACTTAAATCACTGTAATTTCATTGACATGTAAACGAATAAGCGTCAATAAAGGATAGTTCATGATCTTTACTACCGACTTCTTGACAGTAACCTCATACCTCCTCTACTGGTTAGCAGAAGACATAACACTTCAGACAGACAGACAGACAGTCGCAACGTAGAACTTGGTACATGAGTACGTCAGTTCAAGTTGCCATGCCTCAATTAGCAGATAGAGATTAAATTGTCGAATCAAATCCCAGAGTGGGGAAGGTAGTAACAGAGTTAGTATTCATGGAAGGGAATAGAGACCGAGAAGATTTAAGAAAATATGATCCAGTAAAGAGAAAATTATGATAAGTTCAGAAATTTAGGATTTGGAGGAAGACAAGGAATGGATGCACCTGCGCCATTGCCAACGATTTTGAGCCATATCACCCAAAGTCTCTAACCATTTATTACGAGCGTCACGCGGACCCCAACCAGGTAGTCTGCACCTATTAACATGGCTCAGCCCAATTGTCAATGACTTCATGGACTGGAGCCATGTTTTGGTTTGGCCGCCCCTAGCTTTCTTCCAGCCTACTCCTACACCAGACAGCATTGCTCGTCGAGGTAGGCGGTGGTCAGGCATACGTAACACATGTCCTAACCACCTTAGCTGATGAAGATTTACTACTTCATCAATAGGCTTACCGTATCTACCTAGTACTCTATTCCTAACCCACGTATTGCTTACTCGGTGGTCCCAGAAAACACGAGCAATGCTTCGAAGACATCTATGATCGAATACCAGGAGCCTACGAATATCCTCTATCCTTAATGGCCATGTTTCGCATCCATAAAGTAAGACAGACCGAACTACTGCGCAGTAAACGCGTCCTTTGGTCAGTAGTCGGATGTCTCGCCTACGCCACAGATGACGCAAATTCCAAAAAGCTAATCGGGCCTTATGTATGCGCGCAGAGATTTCAGCAGACACCAGACCGTCAGGGCTGATGAGGCTGCCAAGATAAGTGAAACAGTCAACACGTTCAACTGCCTCACTCCCTATCACTAACTTCGGTGTCGAATCAATCCAATCCTGAAGTAACATTTTGCATTTGGGTGGGGAGAATCGCATCCCAAACATCCTTACATTCTTGTTTAAGGTAGTCAAAAGATTCTGCATTTTATCAGCATCTTCGCCTAAGAGGACTATATCATCTGCATATTCTAAGTCAGCTAGTTTATCTCCTAGAAGGAGGTCAACCCCGGAAAAGTCAGACGATGAAAATGTCAACTCTAAAAGTATATCAATGATAAAATTAAATAAAAATGGGGAAAGCGGGCAACCTTGACGAACACCACTTGAGGTAATCAGTTCTGATGACAATCTGCCATAAGCTCTCACTTGACATGTGGTGTTCGAGTAGAGAGCTTGTATAAGGTTAATGTACTTCTGTGGTACGCCTTTCATTGACAGACATTGCCACATAACCTTACGATCGATAGAGTCGAATGCCGCCTTAAGGTCAAGGAATACAACTATTGTTGGGCGTCTAAAAGTGTGTCTATGTTCTAGAACCTGCCGAAGTGTGAATAGATGGTCTATGCAGCCACGTCCAGGTCTGAAACCACCTTGGTTCTCTCTAGTCTGCTCTTCACGAGCTTTAGTTAGGCGTCGAAGTATGATTGAAGCTAATATTTTGGACACTACATAACACTTCAGCATTCTAAAAGGTCATAACAGCTATAGCAGCCATAAAAAAATTCAGAAAGTTATAACACACTAAGAGATATGAACACTTACAATTATATGTATTACTACGTGATTCATAGAAATCGATCTGAACCAATAACTAAATAAGTTTATACACATCATCAACAAGAGAGTCATTTCATCTCACACTTCAATAGTACTGTGGCTGAACGGTTATTTGAACTTCTGTAAACAGAGTACTAGATGTAAAAGGTTGAAATATAATTGGACAGATAAGGCATTAGTTACGTCGAAATTCGCAGATACACCTTGCTGACAAGTACAAACTAAAAATTTAAGTCGAAAATTCAACGATTGGTTTCGTTTCATTGATTAAAAAACAACTAAATTCCATTTACTTAGTTTGGGAATTATGTCTTTGGATGCCTACTCACTAGTGTAGATGATCAGGCGTTTACCAACCTGAAGCCCCTGGAGAGGAATCAAGAGTTTGCCCTGTCAAGGAGTCCCACAATATGACGAAGCTGCCGTCCGGTGCATCTTTATTTTCAGTGGCACCATGCTAATATTAATCTGTGACAAATTTGATCAACAAACACTTAATATCTATCTCCACAAACCATCTTAATTTAATTCTGCTTTGTTGTAACTAGTCCGTCTGTTAAATTCTATAAATAGTAAAATAAGCAAAATGAACTGAAGAATCCGTGCTTGAAAGAAGCAACTTTTTTTAAAGTTCAATTGTGCGTCATTTGGTAGACACGGGACATGAAGTCGATGTAACAAATGTTTTTAAAATCATCAATAAACAACATAAAACGATTCTATTCAAATTTGCTAACGCCAATGCAATCAGAAGATTAAAATCTGACCTTTGTGTTCAAAAGGAATCAGTAGTTAATCTTCAGTTGCCCTGGTAGCAAAAGATCGACGTTATCAGATAAACAATTCAGTTGATAAAATCAATATGTGTATTAATAATTTGAATTCACTAAAATCAATAGCATGTATGTAGCTGATGAGAATGCAACGAAATACATTGAATTCAAAGTATTCTGCAAATGTTGTCGTTCTTGCATAATTCAAATTTTTGAAGGAAACAAATTGCAAAATATTTTTTCATTAATGTAATAAATAGTTAATCATTATGATGCAACAGTGTAAACAAGATATTTCCTACCTGTTGAATATAACTCAAAATGATATTAGAAAGAAAATATAATCGTCTTTCGTTCAAGTCGGAATACAATAATATTAATAAATTTAATATACCTAGACTAATCCTACCACCATTGTTTGCTTGTAATAGTGAGACATACGTAGAGTTAGATTATGGCTAGCAATAGAATTTGGAAAGTGGATTTTGTTGTATCTAAGATTTGTCAGTAGTATATACTGTCAACTAGGTGTTGAGGTTCACAGCGAGGCTGAATAAAGTAAAAAAATTGGGCACCTTTCATATAATTCAATATGGTAGTAATTATCTTATCTCAGTGGTTCAATGACTAAGGAGTAACAAATAATGAATGTGAATGCAAAAGTTATCATTAAAATTAGGATGCATGTACACTCAGCTGATGATTCAAATGAAACGAAATGCAAATTATAGGTTTTTCACTTTATAGCGTGACAAATGTAATAGAAAATTGTGATTTAAAACTACATCGAAGCATTCCATTCTTTACTATTATTTTGTCATCGTTATTTTTTTCTCTAAGCTGTAAAGTTCCTCCAAAGATCTACTTATTTTGCACTAACTTCCCCATAGCTCACTGGTGAAAAAATACCCATTTTTTATGCTTTTTTGAAATTACAACATGTTATCTGTCACTAGTAATGCTCACCAATGTTTATCATTTCAAACACTATACCCTATTAATAACTCTTAGTCTGTCTCTCTATAGTTACTGTGTACACTTTCATTAAATGAATGCATGTTGAATGAAGAATATTACTGTGTGCCTCAGAGCACGCGTTTTGGTATTGATAACTAGATCTATAATTCCGTATACAATCTTATTGGTATAGTCATTATTGTCACCTTACACTTAAACCCTCAAGCTTCCAGGTGCATTTTAACGCCTTATTAACATATTTATATTGAGAAAATTTGTGTAGATAGAATGGATGAAAAACATTACTGAGAGAATCGCATTTTACATCACACACTTTGGCATTTTATTTTTTAAAACTCTAATTTGTATTAAACATTCATTTCAAGTAACTAATGTACATCGTCTATTCGGAAAATGTACTCTTCTATTTTACAACTACTTTAACAAGGCTTCAAATTGATGAGAAATCTGTAACTAATTCCAAAATATATGTATTGTTATTATTGATTACCATATAAAACCAAAGGTTTATTGGCTTATATTAAAATTTCCAGGAAAACTCATCTGTAGCGCAGCTCATTCATGCTAGTAACGGCTTTGTTCATAGTAACTTTATAATTAATCACAAACTGGTTTGTAAACTTTGTTTATTTAGAAAAGAGATTATTAGCTTTAAAGGACTTGAGATCAATACTACCCAATACGTTATTAGATACGCGAAGCCTAGAAGTTCAACTACTTCAGTTTGATATGACCCAGTTTTGAGTAATGTCAAACTTATTAGAGGTCACTTGTATAAATTGCTTATTATCGACAAAGCGACCAATGAACTCAGCCTATTTTCATAACCACGAAAACGTTGTTGACAAAAAATAATATGGCTGATGTTTCATCAATGAGTGGTGGTTGTAAATAAGCACGTTTCATGATTATACACATAACACACTGTCATAACTCTTGGTTCTCTAATTTTACAAGGATGACTTATGCTACACATCACAACTTTCACATTGATATAAAGCTGCGACCTACTCTATTCTACTCTTTATCATTCCAGGTTGCTGGAAGTTGTTGGCGCCTTTTCAACAAGGCTTAATAACTGTGTCAAACGAAAAGCTAATACTTACGTGCATCTGGGATCCTTTGATCTTCAAGTTAATATATTTAAAAATATTCGTATGTGTCTCCGTAATCTTGAATGTGATTTCTGTTAAGCACAGATTAAAAAGATGACTAATGTTATTTCTGCTATAACATTACGAATTTTAAGAATTCTTAATAACTAGGAGTACACCCATTTATTAAAATATTCTGTTGGCACCTGATTCCCGACAAATATTTGTTTTTCTACTGGTGTTTTCTTTACCTTCGACGTTGTTTCCAAAAATTTATTTGGTGAGATAATAATCCTGTTCCCTGATTATATTAATTCAATAAAATAATATTTATTGACAAATCGAGCAGCTTTTACAGGCCTATCTAATGGTGATAACATGTGTTGTGGAAGCTATCCGGAGTGGTAAAATTTTTTAACAATAAAACAGGATACTTTGGAGTCAATAATACTGGCTGGATGTTTTACTTAACATCTGGTCACATCTTTACTAGATATAATCCCAACTACTGACCACAGTTCCCTAAATGCTCCAAGTAAAAGTAGAGAACTTAAAATGAAAGTTGTTATGCAGCGGTGTTTAACAGTTGCTGCCGATATTAATGTCTCCAAGAAATCGCCCAACTTAAACTATACTTCCACAATAGCATTTCTTATAAGAATGATAAATATCCTACAACTGATACCCTTTATTGATGGATCATACGTTATGATTCAGTAATTTCAATTCGAAGGCTAAAATGATTATCTTAGGAGTGGGTGGATCGAAATCCCAAAATACTGTGGCTTTCCGAGAACTGAATGTATATAAATTACTTAGATAACCTGAATAACAGTAGTGGTAAACCTTTAAACGAGACTCATTTGTATATTAGTTTCACTGCCAACGAACCAAACACTAAAAATTCAGATCTGTTATACCCTTCAACGTTTAACGAACATTAGAATACCTTATTGGAAAGAATTAATGAGTTATTACACATAATACTAATGTAAAATTGAGAAATGCTAAAAACTATAGGTCTAAAAACCTTTTAAAACGTTGAAATCAAGTAATCTAAATCATACTAATGAATAATCAGATTAGAGGTGTCATAATAAGTTATTTATTTGAAAAATCATATATTAATTAGATACTCTTATTATGATCCCTTAATACGACATATTAACTGAACTGTCCTTTAATAAGCTATGAGTTGTGGAGAGTATGAGCTTCATATTTCTATTAAATACCCCCTAATGCGGCAGCCTTTCTGTCATTGTTAATCATTCAACACATTGTTTTCAAGATACTATTTCTAAATGATGAAACTAAGAACGTATTGTCTCAGTAGTCATATGAAAGAAATTAAAATTTTCGGATGATCAAGTAAAGCCAGGCTTACTGTAATTAATAAAGCTAACTCTGAAGTTTCAAATCACAACTATTTGAAGTAAACAACGAGTGTAATCCATATTTGAAGTTACTACTAAAATTAAAGTGATATACTCATTGCATTACAGAACGCTGCGCACATATATATATATATATATATATATATATATATATATATATATATATAACGTTGTTCGCCAGTCGACTCTCTGTTTTGCTCCACAATACAATCTTCCTACAATCCAGTTTTTTGAAATAGCCGTGGGTTGGGAAACAAGTTGTGGTATCCGACAGAAGTACAAGTATCCGAGGTAGCGTTCGCAGTTAATCGGTATCGAGAAAATCGTAGCAATCAGGCGTATAATTCGGCTACCCTAGAGATCGTATGCGAACCGTAGTAAGTCCAAAAGAACTCACGCGTATTTTGTCTTAACTGGCAGTGAAAACATGACAGTGGCAGCATAACAGAAGCTGGTCTTATATGTCGTTTTGTTGTACTTGATTTCTACAGTCTGGATATTTAGTTCACCTAAAAGTTGTGTTAACTGAATGAATATTCTGAATATTCGTGCAAACTATAAATTGTTAACGACATTCAGAATTATGAAACCATTGAGAAACTACAGTTCCAGTCACGTTCATAACTAGTTGACATATCTTATGATTTCCACATTTGCACTTCACGATTTTATTCACATTTTCGTTTATCCGAATAAATGAAATCATTTATTCTTGTTAAATTGTACATTTTTTGACTGCTTTCTAATAACAACTACTTTATTAGATTGTTGGGGTCTAGAGAAAACGCCTCATTCTGCCAATGGAACTTAGGTTTTTTAAATTCCTGACATTCAAATATCATGCATGTCTGTAAACGATCAAAATTTTTAACTGACCTTCAACGATGAATTTTATTGGTGAACTGTTTCTGGTGGACATATCAGTGTTTATATGTGACTGGTTTTAAATGTTTTGACGAATCAGAAGTCAACTTAAAAACCGCAGTTTGTGACCAGACTAATCACATAAAGTCTATATAATAATCATAAATCAAGATCTTGAAAGTTGGCTCATTCATAAGATTCAGTAACGTGAAGTGGTTGGCGTATTAAATGGGAGGAATACTTTGTAAAAATGGAGTTTTCTTTTGGAAAGCGGTATCCGTTGATTTGAATGATCCTACATATAAGTCAGATATGGATCTTGTGGAATATGGTTCCGGAAGACTACATGCATCTGTTGATAAGGTAATTATACATATTATTATACAAAAATTAAATAAAACGTCCTCATTATAACATATAAAAGGAATTAAGTGTATTTGTAATTTAGATTCGATTCAAACTTACTTTTTCTTTTCTACTGAACTATCCATCAACTGGTTTTTAAAACGTTCTAATTAAATAAATTGTGTATTAAACGATATAATACTACAAGTAACAGTACATTACTCTGATAAAGAAAAATTTGTATTCACCTTTAAACTTAGTCTTTCAATCAACTTCCATCATGTGAACATGAAACGAAAGGACATTCAAAGCAATCACAAAAACACGAATTGTCAACGTTTAATTCACCAATTGGGGTGTTACTTTCTTGTTTGGGTTGTGTTATAGGAACAGGTAATATATGGCGATTTCCACGAATTATTGCTACAGCTAGTTATTCTCAAGGTAGGTATTTGTTATGAATGTGTTTTATTAATTGTTTTTAAGATCATATATAATCAGAGTTTTAATTTATTATATCTAGTTTGATTTTAAAACTGAACACAGAGAACACTTCCTAGTTGTGATTGCTTAATGATTGAAACAGTTCATAACTTAAAGTAGCAGTACATTGGTTAGACTTGTTACGCGTTAGGCATTATAGATTTGTCTAGTGTACTGAAACTTGATAAGTATACTTAGTATAAATAAAAAACTATTAAGCTATTGAAATATGACTATTAGAATAAAATATAAACTCAGTAGCTTATATTCAAAATATTTAAATACTGCGTTTTCTTTAAAATGTAATTTTACTAAAGTAGACTTATTGTTTAAATTCGATATCACGAACCGAAATAGGTCAGACAACTTTTCGAAAACCAGGAAACACTTAACAACCAATTCATCCTTGTTTAAGACTCGTGATATCAAATTCGACAGACCCGACAATATTCAATTATAAATCTAATGTGTTTGACCAGTTGTTGATTTTATCAGTCTTAACCATATCGTAAACGTAGTAAGTGACTAATTCACTGCGTCATTATTGTGCTTATTGTGCATGACACAAGCATATGCTCAGTTTTCATGATATCCAGTGCACTACAGATGATTGTGAATTTAAAGGCTATACAGTGGTGAACTTTAATTTTTAAAAATGACAATGTCATTCCGTTATTGAATTTCATACTTCTGTAGGAAACCTCTCTTAATTAGTACGTTTTTCATATCCGCATATACAAGTTAATTTGTATATGAGGAGAAACTAGTTACTTAAATGTTAACTCACATAAATATCTACTTAAAATTCAACATAAAACAAATCATCCTATTGAAAACTATGCACTAAAAGCAAACAAGTTAACTACTCAGTTCTGATACTGCATATATATTTGTTTTTAACATCTTTCTAATAAATGTTAGCATTTTGTAAATATACCTACAAGCATGATAAGTGAGTTGTAAAAAATCACCAGGTCAATGGTCAGACCACTAAACAGTACCAAAACTGAACAGTTAAGCTTATTGTAGTGTAACTATTGAACAAATATCCTTAGACATGTTGGCATATATTTGACCTTTTAATTAATTTGATACGATTGAGTCGTGATTTAACCAAGACTATCTTATTGTTAATCACATAATGTTTGCAATATTCATCGAACATTTTAGGAAGCTTAACATTTCTCATCGCATGGGTATTATCATTATTTGTATGGTCATTACCATTGAGTATTGTTGAATATACATTGGGTCGATATACTCGGACCTCACCACTTGGTGCATTTCATAGATTTCTTGGCAATAAATTGGTATGGTTAGGAGGATGGATTGTTGCTGTAACTTATATGATCACGTAAGTAGACTTACTATATAAATTTCTACACAACACAAAAAATATCTAAGTCTTCGGATGCTAGAAGAAATCAACCATTTCTATACTACTACCGCTACATCTTAAATGAAAAGAAAATCAGGTTGTTTAATGTGGATGCAGGTAGTTTTATATTTTATTCATATGTCATACGTTTGCTTTTAGTTAAATTTAGTTTGATGTTCAAAACTCTGCTAAACGGAATTATATACATGAACTATGGATGTGAAGTAATTTTATAACCTTAAGTTGCAGCCACCTGTACTGCAACCTGTAGGAGAGCCGTCCACCATAAATAAATGCGATTTTGCTAGCTTTCTAGCTAGTATTTTGAGATCACCCACAATCAGAACTTTAATCCTCAGATCAGTCTTGTAGAAGTAAGTTAGGAAAAAGCTTGATGCGAACAAACCTAAACAAAACACCATTTGACTGACTGCTGGTTTTGGTCAAGTTGATAAATGACATCTAGTTGGTCAAGTCTGAGAGTTAACCCGGTTAGTGTTCTTCAGTGGGTGATATGGCTTAAAGTGAATTACAACAGAGCAAGTGCTTGTGCTCTTTGACTTGTAAATTTTAAGTCAAACATGTCTCTCCATTCCATCTTATCATTAATTTTACTTCTTTCCTATTAAGATTGTTAATTTCCGCGTGTTAATGTTGTATGGAAGCATCAACACAGTTGTGACAGACTGAAAGTTACTTGTGGCTGACTGATTTAAATTAATCTGATCACTGTTAAGTTGCTTAAACAATAGAATACTAGTTATATAATGTTATTTTCATGCTCAGGGTAGGTAATAAATCATAAGTTTAATCATACATTATGGTTTACATGGGAGTTTGTTGTATTTTCTATCAACATTTCGAAGATTAATATTTACTACTTTACTGTGTAAGTAGCCATGTGCAACTTATATTTTAAGCAGTTACGTTTAAATTCTAGATATCGAAGGAATTACTATTAATACTACTATTGCACTATTATTGATTGTACATATTTATGTATGTAGTTATCATGTTGACTAATAAATATAGTAAGTTGGTTCTTAACAGCTAGAATCCAAACTCAGTAAACTATTTTTCGTATTTATTTTTAAATTTTAGTGCTTATTTTTCAGTAATTGTTGGTTGGTGTTTATATTATTTTTATAAATCCTGTGCATTGTCAAATCTACCACGAGATGTAGAAACAAGTATTAAAATTTTTAATGAATTTGCACAGGCAAGTACCTTTATTCTTTCTATTATCTTTTTATAATTTAATCGTTTACTGGTCATCTTATAATAATGAGTAGTAATAAATAGTTGTTGATGTAAGTGAAAGTCTTTTCAACACAGTAAAAGCGGAAGAATTAGTTAATTTAATGATTTATGATAGGTCGATGAATCTTAAGTAGGACAAAACAACCATCCAAGACTCCATTGCTAACCAATTAGCCCTACATTCAAAAAATTACTTTATTAAAATTTACAATCTGTTCACATTACGTTGCTTATGTTGCAGATGCTTAGCAATGTGAAGTGCATAGGTATCTTTTCCTATATATGGACAATTCTGCAGCATGCATCCATTATAAAAATGAAAAAATTAAACCTAGGACTTTATGAATTTCAAAACGCCACGTCTGTTAGTATAGTGTGCCGTTTCGGAAACCGCACCTAGAAAGTAGCAAAATTTCGCCAATATTGTGGTGGCGCGTGTGATGTGAAAGCGTATAACATGATTGCATAATTAGAGCATAAATAAACACACCATTAAATTACATCCTCACATTCTTTTGGTACTTAAATAACCATAAAATGTTCAATCACAGAAAATAACTTCAGCGAATATAATTAAAAGCCCCCTGGAAGGTAACAGAAGACTTATTTGCGCCCAACCGTTATTTCATCAAAATCGGTATTACTTACAACTGTGTATCCTGAAAACATCATAAAGCATCATTCGGTAAATGTCTGTTATCGTCATTAGACTTGTAGTTCATAAACCGTAATGTTTTATATTTCTGTGTGTAATAATAAAACTACATTTCCTCCAATAATATACAATCCTCTTGAAATACTTTATTGCTTTCTCTAAATTGACTGCATATGAACTAAGAGGAATATATAATGCAATATTTGTTTACATAACTGAAAATTTATGTAAACATCAAAAGTATTGGAGTTATTTTTTTCAATGTGATGAATTTAACTACATATTTTTTTTTCATATATAACAAGCTTATTTCAGCCTTTCTGTTTTATATAATATGCGTTTCCCATAGGAATCCTACTGGCCTGTATTAACACACACACTGGCCGTTGTAATTGTTGGTGGATGTATATTTGGCGGTATAAAATGGATTGAAAAAGCCAATATGCTATTAGTACCTATGTTATTAGGGATATTAATTTTCACATTTGGATGGTCATTAACAAGAAAGTATTCAGAAGTTGGAATTACATTTCTATTTACTCCTTTCTGGGGTTAGTTTCCAAAATTAAGCATACATATTTGCCAACTAAGTAATTGATATATTATACTTTTCAAAGATAATTTCACTACAGGCCGCTATCGTTCTAGAACTGAACTCATCAGTCAAGTAGTATTAATAACCCTGTAAACATAGAAGTTCAAGCATTAATGCGCTTGCAGGTGTCATAACAGTTTAATATTATTTGACTTCTGTCTCAGACACCACTAGTTGAAATGATTATCTTCATTCGGTGTTTAATATAACACGTTTCTTTCTGTGTTTAACTTTTCAATGCTAACAAATTGAGTTGTATAATCAAAAAAATATTTTTTTTAAATTGTATCGACATTGTTGATAGATTTTATTTGACTATTGAAAACATCACTTTTATATCAAGTCCTGTTTTCAAAATCGACTGAAAAACAGAGCTCATTAATTATTTTCCTCGATCAATAAGGTTTCTTTTCGTTAACGATATTTTTTTTACATAATTTAACTTTCGCCGAATGTTTTGAGATTTGTAAATGAAATCAGCACTAATTTGTATGCTAATGGATAGTTTATCACAATAGTTTGTTCACCTACTTCCAACTGAAACCGCATTACTGCCGTCTACTAAATACTCATCCACAATAGAATACTTAATGACTAATTTTTGTTTAAAGGTAAACTTGTAGCGTCGTTTTCTCGTCATAGAAACAATTTTAATTTCATATCTTCAAGATAATAAAACTGTTGAATATCTTTATATAGGTTAGAAAAATTGGTCAATTTAAAGAAAGGATTGTAATTAATATTACGAATTATCAAGCTTCATCCATTTACCACAAAACAGAAACGCACTACAGGACGACGTTTCTTTAAGTTTTTTTAGCCATTATTTTATGTGTAGTGGACTTATGTAGTCTACGATTATCTAGAAATTAATTGGCTTTCATTTAAATTGATCGTAAATCATCTAGTTGATTTCTTTCTACCGGTTAATGTCGAGACTTATTTATAGTGCTGATTTACATCGTAAATTCTCTTGAGAGAATTTATTTTACCCCTTACATCAATTCTTCCTAGCGGTGATCATTCGAACCAACCTATATCTAAATCGCTTTTCCTCGGTTTTTGCTTCTTGTAAACGAAGATCTTTTTAAATTTTACTACAATCCATGTAGCATACAAACCTTGATTCTCTAGAATAAAATATGACAAGAAATTAAGATACTTCTATAAATTTGAACAGTTGTTTAAGACAACCGTTTCAACAATACAACTATAGTTCTTAGAGTCAATTTTTTATCTGGGCTCCTTAAAAAAAGTTTTCCATATGTTGTAGGAACCTCCTTCAGTGATTTGAAAAAAGAGATTTTGAATCCTAAATTGTCGCATAACGTGTAATTTATCTGCACACAACTTCAATAGTTTTTCGGAAATTCTCTAAATATGCACTGGATAGAAACTTTATAATTCTTATCGGGTACAATTAACAAGTTATTCAACTGACATTACTTAGTAGCAGTATTATACTTGAAATTTACTTGGTTGGTAAATTTTGCACATATTTCTGTAGTTTATATGTCAACGTTTCGTTTTGCAACATTAAGATAATTGTTAACGGAAGTCATTTTTTCTTCAAAACATACTAGAATGTCACATAAAATGTATAAAATAAATCGATCATAGACCAAGGAAAATATAGATTTTCAATAGTTCTAGAATCATTAAAGAGTGGATGTAATGGAAATGTTTACACTATTTTTAAATGATAACCTAAATCAATCTTTTTTTGATTATAAAGGTATTGTAATTTATAAGTCTCCAGGAAGATCTAGTAATCAGTGCATTTCTTTTAAAAAACATGGAATGCATTTTTCATAAAAGAGTTATGCAAACAAAGATAAAAATGAGCGACTAAATTCGCTATTGATTTAAATTTTGATGATGTGGTATACTGTGCAAATGTTAAGATCTCCTTATAAATTGTAAACACATTTAAATGAAAAAGTCGATAATTTATCTGTGTTTATTTCTATTCTGCTTTCTAGAATATAAGCTGCTGTTATTCTACGAAATACTTATGTTTTATGCATATAGTGTTTTCTTAAAACTATAAACAAACTTTACACCTATTTATTAATTAAAATCTATGTAATAATATAGCTCTACTTTTTATTTCTAGGCAGCATGTTTACTCCCAGTTTGTGGGTTGCTGCTGCTAGTCAAAACGCTTTCGATACTGGAGCAGCTATGGCTTTATTCATATCATACTCGTCATATTTCAATCGGAAAAATGGTGCTGTACGTCTCGGTACCATGATTCCGTTGTGTAACAATATGGTCAGGTGAGGTATACAATTCTGAATTGATTGTCATCATAAGGCTATCAATATGATCGCCATAGTTAAGCTATATAAGTGCTAAAGTAAAGATGATAAAATGCAAGTATTTAGGTAAATCAAAGGATAGTAATAAATGAGTACTTGTGGGGGTTTGACCACGATATGAGAAAGCGAGGAAAACAAGATAAATGAATAGCCGATCATCTTTATGGGGATCACTTTGATATGTATATTCGCAAATTGTTTTCAAGGCACTGATCTGTTTGATAGTGAGATGCAACTTATACTGAGAGAAATGCAGAAAAATACTTAAGAATTTATAATGGGAAATTCACTTGTGATTTAGATTGAAAGTAATCATCGCTACAGTTTTAACAAAATCGGATGTGTTTCTTTGTCCATAACACGTGACTTTTTAGTATAACTGAAAACTACTGCATTTACTATTGTTGGATGTTTAGAAAAAAGAGGAAGAAAAGAAGAGAGACTATAGTATTGATAATATCGTATTGTGAACAGACATGCGAATTGTAGACTAGTGAAAACAACTAATCAAGGTGACTACAACTACATATTATTTTATTTTTCGTTATTATTAAGTATCCATTTTCTATCCAGCCATCATCATCTATGAGAGCATCGAAAATAAACACATGTGGAATACACTTCACAGTATACATCTTTAGTTTAAAGTATTTAGTAAAGCGTAGCAAGTTCTTTATATTAATATAAGTGTATGAAGACAAAACATCACGATCTAATATGAATGTGATTTCATAGAATATTAGTAGTGTAGAAAAAAATCAAATATGCACAAGAAACGTGTATAACTATAACTACAGATATCCTTCACCACAGAGCCATTTAAATGTTATTTAAACTGCAAAGAGAATAGTATTGTCACGGTGGGAAGATACCAAATAGCAGAAGTGGTTTCATTATCACTGGATGGGTTAGAGATAACAGCCATTAGCTGAAAATAAGTTATCCAAGTAAGCTAGCAACAAAGTGCAATCTATGCACTTTTACTCATAGAATGATCAGTTAACTGTCAGCGATAAAATAGAATACTGGTGCAACAACAAGTCACAATATGAGATAGACTTAATATATATATATATATACAATAAACAGATAGTAATTACGATGGTTAAAAACAAGATATGCATAACAAGATTTAAAAAAGATGTATGATCAAATTGATTGAAGAGCAGATTTGTTTAATGATTGCAATTATTATAATCATATAATCGTTTGATACTTTATCATTCAATCAGTTAGTGTTACCTTATTTGGATTCATCTCTATATATATACGCTATGTTGTTGTTGCATCCTGTTCCTCCTCCTTCTCCTAGTTCAATCAGCCAGTGAAGTGTATTCTGGTTGTTGTCTGCATGGTTCCCACGTATCCGTGCATCATATTTAGTCTACCAATAAAAAGTTACATCATTTTGATGCCGTAAGTTTCACTCCGTTTTGGAGTGAATACAATACTATACTATTCAATTAAATCAATTTTCGCTTATTACACAAATTCACCTCAGTCCACTTGAACAAGTTAGTTAGGTCATTATATAAGTGAATACAAACAGGAATTAGATATGCAACCTAAAATAAATATCACTAGATAAGTATCTCCTCAATTATCTATTCAGAGAATTGCATCACATTTGTTTAGATGAATTCTTCAATAGTGACTTCATTACAAAAAACATACTTATTCTCCTACTAAAATACAACACACTGAATTTTCATCAAAGTAAATGTCGTTCAAGTTGATTTTTCTATGCATCATTCAAAGAATCATCAAAATGAATAACACAAACAAGCGAAATAAAGCAAACAAACCTCATGTACATCGTTCTTCTTTCCATTAATATTCTTTTTTGAAAAAAATAATCATAATACATGGCTTTGAATTTATAGATAAGATTTACTTTTAATATAATCCAGACGTTTATTAATACAAGAATACATATGGGGAATTTGTGTGCTTTTGCTAACCATTTTGTTTATTATCATTATCATTTTTATTATTCATAGTGTAATATTATGGCTGAGTTGATTCTCAACCTTTTTGGTGTTCACTAAGCGTGTTGTGTCCATTACTTTCTGTCGTTTTTCTCCGATTGATTTAGTATGTGTGGCATATTAGAGCTTAATTTTCGTCAAGGATTTTGGTTCAAGTGTCCGGAGCTATCCTTAGCTGTTTGATGTGAAGATATCTAGTATAGTGCAGCCACTTATGCTGCTTGAAAAACACAAATATGGTAAAAGTCAAAACTTGAAATCCTTAATGAAAAGAGCTTTTTAATATGCAACACCCACTCGTTAAATAAATGAAAAAATAACCTAGAGAACTGCGTAAAATACGCCAAGTGAGAACGAAAAAGTTTTGGGGATCGCCTCAGTCCATTTTTATTTCTTTGAATTACCATATTTTATTTGTGAAAAAGAATATGTAATTATTTATTAATATTATATTCAATAGAAAATTTTATTATTCATTCATAAATCAAACAGAAAGTGTGGTGGTTTTTGTTTCCTTGGTAACTCATAGCAGCCTCCTAACTTACATAAGATGGAAGAGAATTGTCAAAGCAATAAATAGTTCTACATTAGGACTATCTATAGTCATTTTGTCAATGTTTTTTGATATTAGGATGTATTTCTCAGAATTTACTTAATTCAAACATTAGGTAATAAGAACTAATGAAATAGGATATCATAGAGTAGTAAAACATCACTTAATAATAAAATTTAATGCAAGCTTATATTCTGACTGTTTGTTTATAGAGGATTTACATTAAATTATTTTAAATGATTCGAAAAAATATTTAGTTAATAATTCTGACAGAATAGTTCGGATTGTATGCTTTTATAGTTATCTGTCAACAGTCAATAATCGTCATTACTTACAATCAACATGGACTACTTTTTGTCTCTTAAACACTTCAGTGAAAATTCACTGAAGATATTGTGTTAGCTCGTACCATAATACTGTTATTTAACAAGATGGAAATCGTTTATCTTACAAGTAAAGCACTTACTGAAGTAACCAGACAAATAAGTGAAATCTGAATAGGATCTATCCAAATGTGAGTAGTAACCTATGGACTAACATATGATTACAAATTTATTAGTTAACTTTGTGATACGTTGGTTATCAGACTATTCATTAACATTGCAATGTTGAACATTGCTTCGTTACACATTGGAATGGTATGATTTTAAGGTAATTACTGATTAAAATTATTATTTACTTACATAAATTTTGATTGAAGCTAATTCTTAAGTCATCAACATCCTTTTGGTCAAGTGTTGCTAAAGTATATATGCATGTGTGGTGATGGGAATGATTACGTCACTTTATTTGAATTTAACAGACATCTATTTATCGATTTTGTTTTATGTACCTTGTACAGAAGTTTGTCGGATAACCTTATTAAAAACAAGCAACATATATTTCCAATGATCGTTGTATTTGTCAAATCCACCTAAAATAATCAATCATTACTTCTTTATTCCCTATATTTCTAGCTTATTCTGTGCGCTGACAATTTTTTCAACCGTCTTCTCAACTTTAATACAAACATCACCAACATTGACACGTTCTGGTATTTTGAAAATAATGCAATCAAATGGACCTGGTAGTACAGGTCTTACATTTACGTGGTAACTAAAACAGCTTTTATGTAGACAAAATTGATCGCTTAGATGTTTCATATTTTTAATTGTTAACAATTTCTTATTCAAGTATTTATTACATGTATTATGTTTACTTTATTACCAACTACCTCGGCGTGCAATGTTGGTTGGTGTTTATTTAGTCTGAAAAAAAAGCGGAAGATGATCAAACTAAAATGTAGTGCCAGTCCTTGAAGTCATTGATTGATAATCCGTGACACCGGTAGACGCAGACTACCTGGTTGAAATGTGCACAAAAACCATGATTAGTGACCGAAGAAATTAAGTTACATAACTCAAAGCCAGTCTCATTGGCTTAGGTGTATTTACATCGTGCGTACTCTCAGCTTCTGAGTTTCGAAGTCATCTTTTGCTTTCTATTCTGCGAATTAAATCTTTATTCTCCAAATATATTTTCTAAATCTAATATTTCCACAACCACGGATATTGTTACTACTTTAGTATTTATGATTTTATATTTCCGTGCTGTTGACTTATAGTAGCTTCAAGTGAAACATATGAAAAGTAATAAACCCGTAATTACTAAAAAATTAAATTATTAATAAGTGTTTTAATGTTAACAGAATTTACGAATTGCTTTTATTTAACTGAAGGATTCCTGTTTTATTCGCTTATGTTGGTGGTTTTGGGAGAGTTCTATGCTCATTGTTCTTCTTATGTCTTTCGTTTGCTGGAATTACCTCGTTAATTGGTCATGTTCAGCTAACAGTTGTGACTGCAAAGGACTTGGGCTGTAAGTTTAAAAAGTTGCTCATTTCATAATCACCGAAGTTACATATTTTGCACGATAAGGTCAAATTAGAGATCGGATAGTTATAAATATATTTACACGAGCAATGTATCTAGTGTGAAATGAAGAATAAAAAAGTCTTTAATGTCTCTGAATATTAGTTAGAATTTCCAGGAATAATAATTTACGCAATGAGGAAAGACGTATACACATTGACTAATATTAAAAATTTATCAGACTAGATTCAAACGCATGTGACAGAATGAGTTCATAATCAATAACAACAAAAACTATAAACAGCTTTTTTCGACTACTACTCAATGAATATTTAATACAATCAACTCACTCTTAAAATGTGTTAGTCAGAACTGTAAGATGCCTGTGTTGACACCCGTAACAATACGGAAAGCATGGATTTCTTAAAAGCTACTGATACACATATCAGAAAATCTATTCTTAAAGCTCCTTATCAACCAGAAACATTTCATTGATGTAGGAAGCAACGATGCTTTCAAAATACTCAACCATTGGATGAAATTGATATTATATTTTAGTCAAATAATGCGTACTGTACAACACCATCAAATAACTTTCTTATGCTTGTTTCACTGTTAATTTGGCCATCAAACCACATACAGGAATAACACAGAAAGGGTACAAAAGAAGTAACGAATGATAATACACTGTCTGAAGGGTCTTTGTTGTTCGACCGGGTTTATTATACTAAATACTTCAGGTCAGACTTTTAGTCATCATGTAGTTATTAGTAACTCAGATTTTTATTAGTGAACAAGGAACGGATTTGTGCATATAATTATCATTAGAACGGAGGATAAAGGCCGAATCATACGGCTAAATCGTCAACTTGTAGTGAACATGTAAAAAACTTTTCATTACAATTTGTAATGGTATGATTTTAAGGTAATTACTGATTAAAATTATTATTTACTTACATAAATTTTGATTGAAGCTAATTCTTAAGTCATCAACATCCTTTTGGTCAAGTGTTGCTAAAGTATATATGCATGTGTGGTGATGGGAATGATTACGTCACTTTATTTGAATTTAACAGACATCTATTTATCGATTTTGTTTTATGTACCTTGTACAGAAGTTTGTCGGATAACCTTATTAAAAACAAGCAACATATATTTCCAATGATCGTTGTATTTGTCAAATCCACCTAAATAATCAATCATTACTTCTTTATTCCCTATATTTCTAGCTTATTCTGTGCGCTGACAATTTTTTCAACCGTCTTCTCAACTTTAATACAAACATCACCAACATTGACACGTTCTGGTATTTTGAAAATAATGCAATCAAATGGACCTGGTAGTACAGGTCTTACATTTACGTGGTAACTAAAACAGCTTTTATGTAGACAAAATTGATCGCTTAGATGTTTCATATTTTTAATTGTTAACAATTTCTTATTCAAGTATTTATTACATGTATTATGTTTACTTTATTACCAACTACCTCGGCGTGCAATGTTGGTTGGTGTTTATTTAGTCTGAAAAAAAAGCGGAAGATGATCAAACTAAAATGTAGTGCCAGTCCTTGAAGTCATTGATTGATAATCCGTGACACCGGTAGACGCAGACTACCTGGTTGAAATGTGCACAAAAACCATGATTAGTGACCGAAGAAATTAAGTTACATAACTCAAAGCCAGTCTCATTGGCTTAGGTGTATTTACATCGTGCGTACTCTCAGCTTCTGAGTTTCGAAGTCATCTTTTGCTTTCTATTCTGCGAATTAAATCTTTATTCTCCAAATATATTTTCTAAATCTAATATTTCCACAACCACGGATATTGTTACTACTTTAGTATTTATGATTTTATATTTCCGTGCTGTTGACTTATAGTAGCTTCAAGTGAAACATATGAAAAGTAATAAACCCGTAATTACTAAAAAATTAAATTATTAATAAGTGTTTTAATGTTAACAGAATTTACGAATTGCTTTTATTTAACTGAAGGATTCCTGTTTTATTCGCTTATGTTGGTGGTTTTGGGAGAGTTCTATGCTCATTGTTCTTCTTATGTCTTTCGTTTGCTGGAATTACCTCGTTAATTGGTCATGTTCAGCTAACAGTTGTGACTGCAAAGGACTTGGGCTGTAAGTTTAAAAGTTGCTCATTTCATAATCACCGAAGTTACATATTTTGCACGATAAGGTCAAATTAGAGATCGGATAGTTATAAATATATTTACACGAGCAATGTATCTAGTGTGAAATGAAGAATAAAAAAGTCTTTAATGTCTCTGAATATTAGTTAGAATTTCCAGGAATAATAATTTACGCAATGAGGAAAGACGTATACACATTGACTAATATTAAAAATTTATCAGACTAGATTCAAACGCATGTGACAGAATGAGTTCATAATCAATAACAACAAAAACTATAAACAGCTTTTTTCGACTACTACTCAATGAATATTTAATACAATCAACTCACTCTTAAAATGTGTTAGTCAGAACTGTAAGATGCCTGTGTTGACACCCGTAACAATACGGAAAGCATGGATTTCTTAAAAGCTACTGATACACATATCAGAAAATCTATTCTTAAAGCTCCTTATCAACCAGAAACATTTCATTGATGTAGGAAGCAACGATGCTTTCAAAATACTCAACCATTGGATGAAATTGATATTATATTTTAGTCAAATAATGCGTACTGTACAACACCATCAAATAACTTTCTTATGCTTGTTTCACTGTTAATTTGGCCATCAAACCACATACAGGAATAACACAGAAAGGGTACAAAAGAAGTAACGAATGATAATACACTGTCTGAAGGGTCTTTGTTGTTCGACCGGGTTTATTATACTAAATACTTCAGGTCAGACTTTTAGTCATCATGTAGTTATTAGTAACTCAGATTTTTATTAGTGAACAAGGAACGGATTTGTGCATATAATTATCATTAGAACGGAGGATAAAGGCCGAATCATACGGCTAAATCGTCAACTTGTAGTGAACATGTAAAAAACTTTTCATTACAATTTGTAATGGTATGTTACCAGCTGACCATCATCAGATATTTAGACACCATTTCGACTAAGGTATGTTCAATATAGTTTTGTTGTACAGTCGAACGATACGAGACACTTATGCAGAACCTAACTATTTTGTTATATGTTTAATATTTATTTGTAATAAATAAAAATTTGAGGGTACTTCCGTTTATATCATGAGGTGTGTTGTACAACCAGAAATTAAAAATCGATGAAAAGCTATGTTAACGTCATTTTTGAAATTGTCGATAGTATGAACACATACACCCATGACATCGTATCGTGTGATGCGCTTCACAGGGCTTAAATTGCTTTTAACTGTTAATTGAAAATAACTTTCAGATAAAGCAAAATCTCTATTAAACTAATGAATATCGATTTCCTGGAAAATAGATTAAGAATGGCTTATAAATAATCGCTCCCTATAAATCATGTCATATTGATCCACTGAACTATCTCTCTTCTTATTCGAATCATAGTTATAATAACGTTGATTAGTTTCATATGTCGAGGATGTGTCAAAGTAACTGATTATATTAGTCTCTAAAGAATTTCTATATATAAACGTCATACTTAAAAGCTTACTTGGAAACAAACTAATGATAAATTATGATCTTGACAGATATCAAATATATGTTCACATTACGCTATTTTTGTCTTTGTCGTAGTAAGCCATAGACAAGCCGCATTCGCTGGTTTATTCCTCACTCTTATTTTCGGTATGCCTTCTGCAATAAGCATAAATGTTCTTACAAATCAGGTTAGTTGCAAATAATTACTTTGTGAGCTTCCATCGTAACAAAATATTCCTTGTTTTGTGATCTTGTCTTGGTTCAAACATTTATAAAAGTAGGTTTTTATGTAAACTAAGCTTTTAAATCATATACCTATTGTTAAGATAGTTTTCATTAATGAGCTGTTTGTAGTATAGATCCATTTCTATACATGCTTAAAATTTTCAACATAAGTGATGTGTACCAGGAATCAGTAAGTTGCCACTTCCACTAATATACACCCAAGTCCGTAATATCATGACTCTTATCTGAGAATTTTCACGCATTTAGTGATGATGACAGATCAAAAAGGATCGCTTTTCTTTTCCCGTTTATAAGTAATAATTATGTCTTTTTTTTTGCAATTTCGCATTATTTTCAGTTGTTCTCGAGTATTTAACAAGTGGAATGAGTGAATATAAAAGGATTTCCTGAATATAAAAGCTGCAAACTATGATAAGACATTTAGCGACTACAATACATATATAAATTCAGGTGATAGGTTTCACTAGATACTCACAAGAGAGTATCATATTTCTGTAACACCTGAAAAATTATCTCATCTTTATAAACCTAATTATACTTTATTTAGATTTTTCAAAATTCCATTAAAGTCTAGAAGATCATTATGATCACTAGGTATACATACACACGGCATCATTTAAAATAATGACCAAAAGTTGATTTACTTAGATATTATGACTGAAATATGACTTGGAGGAAATCATTCAAGGCAGGTTCTAGTACTGATAGTTCCTACCCCAAAAATCCTAACTTCGTATGTAATAAAGGCCAAGTAATTGTAATAACTAACGCAGGTTTGAAACAGATTTCAAGAACAGTACATTTAAATAAAGTGAGAGAGTTTTATGCTGCGTTGCGATTGTATCAGCTTAATTTTCCAACCACGATCACTTTCTGACTTTCACCACCGTCACTGAAATAATGACTAAATTTCAATATACATTATTCTTTATATTGATGCTAATCTTTCACTTATAAACCCAGCCATTTTAAAATCATTCAAGGATTTAAATGTACTAAGCAATGGTGTGCGTAATTTAGGAAGTCTAGAACGTTTTTCTTACTACTCAGATGAAAAGTATTACTCATAAATCAACTTCTATGATGTAACGTAAAAAAGTAAACGTGTTGAACATTTTAATAAAGTCGTTTTCACGGAAAATTATGTAACTTGTCAAAAAATGATATCTAGCTCCTCTTAGAAATAAATCACTAACTAATTTCTTCCTTTCGAAACTACACTATGTGTGACTGATTAGGTGTTTAAGAAGCTACCGATACATTCAACTTGAACTTTCTGAGTAGTAAAGACTGAAAACTTCCTATCTTCTTCCCTAGCCGTTGGTTAATGAAAAATGCATAATGAATAGTCAATTTGACGAATATACTAAACAAAAAGAATTGATTATGAATACACCCAAAATTGTTAGAAATTCTATAAAACTTGGTATAACTAGTTTTCACTGGAACAGATGTCACATCTAATACCTTTTTGAAAATCTCATTTGCCTCAGTATCTCATCTCGCTTTTATGTGTATTTGTACTAACTGGTACACGTGATTATCTGGATTCGTTTATATCGCTAATTACAACTTTTTTGATGTATTATTGAAAGTATCTTAGTAAGTGCTTTTAAACTCATGTTCTAATTTGTATGATATACTAATAGTTTATGAGTAAAATCCTAACGATGCTTATGACGATTTTGTTTGGTTCTGTTTGAATACTGAAACGTTTTATAGGACAATGTTTGGGGCTTTGCACTTATGCTATCTGGTTTAGCCATGGCTGGTTTAGTACTGATTTATGGTCCATTGAAATATAGAAGAATCATTGTAAATGACTTTGGGATCGATGACTGGAAATTGCCTATTGTTTGGGTGTTTATGATAAGGTTTGTTAAATATTATGATAATTTCATTTTTCGGTATTGATTGTTATTGTAAATATATGTATTTTTAAGCTAGTATGTTGTGGTTAACATTGTGGGAAACGGTGATTGTCTGGGTGTGAAAAATGATGAGCATGAGATTATCTAGAATGATTGTTTGTGAATATTTGTCGAATTTGAAAATAGGTTTTCATAGATGTATGGTAATATTTCCCAAATAAATGTAACTTTAATGGATTGCTAAACAGCTGTTTACTCATGACCAAGGATTTTTAGAACTAAACATTAACGAATCTATAATTGTGTCGAATTTTAAGTGTTTAAATCCGATCCATGAAGTCAATAGAAAAAGCGGAAGTTCTACTCAGACAACAAATGATGATAGCGCTACATCGCAAAACTATCACAAGTTTAAATGCAGACCACTGGAATTGGGTATATTGCTCTAAAAGTATACAAGTCACCAAGAGACTCGAAAGTCCTGGATTCATCTTTACATAGGTTTCCGAGAACGCATTAGAGAGGAAATTGAAATTAAAATGTGACGCCCGTTCAATTCTAAATGTTTCTAAGCTAACGTTAGTACTTTGAAAAAATTCATATACTAATATGAACTTTTAGATATGTTTATATTTGTAATTATCAACAATATAAAGTAGACTAGTGGTTTACAAAAGTTTTAAATAGCTGACTATAAGGTATCTAGTAACTTTCCAAAATTTGTAACAGTGGATTTTAAAAAAGTGTAGATTCTTATTATATGTACAGCTGTGTCCTAGTGATTGCGACTCTCGACTTCCAACTACTAAGTCGCAGATCTGAGACCCTACTATAGTACGGATGAAACTGTAGGATAACTGGTACCCATACTTACGTTTTGTCTTGAGGCCAAGTACATGGAACTAATGGATCAAGTTATTCAGATAAACAAAATCATAAAAAAATTAATAAAAAATCTATTGATCGGTAATTTAGTTCCTTTTACTGAGTATCTGAAAGAAATTAAATTGTGAAGTTGTAGTAACTATTCAGCTCTAAGTTATCTTTATTAAATCAGTGACAAACATCATAAATCATATTAGAAAATTACCGTCAAAAATGTAAAATACCCATAAAATCGATTCCTATTACCCAGTAATATGTGTAAAAAAATAGCTAAAAAAATATTTATTATGAGAAATCCAATAGTAAATATTTCATTTTAAGAATACCAGTTTTTGAAAAAACTGTCAAATCTATGTAAGAAATTTTTCTACTTAACATTTTGATTACACATCATGAAGTACTGTAACGGATAAGAACAGTGTGCACAAATCACATGAAATTCTTTGATAGGCATGATTACATAAAAGGAAAAAAACCAGTTGTAGTTAACTTAGTGACGAAATAATTTAAGCAAGAGAAACATTTCAGTAAAGTTAGAATGTGACTAGAAGTAAAATTGGTAGATGTACATTTCGTCCTATTAAGCACATGTTAGCTAAACGTATCCGTGTATCCATATTATTATTCACACCAACACAAAATACAGCACTTTTTCTTAAATCTCAAACGCATTACCTACTAAACTGATGGGCTCAGATAGCCACTAACTCGTCCAGAGAATTCGCAGAAATTAAGGTTTCCCATCGTTGATAGTAAGGAAAGAAAAATAGATACTGATTAAATGCACTTGTTAATATCAGCAACGATAGATAAAAGTGCTGAGTGCTTTCTTCTATATGGGGTCGTGGATGAAGATTGTTGAGGCATCCCTAACGGGGACTGAGTATACACGCAGTGTTTGTTAGTATTCGATGATTCTGCAGTTAGTATTAGTTTGTGGTAAAAAACGATTAGAAAAGTGAAAAATTAAACCAACACTGAGATTAAAATGTGCCTTCTGGCCAACATAAGTAGACAACAGGACAACACGAGCCACAAAACAAGCTTATACTCTTTTATTCCATTAATTAATTCATTTTATCGTATAGTATTGCATACACTTAATCTTCTTTACTACCACTGATATTAAACTACATCCACAACTTTATTACTTATCTTGATCGTTTCATCTTTCTATGCTAACGTAGTGAGGTAACTTGAAGTGATGCACACATGTCAGACTCTGCGTTACTTTTGACTGCGTAATTAAAGCATGATTAAGTACTACATGTGAATGCTATCTGCATTTCCTCACTGAATGTTTTAGACAATAATTTCAAACTTAGTAATTGAAACGGTATTGTAATAAATAAAATTTATGTTTTATGTCAATTTGTTACGTCAAATCTCTCTAACATACACCGAAATTCTTTATTATATTAACTTTCCTAAGTATTAATCACATATTTTCCTGTATGATGAAATTTTCTTTGCTTATGGTGGTTAAAGAAAAACTGACTATCTCAGCTACTGGGTGCGATTAGTGGTCAACTGCTCACATAAAATGCATTACTTGTTTCCATTCTGCTATTTAGAACACTAGGAAACGAATAAAGTACTTTAAATGGTTATGCATTATGGTCTGGCTTTAAAACTTGTAGGATTATTTACATAAATTACAAGACTATGATCCCCTCCCTTAAGTAATACACCGTAATATGTAAAGAACTAGTACATTTTTGGCATAAATGAGCATAACATGTCCCGGATTAACTAATCATGATCTGTGGACGGAAAACTATGGACTAACAGTATTAAGTAGAAGATTACAATTAGGATAATACAGAAACATGAGAATATGTCTACGTTAAAAACTGTATAAGCCGAATCGCTGAAGAATAACTACCAAAGTTTCTCATTTCTATTGGCATATTTATACAGCAAAGGTTATTTGTTTATTTACACTTTTCACTTCTACGATAAAGAATCTAATTTTTTTCACTCTTAACAGCGTCTTGGTACCTTTTTCTGGGACCGGATTAATTATTTGGTGGGCTTATGATTTAATAACATCTAATCCCAAATGGTATCAACTTACTTTGGATTCAATGACTACAACACTACTTGAGGTAAAAACAAGCAAATAAGTTCAAAATTTGTTTATTAACAAAGAAAATATCTTTATTTTTCCGATTTTCTATAAACAGTAATTGTAGTGGTAAGAATCAATTCTTAATTTTCACTATGAAATTACTCAATCTGAAAGCTATTTTAAACCAGAGAACACTCTAGGATACACAATTCGAAAATACTGGGTGTCAGACAATTGTCACTAGCGTCAGTGCATATCTGTTGTGATATTTCGCGAATTGACTGAGGTTAGAAATGAGGACTATTAAATGCTAATCAACAGTCTGAAAATTTAGCGTTTACGTCACCTAGGCTCAATTCCTGGTGAGTCCATTGATGTGTAGTATTTAGATCAATACTATGGATAACTAGATGTCTTATACTTTCATGTTTTCCATGGGTGCCCAACCAGAGTCATTCCTTGATGTGAAACTTTAAAAATACACAAGTAATCTAAACAACACACTTTCCATTAAAAATTTGAATACAAAGTAATAAATCACTGGTTGTATCTAACAAATACTGAAATACATCATAAACCGACAATTGAAAATGTGGCTAATTGGATTCCGATTCATAAAAGCCGTTGGGTTTATTAATATTGCAAACTAGTAGATAAGCACTAATAAAATAAAATTGTCAAATTCTTTATCATTTTGGTGTCTCAGCTGCACACTATACTTCTGCAACTCTTCGCCTGAAGTTCAAAATATGCATATGTCTGTACACTTTATTTGCCATTAGTGATAATAACAATAATAGCAGTGAAGAGATATCTTTAAAGTTTAAGGCATTCGACTTTTAGTTAAAGTTGTAGGTTCAAGGTTGAAGATGTGGATAGTATTGTCAGCTTTCACACTACGTGGGGCTCAAAGACATGTTGACATAATTAGTAAATAAGTAAATCAATGATAGCAATATTTTTATAATACAAAACTGACGTTAACTTATGTGTTCACCCCTCCCGTCTTTTTTTACAATCACTTTAGTGGTTCATTATTTTCCTCATTTTAATCACCGCAAATGCCGTAGCAGTTTGGCGGAATATTGATTTCTTTCATAAAGAGAAACAAAGTGGTTATGATCCACACAATCCAGACTATATACCAAAAGATGAATTACAGTCACTTGATGAATTCTTTATTGTATCTTCAGATAGTGTATATATGAATAGTGTAAACCAAATGCAAACAAATTTGTAATTAGTATGTAATATTGTATTATCTTATACATTTATATGATTAACACAGATTAATCATATATATATATATCCTATTTTAAATAAAATGAAGAAACTTTTGTTACTTCTACACTCTTCTATTTCGCTCTCTGTATACGAAATGATAATCTTACAAATAGACAGTTACAACGTAGAACTTGGTACATGCATACGTCAGTTCAAGTTGCCATGCCTCAAGTAGCAGATAGAGATTAAATTATCGGATCAAATCCCAGAGTAGGGGAGGTAGTAACAGAGTTAGTATTAATGGAAAAGAATCGAGATCGGAGATAAGATTTAAGAAAATATGATTCTGTAAAGAGAAAATTATGATAAGTTCAGAAACTTAGAATTTGCAGGAAGACAAGGAGTGGATGCACCTGCGCCATTGCCAACGATTTTGAGCCATATCACCTAAGGTCTCTAGCCATTTATTACGAGCGTCACGCGAGCCCCAACCAGGTAGTCTGCACCTATTAACATGGCTCAGCCCAACTGTCAATGACTTCATGGACTGGTGCCATGTTTTGGTTTAACCGCCCCTAGCTTTCCTCCAGCCTAATCCTACACCAGACAGCATTGATCGTCGAGGTAGACGGTGGTCAGGCATACGTAACACATGTCCTAACCACCTTAGCTGATGAAGATTTACTACTTCATCAATAGACTTACCGTATCTACCTAGTACTCTATTCCTAACCCACGTATTGCTTACTCGGTGGTCCCAGAAAACACGAGCAATGTTTCGAAGATATCTATGATCGAATACCAGGAGCCTGCGAATATCCTCTATCCTTAATGGCCATGTTTCACATCCATAAAGTAAGACGGACCGAACTACTGCGCAGTAGACGCGTCCTTTGGTCAGTAGTCGGATGTCTAGCCTACGCCACAAATGACGCAAATTCCCAAAAGCTAATCGGGCCTTATGTATACGCGCAGAGACTTCAGCAGACACCAGACCGTCAGGGCTGATGAGGCTGCCAAGATAAGTGAAGCGGTCAACACATTCAACTGCCTCACTCCTTATCACTAACTTCGGTGCCGAATCAAGCCAATCCTGAAGTAACATTTTCCATTTAGGTGGAGAGAATCGCATCCCAAACATCCTTACATTCTTGTTTAAGGTAGTCAAAAGATTCTGCATTTTATCAGCATCTTCGCCTATATCATCTGCATATTCGAGGTCAGCAAGTTTATCTCCTGGAAGGAGGTCAACCCCGCCGAAGTCAGACGATGAAAATGTCAACTCTAAAAGTATGTCAATGATAAAATTAAATAAAAATGGGGAAAGCGGACAACCTTGACGAACACCACTTGATGTAATCAGTTCCGACGACAATCCGCCATAAGCTCTGATTCGACATGTGGTGTTGAGGTAGAGAGCTTGTATAAGGTTAATGTACTTCTCCGATACGCCTTTCAATGACAGACATTGTCACATAACCTTACGATCGATAGAGTCAAATGCCACCTTAAGGTCAAGGAATATGACTATTGTTGGACGTCTAAAAGTGTGTCTATGTTCCAGAACCTGCCGAAGTGTGAATATTTGGTCTATACAGCCACGTCCAGATCTGTAACCACCTTGGTTCTCCCTAGTTTGCTCTTCACGAGCTTTAGTTAGGCGTCGAAGTATAATTGAAGCCAATATTTTGGACACTATATTCGTTAAGCTGATTCCACGGTAATTGTCACAGGAGGACTTCTGTCCTTTCTTATAGATTGGAACGATAAGTGTTTGAGACCAGTAATCTTACACATAACTATATATTCATATGATTCATCATAAATTACTATAAAAATTAGGTTAATAATCTAGTTATAACTTCAAAATGCAAAACGTGTTTAACTCATAGATTCCAAATATCAGTAATTTTGAGAGTAGCAGTTCACCTTACCAGTACAAATACATCATCGTAAAGAATGATATTGATACAATATATTCATAAGAATTTTCCATCAGTTACACATTAATTACAGTAATTAAGTATGCCGATAAAATTTTAACATTATCACTACTATAATAATGTCGAATTGCATCGTTAATATGCCATTTATGTGTAAGAAACGTGTGAAGTAACTTAAATCTAACATTTATCAAGCAAAGCATATTTTCTAAGCACTTGCTAAAAAGTAAGTACAAGTTTATGCGAACATAAACATCGTTTGTTATGAAAATGGGAGCATCTAGAAAACGTAAATGAATAAAAAATAACAGTAAATAACTCACAATCCTCCGGTTGTTACTAGATTTTAATTATTCAATTACTTTCTAAGACCATTCATATAAAAAAACATTAAAAAACTAAGTATTTCTATTTTAGAAATAATCTGTCTAAACCAACTTTCAAAACCGGTGATCAGTTAATTCACGTCTTTTAAGAGCTTCCGTTATTTAAAGGGACACTGAGGAATTATTATTATTAATAAGGGTGAATATAAACTAACCAATTAATACGAAATTACAAACAGTTTCATATTTAGATTGGCAATCTAACCGCATCGAAACCATCCTTTGTAAACAAAATGTAACTACCCAGTAAAATGCAAATGATGCATTTGATTTCTCGACAGAAATGCAATAGAAAGAAACATCTTCAGTTCCCAAATATCACCATCTTAATTATAATAATATGCCAACTATCAACCAAATTATGGAAATACTTATGCAGTTGGTATAAGTAGTTATGACTGTTAAAGTCTATCCATGTCATGATTAAGATAGATATAATTTATGGCAATATTTAAACAGTATTGTGAATTAACTAAATTGGAAAGTGTAAATAGTATACTCCCTTTTCAGTAGCCTGAACTTAATGAAATAGACCACCTATGTAGTGGTGAATGCGTCGCAATAAAGTTCGAAGTACGACTAGTATCAACTATTTCTTAGTAGTTTTTTACTTTATACTTACTCATAATGCGAAAAAACTTGCTATACCAAAAGAATACAATGGTGATGATCCGTCGCCCACATAAATTGATGCGGGCGGATATATATATATCCTGAGAAAATTATTCTGGTATATATTTCATATATAAGTTTCAGAATACTTTGTATGACAGGCTGGTCGGTTACAGTTTTGAGTATCAACAAGGAAAAATTGCAAAATTTTGCTGATATCTTTAAACCCATAAAGTAAGTTAACTGTTATATGGACACATCAACTCAGTAGATGTTTTCTGGTAGAATTACTATCACTGAAATAGACACACAACGGAGCAATCCTTATATAGAAACAACCTAACTAGTGCACCTCAGTCAACGAGAACCTTAGTAGTAGTGTGTTTATATGAATTATTACAGCGGTTTTTATGCTATGCTATACTTGAAGTTTACTGGTTTGGATGTGACACTATAACCCGTAAGAGGGATTTCAAAGATGACTCTTCATACAGTAAGAAGTTCCTCGAAATGTCATTTCTAAGTAATTTTCATATTTGTCTGACATTATTAAAAAGGAATTCGACAACGCATGTCCAAGAAATAAAAGTGGAGTGAAAAAATCGCACATTTTATTCTAATAAAAACGATGATGAATTATTTCTTATCACACAAGTTTCTGAAATAAAAGTCGATTGTAAACAGACCTCATTTAATATATCTTAACTTAAGCTAAAGCAAATAGCGTTATTAGCCCTAAAGTGGGTTAGTTGTATCTTAATTTTGATCACAACTGGATTGTCAAACTATTCATGAGCGTTGTTTGGAGTCACATAGTTTAAGCAGATATTGTATTTTATAATGAAATTATTACAAAAATGTAGAGCAAACTAAGGAATCATTTATTCATAATATCATAGGATGAATAATTTTGAGCCAATTAATAGAGTACCTGAGCAATACTTCATCTAAGTTTAAGCAATGAAAGCCTGCAAAAAATCAAGATGAGCTTATAAAATATACAAACCTCCTGTACAAAGTGTAACATTCCAGTTTTAGTTTAGTGTAAGTAGACTCATTCGCTCTCATTTCACACACAAAATCATTATATCACAAGATGACTGTATGTGGTTTTTGAGTCACTATTCAGTAAATTATGCTGATGATAAGATTGCATGTTCGAGTAAAATAACCCACTTTGTAACATCCACTGACTAACACATCAACATCATACATTCAACATGTAGTGTATAACGAAAGTCAGAGCGAAGAACGATGGGAATGTTTATTAGGGGGATTACAACCGATACTAATTCAAAAGTAAAAATTAAGTATCCATGTGTAGCATGTGTAATCAACACAACCGAATAATGTAATTTGAACAAACAATCAATTAGTGTCTACATACATGAAAAATAGATAACTAAGTTACATGAAACTTATGAATTACTTAGTTTGATAATCGTTAAAAATTCATAAGAAAGATTAGGACAGTGTGCTACAATTACTTGGTCTGTTTGTATTCATTACACACCATCTGGTCTCATAAACAGTAATGATAAAGATTTCGTTATATTCATGTCAGTCAGCTTCACCATATATTTCCAAAATAGATGTAACATATGATTTACAATGATCGATCAGGGTTGTTAACTAATGTGATACCTATTGCATCATTTACTGTGATGATCGAATTCTGTAAATCAAGTTGTATGTGGTAGCCAGTCCAAGTAACTTTACATCCCGTTCACAATTTTCTGATTGAAGGTGAACTGAAGGGTAATCAGCGGGTAACCATGAGACATTAGTTTCATGCTACATAACATTCATCAGTAAAGCGCACATTTTGCATTAACATTTTATACAGTTCGTTTAGTCTTGTTTCAAATCTTTAATTTTATCATTACAATCAATAGATAATTTTCTGACTGTAATGGTATTAAAAAAAAACTATACACAGTTTGTCATGTGAAGTGTCATCAACATAAACGTGATTGTTTTAATGACGTATTTCATAACAAATGAACTTATTGCATTAACAACAAATCTCATTATTAGGAACAAGAACCGATACACTATGTGCAAATCTAATAATCTCCCATTGTTTGAAAATCTTTCGTGCATTAGATTTCCATCATAAAAATATTACGGTTTTTATTTTGCTCTTACATCTATCACTAGAAGTAGTAATAATGGTAATAATATGTCGGTCAATTTGGAAAACATGGCAGATAATTACATCGGCAGACAAATAGTAAGTTTACTTCATATAGATAATAAATAGCATACATCTGTGATAATTTCTGATCACTCAGTCCTCAAGTGACGTAGGTCCTATATTGCGAATATGACATGTTTTATTACTATCTAGTTAAACTAGGCTTATTATGTCAAAAACTGACATTTTCAACTGCAACCACTCGAAAATAAAATATGAAGTGTTGTCTTAGTTCAGGCATACGAGCAGCAAGGATCAATTACCACTATTAATCTTTAAAAGAAAAACTAATTCTCGGGCATTTACATTTATTTAGACATATTATTGATGAATCGTAAAATGTACCTTCTTACTAATTTTACGAATAACAAGTAAGGGGAGATTTAGACAATAGTTATCGAGATGAAGACTTCCCTATTTTTTAAAGTAACAACTAAACTGTTCTAGGTGATAAAACGCCAAATAGTTTCGTGACAGAAATCCATAAACTGACAGTCCTGAAGTCTCATGAGCATTCTGATACTATTTGCTTTAAATTTAGCATATCACACTTATCTGATCTATATGAATGTCTACTAACTAAATACCTTGCGTTTGCGGTGACGTAAGTTATCTTCGAAAGTGCTTGTTATATACGTATTTAAAAGGAGTCATAAACAAATAAAATTACCGAACGAACACATGAATCATTCTAAATAAACCCAACATTTACAGCATAGCTTTAGACCTCTTTAAGAAGTTGTAACATGATCATCTCTAAAATTAGAATATATGATTCCTCTAGCCAAAAGTTACTAAATTCTAACAAATGATAATAGTGACCACGGGTCAGGAGCATGTAAAGTGGGCAAGACTTATATTTTAGTATATCACACATTGTTACTATTTATAGTTACACAATCATGAAAAAGTTGTTTGAATCGTTTATGACCGCTCAAATAGTAAGAGACTACCGCAGAATTCAAAACAAGAGTACTTGACCAGTGAATTTAAGTATGTTGTTGCAAAATGCACATATTTCGACAACAAAATGCTATCTTTTCTATCTTTATTTTACTAAAAGTACTGTGCAGATGTTATGTGTTTCAAAAAGTTATGTGGATGTCTTATTGAGCATTTGAAACTATCGAGGGATCAGTATTACAGATGTTCTTCGTATCATGAAATCGAATAATACTGTTATAAGAACTTACCAATTATAATATCGAAAAACCAAACAAGGGAGAAACTGACAAGGATAGTCATTAATTAGATAAACATACAAATGTAGTTTGAAAACCATTACACACACGAACTATCAAGTATCTTCTACCAACCAGGATGGCGAAAGATTAAAGTCAACTTTAATCGATAGTTGCTACAGATGCAAAAATCATAACAACGATGGGAATAAAATCCTCATTAAAGAACAGGGTCGCCGCTTAAACTTAAGGAGTAAAAAACTGGCCAACAGTAATCCTCATGGATAGAAGTTATCATTCAACAAGGACCTCATTAAAAAATGAACGAAAAAGATCAGAATATCCATACTTCATTTCCCAAGTATACAAAAACCTCTTGTCTACAGATATGATGACGCCCAAACTAAACAGCCTAATAAAAATACGCCAAAGGCTGCTTGCCACTAAGTCCAGTTTACACATATTAAATTCAACTTACCATGCAACAACAAAATAGCCGATTAAACTCCTTAAACGACCTAACCCAACAAGTAAAGTATAGCGTAAAAGACAGTTTTCAATTCGTAGACAAAAAACAGAATATGAGGGTTAGTCATCATCATCAGCAACGTAGAACCGGGCACAAACGCCTGTAGGTTCAAGTTGCCATACCACACTAGCACTACGAGAATATTGAGGTAACGTATAGACAGAATACAAGAGGGAAGAGTAAAGTAAAGATGTCTAGAAAATAACAATAGAATTTAAGATTTAGATGAGGTTAAAGAGTGAATACACTTGCGCCACCGTGACCGATTCTGAGCCATATCGCCTAGTGTCTCCAGCCATTTGTTGCGATCATCACGCGGACCCCAACCAGGTAGTCTACATCTACCTACATGGCTTAGACCGGTAGTCAAGGGCTTCATGGACTGGTGCCATGTTTTGGGTTGGCTGCCCCTAACCTTCCATCCTACTTCAGCCCTAGCTAACATGGCGCGACGGGGTAGACGGTGGTCGGGCATGCGCAATACATGTCCTAGCCATCTCAGTCGATGAAGGTTAATGACCTCTTCAACTGATTTACCGTGTTTCCCAAGAACCTTTTGTCTAACCTCACTATTACTAGTCCGGTTATTCCATGGTATACGAGCGATGTTACGAAGATTCCTATGGTCAAATATCTGGAGACGACGCATATCTTGAGTTTTCATGGCCCACGTCTCGCAGCCATATGTTAAGATGGTGCGGACTGCTGCACAGTACACCCGGCCTTTCGTTGAGACACGGATATCTCGTCTGCGCCACAAGTGCCGTAAATTGGCAAATGCCAATCGGGCTTTCTGAATCCGCGCTGAGATTTCGTCAGACACCGACCCACCAGGGGTGATGAGGCTTCCGAGATAAATGAAGCGATCAACGCATTTAATTACTTCACTCCCTATAACTAATTTAGGGGAAGCAGGCCAGTCCTGGAGTAACATTTTGCATTTGGGAGGGGAGAAGCGCATCCCAAATATGCCTGCATTGTTGCTCAAGGTGTTCAAAAGACCTTGAATGCTGTGAGCGTCTTCACCAAATATGACTATATCATCTGCATATTCTAAGTCGACAAGAGAGCCTCCTGGAAGGAGATTAATTCCTGAGGACTTAAAAGAAGTGAGAGAGATTTCTAACAGTACATCTATGATGAAATTAAATAAAAATGGGGATAAGGGGCAACCCTGACGGACTCCACTTGAGGATGAAGTTTCTCGTGACATCATAAACTATGATCTCATAAGATGTATCCTCATTATTTACCAATGGACCCCTAATAAGAATAAGTGGTTTAATTAGTAATTAACTCACTAATAAAGGAAACGAAACTGGAATCCTAGCTGTTTTCTTGAGAAACTTGTATTAAAATGTACAATGAATATAAGGTTCCTGCTCAACAAGGAGTTTTAAAGATAGTGTGAGGATATTGAGATGAGATTACTACTAGGTTCAATCCAAATGGATTTTTTCTTGCCTACATTGACCGTGGCGTTATAACAAAGCACGAAAAACAATTTAATCAATAGTATGAAGTAATACCGAATTAAGTGTGTTAAGTAAACCTTCGGTTGAGTAAAGCAGCAACTGAAAAGTAGATGCACACGCGTACGTAACTTATTAGGTTGATAGAAATAATAAATTAACATATGAATCTGATTTGGTAGGAATACGATGATTGAAATAACGAATGAACGTTTTCGACTAACTCACTACAGAAGTAAATACCTTAAATAATTCGTATTTTAATTCAGATGTTACAAATGGAAAGGTGTAAATCATTAATAAAAATTTTCGATTGAACGTCATTTAGAATGCTGAATAATCTTTAAATTAACATTTCGCTGAGTGCATTTTTTCTAAACTATAGACAAAAGTCACCGGTTATTTAGTAACTAAAGGCGATATTTATACAAGCTAAAAGGATGAACTCTAAATTTGAAATTAGATTTCATCTAGCTTCTTAAGTCGGCTGGCTTCAATCCCACTAAGTTTGAAATAATAAAAATCTTCGCACTTTTTAACCCAGATATGACCAAATCGCTTTCACCCTAAAAACTGCAAAAATCTACCTAAAATTAGCCTTATCTTTACTACATCTGATTAATTTTATATTATCTTAAGCAATATGTAATCAATCCATAAACGTTCCATCTGATTAGTGATAAAACTGTTGTTACTCTCGTCCTAATTTACACAAATCTACTCCAAGCATTAACGTTGCAATTTATATAATCCACTTCGATATTTACAAACATTAGCAGGCTTATCCGAATAACAGTTCTACATTACTACTCTATATTTTAATAATACATCTGCTTGGCTATTCGTTTAGTTGGAACTTAAAACTGCATAACATGTTAAGAATTTAATAAAATTCTCCCATCATATATATATATATATATATATATATATATATATATATATATATATATATATAATGATGGAGATATTTCTATAAACTGAAATATGATTTTCGGACGGCAGTAAAAATAAGGTAATTGGACAAAGTCAACTAAATTCCTAAAACGTGACTGAAAACAAGAAACGAGCAAGATAATTGAAGGACCTAGTTATTATGAAAAATGACTATTAGGACCGAAATACTAGATATTAACTGTATGACTGGAATTGTAAAGGAATTTGCCACCATTCACTTGACAATCACATCGACGACCTAAAGGTATTAAATAAGTGGTCTGACATCATTACCTGATTTTGAATTGGGGAAGTCTTGCGTTGATGCGACACAACTACTTGAACTCAAAACATACAGTTACATATCTTTTACTTGTCCAGGTTCTTGTTCGTCTTCGTATCACGATGTTGTAGTTAAATTTATCCCTATGTTATTAAGAAGTGTAGTGGTTTCAGCTAATATAACATATCTTTAAATGTTAAGATACATAATACTTTAAGGACACACGTTGCAAAACGGACCATTAAAAATGTTTTAGATATAACAAATACAACTGCTAGCAAGCAATAATTTAAATTGTATCTGTTAAGGATAAAAATGTCTATGTCTACTGAAATCAAGATAGCTAGAAATCAGTCATTAACAAAATAGAATTCAGCAAACATGCTCATAGAGCCAAGTTATCACATCGCACTAGCACAGACATGGGATTATCAAGGTGAAGAGTAGAAGCAGTGATGTTAATGAAACTGGATACTGACACAGTCAAAGGAATATAGTTCAACGGTAAAAAAAATCTAAAATAATTTATTACAATCAAGAGTAGTTGTAAATGACTATGCCAACAGACTGACCCGGTGAGTCATATATGTCAAAGAGGAGGCTTCTTCTGTACTTCGGACATCCCTTTGCGAAACGCCTCCTTCACCTGATCAATAAGATCACTCCCTATGTTTGTTTGCTTAGATGATGCATCTAGCACTAAGTGGTTCATTCAAAAATTTGGATAATCTCTTACTTTTCTGTTTTGCTTCCAGAAACATGCGCACAGTTGCACGAGCGACATATCTCACGGGTTTACTATCTGCTAACTAATATTATAAATTAGCAATAAAAGTTCAAACCCTTCGTGTCACATCCGGGTTAGAAAAGTAGGCTCTAAATACAAATGTTAGCAACAAAGGAATTTCGCTTACATCAATATGCGTAACCACATAATATTGGTATGTATTTACCTCTTCAGTATAGCAGTTCCAGTTAAGCTGTTCCAACAGCTACGAAAGCTGACATCCCCTGTAAACAGATGATAGAGTCGATTAATCAAATAAATAACAAGTATCAAGAGGAGGAATCAGATATGGAACTTAAAATGCTTTTCCAACTGCAAAATCATCTTAAGTATCACACGTTTGAAGGTGGTAGTTTGCAACTTGGCACCAGTGCGTTAAAAAGGCCAACAGTTACTAAATATTAATTACTATCTTAAGACATAAGCTTTTCACTTTTGATGTCACAAGATTTAACCCGAATATGGTTAGTGTCTCAAGACTAATAATCTACAACTTTGTAGCAGTCAATAAGCAAATCACACAGCACATCATGCAAGCTATGTAGCTTTCTTACCAGTGGAAAAATTAACCAAAAAAAACACTAGGATGTCGGTGCGGAACATCTAGAGATTTGAAGGTAATGAGCGGCTGTCAAATTTTTGTTTCGTGCTGCGGTTCACCGAACCCTGGTTCTCTGTCTTAAGAACAAAATACATCGAGTGGGCCGATATCATCTGGTATTACAAGTACCTCTACAATCAGGTTTATACCCAGATTATCGAATAAGAAAACTTTCTAAATGACACTAGTTTGATTAAGCTTTAACCACTAAGCTTCAAACACACAAAACCGTAACCATAATCGAGTACACAGAACAGAGATATCCCGTCCAAGTCCTAATAATGAGGAACGACTATCAATAACAACAACAACTTGGACTGTAAGTAGAAACAGCTCATGTGATCGAAGTGCTCAGAAAAATCCGATACTTTCTACGAAATTCTTAGGTACATCAATAATGGAAGACGAACTAATCAAATGAGCGACTATTGTACAAATCGACTCAACTGAAGCAGAACCAACATGTTGAGAACCGGTCAGCTCCTAATTCTACGTTTGAGAGGGACGAATTGTTGTGTTTATTCAATCAGTAGCCATCTGGTCTGAGATGATGACGACATACATAATCAAACAAGGACGGTACATTGGTCTATGTGTACACCTAGTTTCAATAGCGAAGAGGACTTCACAGCTGCCAGACTCCTAAAAAGCTCCGTTAAGGATGGCTTGGTCTAGATAAGTAGGTCTGAATTCAGGCAGTACTGACTGAGCAACTGGCTCAAATGCACCAATCGTTTGACTTACTATGGAGCTGCAGTCCAGGTAATTCCAAAGTTTCTAGTCCTCAAATGGACCCGTTATTATAGTATAATCTCTATACATGTATGTTACTAAACGATAGTGGCAGACGAATAAAACTGAGGAAGTGGTTTTTAAAATTAATGAAACAAACATCCATGTTGACTGTAGGACGTATGTTGCATAGCTTTCGTAGAGATCCACTAAACATAATAGCCTAATATTTCCACTTCACTTTTTTCTCGTCTCTCATTACTAATAATACAAGCTTAAAGTTCACAAATGTAGCTTTAGAGAAAATAAACCAAAATAACTAAAGACAGTGACCGTCGAAAATTGCGCTCAAATTCTATTTTGATTCCTATTGGTTGGTTTCTTTTAGGTAGTTGGAGGCAAATTCAAGGAATATGCCACTCAGTGTCAAGCCCTGTTAACGAATTACGACACTACCCAAACAACCAGTAAAGTGTAAATAAAAGCCAATTTCAATGGTGAACAAAGGGTAAATAAATACGACAATGTAACATTTTACTCCTATCTGGTGTAATAAATAGACATGTGTATTTATTTACTAAGTGACCTCCCATAATTTGTCTGGTTTGACAGCAGTACATTTCAGGGTCTTGACCTGGGCGTACTTTGATGCGTCACCTGTCTATAAAGTCAGCCTAAATAGTCTACTTAAAGTGTAAATTTGTAGACATACGCCTAAATAGTCTATCTAAAGGCAAATTAACGATAATTCACACTTTGTTCGCCTTGATTTACACTGAGCTCGCCTTTATGTATACACAGTTTGTTGTTTGGGTTTGGTACAGGTGAACAGATTGAAATGTAGTTTGCCTTTAATTCTTGTCTGTTAAACCGATAGTATGACACTTCGATACTTTTGGACGGTTTGAAATGTCATTTCTTCATAACCATTTTACGTAATATGTATTGCTGCAGTTGAATACATCCACACTATTTGACATGTTCTTTTCATACAGCTGTATGCTAGCAGTAATATTTTTTACACAGTACATAGCTTTATCAAACAATGGGATGAAATGTCTATTTGGTGACACCCAGATGATCAATTATGTAATTTATAAATGTCATCTCTAAATGCAACCCTGGTGAACCTCGGATTATTGACTTTACCCTTATATGCACAATGCCAAATGTTGGGCAGTATTTTGGTTCACTGGATTAAGAACCAATCAATATCAAGTGTGCCTGACAGTGCTTTGTCTATGCATGGTATAAATTCAACTGGTTTATAATGACTCCCATTGTTAAGTATTGTTATAAGATGGCTGGATGTTGCCTGAAAACGACTTGCCGAGTGATAGCTCTAGTATTGTCGTGAGCGGATCGTCCAACGTAGGTGAACTTTTTCGACGAATTATGCTGTCTCGAACTTTTCCTACTTGGATACAGTTTCATCAGGCACTGGGGGAGTTCATGAGTGTAAGTGTTATTAAAATTAAGTAATCTATTTCAGGAGTCGAACACTTAGTACGTTGTCACTTCAAGTCGTTACCTAGACAGGTCCGGTGACATGAAGTACTAGTATGCGCTATACTAATGCACGTTCGGTATCTCACGTCCTCCTCGGGGTGCTGGACTTCATAATAAGGGGCGAGTTCGTTTGCTCTTATGATACTAATGCTCTATTAGGTGTAAGTATTTAGGTTGCCAGTCAAAAATAAGAGTGCGGTACTCTCCACCTAGATATGAAATATCACACTTCCAGACAGAGCATAACCATTCATGCACTACCACCTTTATGGTAACAGATTGCTAGAGACGTAGATTGTGCGATACTGAGCGTTGTGTTATTCAACCTCTTGTCGAGAGGAACACGGATCCTCTCGAAGTTATGGATCTGGCGCATGCAGAACTTGGCATGGTCCTCCTTTACAGTGATATCAGAAATGTGAGGACAAAGGTCTACGAACGTAAGATTTATGTATGTGTAAATTGTCCAGGTATTGGTAATCTTAATGACCTTATACGACGTTCAAGTACAATTGGGAAGGTTGGGGTCCTTCAGGACAGTGGTGGTAATGTTTCAAAAATCATCTTTGCACGGAACGACATGGTTAGTCTTTATGGAAAGTTCTCAGAGGTTGTTGGTATCGACTCCACATATAAAACCAATAAAATGGGGTATGTCTTATGTAGTATTTTTTATGAAAACTTATAAGTGGCCTTTGTATCAGTTTGTAATAACCGATGGTTTTGGCAGAGGACGAACTGTATTATTTGCATTGACGCGAACCGAAAAACGAACAGACATAAAGCAGATTCTCCAGTCGTTCAAAAATATAATGGGTGACACATCGAAAACAACCACTTTTACTGTTGACTGTGCACCTGGACAACTTCGTGCTCTGAACGAAGAGTTCCCAAGAGCCTCGATCATTCTATGCTTGTTTCACGTATGCCAAAGCTTCCGGAAGAAAGTAATTTCACTATATGGACAAAAGCTACCGTTTAGTTTTCAAACCCACTTGTCAAAAAATGGTTGTATCGAATGGCTCATACGCGTAGTTACGCCACGTATGTTACTTAATGTTAAATTATTGTTTAGATTTTGGCATTGTGTCCGGATTATAGACCTTATTGATCGGGCTGCTGGCGAATATATACGTTCATATTGGTTGAGGTCACGGTCATACTGGGCTGCTTCTCACAATAGATTCACCCTATCGATGGGTAACAATACCAGCAACCGAGTGGAAAACTCTCATCGACAACTGAAGCGTTACTTGAGGAAAAACGACCTCATAGAAATGGCAGTCTGGAGATAGATTGACCATGACACACAAAGAAAACATATGCAAGGCACGTTTATGCTTTCTAAATATTACAGATATGATGTAAGTCCTATCCAGATACCGTTATTCCATTTAGATTCCTGAGAGCCTTAAGGTTATATTAAGGCGCCTGACACCCTTTGCAGAAAGAAAGGTTGTTAAAGACTACGAGCGTCATCGGCTTGATGATTTCTTTGCGAACTTAACTACCGCAAGGTTTAAGGAAGGCTACCACAGATTTTTTGTCGATCTCCATCTTGTTACTTGCACGTGTTGGTTTTATTGTGCATACAGACTTCCGTGTAGACACATCGTGTCCACGTTTTTATCCTCACTATTGCATTTCGGTACTTTAGTTTGTTACAGTTTTTATTTCTAGATATATTATGCAATAGTGAACGCTGGACCAGAAGTTATAATGTTTTTCATGAGTTGCCACAAGTTGTCCGTCAAGTACCGGAAGCGAGTGTTGAATTCCGCAATAAGTATCAGCGTCTTCGTGCACGCATCGCACACCTAAACAAAATAGACCCAACGCGAGCAATCCAAGCAATCAATGGATCACAACGAAGCGTCGACAGCTTGTTCCATGAAGCTACCAACAATGTTGTAAGGTTAAGTCATGCCCCAACACAACGCCGCTCGCGATAAAACGTTCCTTCGCTTATGGAATTAAAGACCTTTAGTTCCAATTTTTTCCTTTACGTATTTTTTCTAATTTGTAATACCTTTCAAATGAACCACTTCGTCACATAATGTTGTCCTTAACTTCTCTAATGGCTGACTGCCATATTGAAATGCACATAATCAGATTTCCAGGAAGTATCTTATTTTAAGTGGTGCTTGGTACAGTGGTATTATGTCTTTTAAATATCATTGACTCGTAGTGTTGTGTTTTCGATAATCAGTATTTTTCGACAGCACCACCAAATAAGTTAAAGTCAAGTTTTCTTCAGACTGCATTTATTACAAGGCCGTAGACTGTTTAGAAGATAGCCACTTACAGCTATTACAACCGAGACGGAAAATATGCGTGATAAATTGTGCTAAGGAAAACTAATCGAAGGCCTAGCTGATATCACATCTTTTGAACAATCTCATGTGCATATAGAGTTCCATTACCATATTTTAAGTGCGAAATACCGATAGCTAAGTGACCTTTGCTTTCCAAAAGTTATTCATAGACACGATAGGCGGTATTCATTATAATCAGCAAGTTAATCACCGTGAAGCATATGGCAACGTATGTTAGTTATCATTATCTCCTACGACGCTCGTTACTTCTCTAAATTACTAACTAGATTAAGCCTGGCCAGTATCCATTAAATTGACTGTAATTAAACTAACTTGAATTTTATAGTTATAATACAACCTTAAATGATAATATAGTGGTCTTACTACGCGAAATTCATCGACATTTCGAGGTGGTGAGGATTCTGTTATATTCATCACTTGTACTGCGAGTTGTAGTAGGAGGATTTTTTACGTCTGTCCTTTTAAATTGTAGAATTTTTTTCTATATCCTCATCAATCAAAACAAAGGTTAATTTTGCAGTCCTTGAGACGACTTAGTGACGTATGTTTGGATGAAGCGAACTAGTAACCTCATTGTTATCAATAAATCCGTAGGTGGTTACATTGGGAAACTCTTGATTTAAGATGCTTGAAGTTGGTTTCTTGGCTTTCATGAAAGATGTGGTTATTTTCGAATCAAAGTTTCTATAAATAAAATTACACTTTGCTTCTTGCCTCTAATAAACAAGTAAGGGACTTAATAGTTCAATGATCTCTTGAGTTTCCCAGTTGAAACACTTTTTAAAAGTTTCTTATCCTAAAACTCTACGGGAACGTTTAATAATGTTCTTGTAATTGTCAAATTTACGAACAAGAAAATATATGGCGCGCAATTATAGCATACCACTACACTCTATTTATTTCAAACCTACCAGATAAAGTGACACTAGCCTCTGTTTTGTTCAGAGCTTCCCTATCAGTTATATCTTTCATTAGAGCAGAGGCAGTATAGTCATAATTAGCTCAACTCAACGGTTTGTTTGCGTAGTAATCATAATGGCTGGACGAAACATAAAACAGGATTCAAAGTAAGCATAAAGAATGGTTTACTTCCAATTGACTTGTGTTTACTTAGAAATAATACTTGTGGAAATCCTTCAGTTGGCTTAATTGCTGAATCCGGTTTTAATATATCTCTGAAGACTCATTTGGACCGTCAGTACTCACCTTACGTAAGCTCACCCCTGATCTTAGCCATCAACCATCGACTGACATTAGTAAATCAGCACTACAAGACACTCAACGATATTCGTAGTCATCTAGTAAGGCAACCTTAAGTTCAGCTTCCTTTTCTGTTTGCAAAACTTTTACGACACACTTGGCGGCAAAATTAATTTCTGCACTTTGGTGACCTTGGCTCATACCACTGTGATCGTACTCATGGTTGTTTTGTCTTATTTTTTGATAGGCCAAGCATTTAAAGAAGATTGATTATCTTCAAAAGCTATTTATCTGTAGACTATTTCGGTATTTTGGTTATATTCGAGGTGAACAATTTATTTCTATTACCACTCAGCTTCTCTAGCCCTGTCCTCCCATTTGACACATTAACCATTGTTATATCGTTTCTCGTTTATGAACTATGGTTAATTGATTGTGTATACGTTACTCCAGTTCACATCCACCATTGCTCCTATTTTGTATTGATGCTAGTTACCTAATTGGTTGACTGTGTGGTCAGGTTTTGTGTATATGTAGAGGGATGTGTGAAATATGATATGATTCAGCCCGGTTGGTCTGTCGTCTTGTGTTTTATCTCCGGCTTTGGACCGAGTGGGCATATGGCAGACGTGCATATATCGACTAGACACCCCAATCGCGTTGAGATATCAACGGTTTTTCCATGTGTTATAACATTTTTATATTGCAAACTTTTACGACACACTTGGCGGCAAAATTAATTTCTGCACTTTGGTGACCTTGGCTCATACCACTGTGATCGTACTCATGGTTGTTTTGTCTTATTTTTTGATAGGCCAAGCATTTAAAGAAGATTGATTATCTTCAAAAGCTATTTATCTGTAGACTATTTCGGTATTTTGGTTATATTCGAGGTGAACAATTTATTTCTATTACCACTCAGCTTCTCTAGCCCTGTCCTCCCATTTGACACATTAACCATTGTTATATCGTTTCTCGTTTATGAACTATGGTTAATTGATTGTGTATACGTTACTCCAGTTCACATCCACCATTGCTCCTATTTTGTATTGATGCTAGTTACCTAATTGGTTGACTGTGTGGTCAGGTTTTGTGTATATGTAGAGGGATGTGTGAAATATGATATGATTCAGCCCGGTTGGTCTGTCGTCTTGTGTTTTATCTCCGGCTTTGGACCGAGTGGGCATATGGCAGACGTGCATATATCGACTAGACACCCCAATCGCGTTGAGATATCAACGGTTTTTCCATGTGTTATAACATTTTTATATTGCAAACTGTTTGTCTCTGGCCTAGGTATCATTTCTCGAGTTGCTGACTGAATTTATTATCTAATTTTATATCGACGAGACTGAACTTCCTAAGTTTAGCAAAGCAAAATCCACTGTGATGTTGTTATGTACAGTGATTTCGCCCTAGAATGTTGCTTCATGAAAGCGAACTTTGACCTAAATTGACCAAGAATTTTAGCTAACTAAAATTTAGTATCCGATATATTATTTAAATGATATGAACTTCGATGAGTGCTAAATAACAGGTGCATAAACGTCTGATACAGTGATCCAACTATTAAGATAATGCGTAAAAGCTAAGAATATAGTAACATGTGTTACGATATTACTGCATATTTACGTCATTAATGACATAAATATGGGTGCACAATTGTGCACGTGACCCGATCATAAGTTCCAAACATAAGTCTTTTAAGGTCAAAAGTAGAATAGGACCAAAATATAAACGTTAATTATAAAATATTTTAATTTACTTGATGCTTCCTTGCTTTTAAATACTAAATTCGGGTTTAATCAATATTTGGCCACTTAGAGTTTGCAGTGTAGGATAAGATCCCTTTGTTTAGCATGAAATGAAGCATATAAGCTTATTGATGAAAAAAATGGAGATTAGAAGATCAAAATCTGCTAAAAAATATATAAACAAGCATTTTTCAAAATGACTCGATAATGCATAACATGCGCGAAAACCGGAGACCCGGTGTTTAACCACATACGCGATAACTCATGCGTGACTTTGATCTTCCTATAGTCTCTTTCAAAATAAACCCGCCTCAAGGTCACTTTAACAATCACTGGTCGGGCTGAACCATATTGTAGCCATTTAGCATTCCTCAAAGTGACCTTGACTTATTACATTTCTACTGAGACTCAGTCTGAACTACTTCAAGCTTATAACTACAAAGTATTGTCTTACGAAATACCGCCATATCTCATAGGTACGTTACCAATACAAATTCATTCAAATTGGAAACCGCTACCTTTAGAATTAGTGTCAAAATCCGGTTTGGCACTACGGTTTATCTTTGCCTGACCTTGTACATGTACTTGTCTTGGTACAAGTTACTCGTAATCCAAGTTCGATTTCACTCAATATCTCACGGAAACACCGAAAATGGCGTATAATCAGTCTCGCTAATCTTTTTCTGTATGTGCTGAAAAACTGAGTACATGACGTCGGAAATTCAAAATTTTCACGAGTCAGCAATGTCCATTACATAAGAGCATGCTAGTACAAACCAACTGACTTCTGACGTTTTGATAATGATTCCAGATGACTTAATCTGTTTCATCTCTCAACTATGGTAGTTCTAATGATAGATGTGTAGCGGTAAATAACCCTCAACGTAAATAGTCGCATAAACTCTCGACATTGATGCTGGCCATGTTTGTTTTAGCATACACGACTAGTTGAAGGTGCTCGATCACGCATCACCACCAGACCACGTCACTACGCACCGTGGGTAGTATCTCACTCTGAAGTTTACCACCATATACGTTTCTATCTCATCGACACTCTATTTACGATCAAATATAACTTCTCTTACATCCTTCATTGCCTTCTGACTCATTCTCACTTTTAAGAGTGAGTTCAATCGTTAGAAGTTACGCTGGTTATACGACAAACGTAACTTGGTCTTTCTATTCGCATATATTGTTACTTTAGTGGTGACTGACCAGACTCCCAAGCTTATTAAGATTAAAGCTACCACACCTGCAAAAGTTTCATCCCTTTTCGAGTAAAAAACACAGAAGCTCGGTTCTGCTACGCAGAAGCAGAGTTTCGGGACAAGGACATGACAGATCTACGTGTTCAATTTGTTGCCGTCGTAATGCCACTCCCGCATGAATTAAACAGGCACATTACTCATTTCTATTTCAGCTCCATCTGCGTAAACCCTATTACTAGCTCAAAAGATCATTTCTCAAACTAGGAGACTTGTCCAACAGACAACGTCTTGATGAGTTGTTTCACACCATGTGTAAAATCTTATTTGTTTGTATGAACATCCCTCCATGTTATTCTTGTATTGTGCAGTTCCTTTGCTTGTATTTTATCATTTTGTTGTGCCGACTTTATGACAGATCTTGTTTCTTCTTGTTTGCCCCCTTTTTATTATAACAGTATTGTATTTGCTCACAATCAGTTCCTTACATATCTTTTTTTGTTAGCATATGCTACATGCTATTGGTCTTCCGTTTTGTTTTACTGGGCTTCAAGGTCTTGTTGTAGGCCATATTGGTTTGATATCTTACTTGTCTATGCCTGAGTGACTTGACTCGGTTGGCTTTATTTGTTAGGACAAGTAACTATTTTGATGTTTATTTACTACGTATTTGTTTTATTAAAGATTAATTGCACAATTTGCTTGAATCCCTTTGACTGTATAGGGAAGGGTAACTGTTGAGGTTTGTGTACTAAATTTGTGATTATTTTTTAAATATAGTACCACGTTTTGCACCAGTAAATTGTGTTATTGGATATTCTGTTGCGAATTCGTGCGTGACTCAAGAACCAGTAGGCCTTATACAGAAATAACGCTAACTTCCAAACGTTATTGTTAGTTTTGGTCTTTACACCATGGAGCTCGGTAGTTGTTCAGTGACGGAAATTTCGTCGGGCATGTGAGAAGTGAATGGTCAATGCACTTTCGATGAGGGCCGTTTCCGTCAAATCTTGCTATCAAAATTGTCACAACAAGTGCAAGCAGTCTTGGTAACATTTAATAACAACCCAATAGATGAAATATCTTCATCTGCTGACTGAGTGATGGAGATCACCAAAACTCGCCACAATGAGGTTTAATCCGTTAGTGAAAAACCTCATGCTACCGAAAACTATGTGACAAAATTGTACAATACTCTCTCTTGTTTCGTATACTTACATGGCCGATACAGACCGAGCGATTCTAGGCAAAAAGTATTTCTTTAATAAGAAGATCTTCATCCCGACCTCAATGTAGGAAAAACTCACATTGGTGTTGGTACTACAATACCAATCCCAAAGACTCGAAAGGGCCCTTGCTGTTTCCCTAGCCACAAGCCCACTGTTGACGCATTAGGAAACTACCCCTCTGACAAGCGTTAGCGGCAACCGTATCCTGTAAAAATAGCTGCTGTTATTCATCACTGACGTGATAACGAAGACTCCCTACCTCGTCGACACTGGCTTGGAAGTTAGCGTCCTTCGTGAAACTTCATAACCGCCAACACTTGGTCTACAGGCCGATGAAAAAAATGGCCACGCACGGTAAAAGATATGTCTGCTTGAACGTCGGTTTATAAAAAACCCATACACTGGATTTCCACTATTGCCGATGTAAAAATACCTATCATAGGCATGGATCTAGTTAGCCATCACAACTTGCTTGTGGATCCTAGTGAAAAGAGGCTAGTGGATAACAACACAAAGCTATACGTTCGTGGAACCAATGCTGCAGGTTGTAGCTAATGTCCTCTTCGTTTTAAACATTTAATTTACCCTTATTTTCAGCCGATAATTGACAAGTATCTAGATGTGAATAAGGCAACAGCGAAATTATCATGTGAACCAGCAAATGTTACACATTATATTACGATCACATGTCGGACCATATTCTCGGAAGCACGCCGACTAGCACCCAAAAAATTAAGGATTGCGAACCATTGATTTGATCACGTGATGGGCTTAAAAATAATCCACCCCCTCCAGTAGACCATGGTTATCTCCATTACATATAGTCCTGAAAAAAGATAGAAATGATTTACGTCCCCCCAGTGATTATCGAAGTCTGAACTTCAGAACTACGCCTGATCGTCACCCGTTACTGCACATCCACGATTTAATGGCCACTCTGAATGGAATTACAACATATTTTGAAAATCGACTTTGTAAAGACATACAACCAAATACCAGTGTCTGAAAATGGCACCCCCAAAACCGCTGTCGCAACCCCATTCGGCCTCTACGAATTCTTCCCAATGCCTTTTGAGTTAAGAAATGCAGCACAAACATTTCAGCGTTTCGTCGATGATATTTTCTGCGGGCTTAAATAGATCCATGCATACGTCGACGACTGCTTGACAGCAAGCGCAAACGCGGTTACACATATGAAACATTTGGACACAGTCTTTAGAAGACTACAACAATATTCAGAAATGTCGAATTGGAACAACCTCGTTGGACTTCCGGTGGCATACTATTGATGCTAATGGTATACAACTTCAAAAACACAAGGTGGCGGTTATTCTGGGGTACCCGGAACCAACCACCATTAAGCAGTTGCGAGCTTTCAGTTGATTGGTAAGTTTTTACAGACGATTTATACCGAACTGTACATCTGTCATGAAATCACTAACTGATCAACTACGCAGGAATAGAAAGGTGGTCACAATGGATGAATAGTCAAAGATAGCTTTCACTGCAACTAAAGAAGCAATAGGCAATGCGACTATGCTGGCACATCACAGTACTGAAGCTCCTGTCAGCATCGCTGTTGACGCATCTGACTCAGCCGTTGGTGCAGTTCTGCGACAATGGACTGGCCATGCTTGGCAGCCTTTAGCATTCCTCTCAAGTTGATCAAATGGTTCTGAATGGAGATACTTTTGGACGCGAATTGTTTGCCATGTATTGTGCTGTACGACATTTCCAGCATTCCATCGAAGGCCCGAAATTCACAATATTCACCGATCATAAACCACTGACACTTTCTGTGAAGTCATCTTCAGATAAGTACTTTCTATGAGAGTCGCTTTGTCTAGATTACATTTCCAAGTTCTCTACCGATATACAACATACATCCGGAGTCAACAATTTAGTTGCCAACGCCTTATCGTGAATACATACCTTGAATCTTACCCAAGGAATCGACCTTGTTGAACTAGCTCGACTTTAAATAAAGATAATGATCTTCATTACGCGCTATCCACAACAACGCTCAAACTCCGAACAAAGACTATCAGAGAAGGTAGGACTACTTCAATTTGTGATCCTCATATAGGTGCAGCCCGACCAATCGTCCTAAAGAGTTAGCGATGAATCATCTTTGACACATTTCACAACCTCTCTCGTCGTGGAGTTCGTGCCACGTCTAAACTAATTGCTCAGAGATTCTTCTGGCCAAGGGTGAGTAAAAACATCAAGGAATGGGCACGTTCCTGTGTGGCCTGCGGAAAAAACAAAGCAATCCAGCATAACAAATGCCCTCTTGGCCCTATCCCAACCCCTGGCGCTCGATTCGACTACGTCCACCTTGATGTGGTAGAACCTTTATCAGGATCAAATGGATTTTCTTATCTTTTGTCATGCGTAGAGCACGCTGGGCGGAAGCGATTTCGCCGAAGGACGCCACTTGCAAAACGATTGCTCATGCTTTTGTCGAACGATGGATAGCAAACTGGTTGTCCACCTACAATAACGATAGACCGTGGACGTTAGTTTAAATCAGGATCATTCCACTGTCTGACCAAACTTCTTGGAGCAATTCGCTTGTGAACAGCAGCCTACCGCCCACAATTTAACGGTTTGGTAGGGAGGTTTCATTAACAGCTGAATGCATCGTTTTCTGCCACGGGCATCCCACAGTGGACCGGTGCTTTACCACTAGTCTTACGCAGAACTTGCTGCAATGTGAAAGATTTTAGGTGCAGTGCTGCTGAGTTAGTATACGGAACGACTCTTCGACTACCAGGTAAGTTTGTAAAAACCGCTTCCACCTCAACAAAACTGGATTTAAATTCTTACGTGGACCGGCCAACAAATGCTACGCGTTGAGTTAAGCCAGTTCAAACTCGCCAACAATAGACAGACACTTATGTTCAACCCACCTATATATATAGAGCACACGTTTTCGTACGTCATGCTCTACGCCGACCTCTGGACGCAACTTATGCAGGGCTATACATGGTCTTGAAACGAGAAACAAAGTACTGTACTACCGACATGAATGGCCATGTAGGCATGAATTACCCTTACGATGTAGGTTACCACCCTCCCCGGCATATGGCTTTTAATCCCCTTAATAAGCCAAAGCCCGCTAATGGAATTGCACATGGTCGAAACACATGTCAATAAAAACAAAGACAATCGTGTCAGTGGGAACTGTTGCAACAAATAACATGTACGGCCCACTTGCAAACGATTGCTCATGCTTTTGTCGAACGATGGATAGCAAACTGGTTGTCCACCTACAATAACGATAGACCGTGGACGTTAGTTTAAATCAGGATCATTCCACTGTCTGACCAAACTTCTTGGAGCAATTCGCTTGTGAACAGCAGCCTACCGCCCACAATTTAACGGTTTGGTAGGGAGGTTTCATTAACAGCTGAATGCATCGTTTTCTGCCACGGGCATCCCACAGTGGACCGGTGCTTTACCACTAGTCTTACGCAGAACTTGCTGCAATGTGAAAGATTTTAGGTGCAGTGCTGCTGAGTTAGTATACGGAACGACTCTTCGACTACCAGGTAAGTTTGTAAAAACCGCTTCCACCTCAACAAAACTGGATTTAAATTCTTACGTGGACCGGCCAACAAATGCTACGCGTTGAGTTAAGCCAGTTCAAACTCGCCAACAATAGACAGACACTTATGTTCAACCCACCTATATATATAGAGCACACGTTTTCGTACGTCATGCTCTACGCCGACCTCTGGACGCAACTTATGCAGGGCTATACATGGTCTTGAAACGAGAAACAAAGTACTGTACTACCGACATGAATGGCCATGTAGGCATGAATTACCCTTACGATGTAGGTTACCACCCTCCCCGGCATATGGCTTTTAATCCCCTTAATAAGCCAAAGCCCGCTAATGGAATTGCACATGGTCGAAACACATGTCAATAAAAACAAAGACAATCGTGTCAGTGGGAACTGTTGCAACAAATAAACATGTACGGTGGGGCAAGCTCTAAATCCATCAATCAAATCTGAATGCAGTTGATTGTATAACTTCAGCCAGGTAATTCGAAATAAACAAGAATTTGTAGATTGACACGGTTACAATGGGTATATGTACAGGTATATTCACTAACTTGAGCATTATAACAGTTTATAACTTAGATGTACTAAGCATGTTGTTTTATAGACAGTTGGCTTTTAGGACTTACAACAGTATACCTGGAAGCCATTTAATATGCATTCCAACATGCATCAGATGAAGCACCAAAGTTTTCAAATTCATGTCACTGTTACATCTGCCTTTATAATAACTTCTGTAAGGTGGGGAAATTATCAATCTCATACCCTCAACCCTCATGTTCATATTGACTATCCAGTAGACATAACCTTCTATCATCTATATTTACCAGACTCCTCCTCGTTCTTAAGCCGACCATTCTTACTAAACTATCTCCACTTGCATGTACAGAATCTATGAAGCCTAGTTGTCAATCGTCGGAAGCTGACTTACCAGCTACGTGAACCACGTAACCTACTTGGAAATTTCTTTGCAGTTTTCTTCATTTTTCCAGTACTCGTTAAATTACCACATATTCCTTTAAACATTTATTCCAAAAAGTGTTTGTTCAGTGTCTGGCTCATTTCCGCTTCCAAGCAATACGATCCCCTCCAGAACTGTCTACCTGTAATCCTTCATTAGATCCTAGCAATAGTAGTTTATTCCATACAAAAATATCAGTCTTTGGCGTTATTTCTTATGAAATGTATTAGTCCATCACTCAAACTCCCTTTCGCTTCGCTCAAAAATGTTGACAGAGTTTCATCAACCTTTATTATTGCATTCGATACTCAATTAATAATACTTACGAGTCTTTCCTGTAAACCATCTGGATGACTAATCTGAGGATTATGCCATTAAACTTCCATTCAGTGTCCGTACCCAATGACTCCTCGTGAATTTTACCTCCAGGATCCTTTAAGTATTTTTGAGTTTCCGCCTGACTAACAACTACATTCGCACCTCTGCTACTGATATATCTCTGAAGGTCTAAGACGAACGAATTTGTCGATAGTATGTGAACTACTTTTAAGTGAGCTGTACTCAGGTAAACAAACATCTATGCATTTAACATGTTAGATAGAATACCTAGAATCATGATCAAAATTCTATGGTGCCTGTTGTTGTCTGACTATGTATCTAGCAAACCGATAGTGTTTGGTTCAAATGTTTACTTGAGTGAGTGATTCGCGAATGTTTAGAACCCTGTGAATCAGACGTACGCGCTAACTTAAATAGTTTTGAATGTAACTTCGTCATAACTGTTGGCAAAGCATCGATACATTTGATTGCCACACCTAATGTTGATAACCTTTACTTTGACACCTACCAGGCCATACGTGGATGTTTGTAAATTATGAAATGGTTCTCAGGCTGACTGCTGATACATTCCACGTTGTTGATGATGATGGTGTAGAAAATAATGACAGATAGTTTCTGGAAGCATTTTAATATTCATTGTTACTGTAAAGGAATAGATCATTTTCCTACTTGTCATAATTTATTGGGAGCTTAGATGCAGTACACAGACGTACCTCAGAAAATTTGGGTACTTATTTAATGCACGTTGGAATGTATGATCAGTGGTTTCCAGGTGTGCTGTTGCAAGTCCTTAAAACTAACTGTCTGAATATCAAGATGATTAATGTATCCAAGTTGTCAATGTCTTCACTGTGTATTAACTATTTCTTAAGTTCCCCGTATACTACAGGTGGCCTTGCATTACAACATTGTGTCTAGTGTAATTCGTATTGCTTGTTCTACTGTTTATTTGATGTCACATTCATATTAACTGTAACCTGTTTATGGTGGCTTTCGTTGTTATGGCCTTCAATCTTTCACATCCTTATCAACTGACAATTACGTTTAAGAAAGACAAGTTGGGTGGTTACATAGTCCAATGTGATGCTGGATACTGTGAATATAACCTAGATTCGTTGCTTAGTATTCACAAGATTTTACGTGATACATTTAGGAATTGTTTAAAGCTAGCGTCTGAGTGTATATGTTATGGTCCATAGGCTGCATCTACTGGTTTATTTTTGTAACTGAGTGAATTAAACGCACCCAGTAAGATATCCGTGGGCATTATTGTAGTTGTAAGTGGTTCGGGCACCTTTCCGTTGCGTATTTGGCTGAAGTGTTTCATCCATTTGTTTTTTTCCACAGTCACTTCATACAGCACTGTCTTTTGCTTTCTTGTCACATATTCTTCTATCCATCTGTTCTATTGATGAGGGTAATTATGGGCAAAAACTGGTGTACCAACTTCGAATCTCGGGGAATTTGTTTGAGTTATCGGATATCTCACCCAGAATTAATAATAATTCATTTCACTTTTACAAGTGAAATCAACAGGTGAAATCACCATGGAAATATGAGTTACTACCCAGGAATAGTGAATAAATATCTAGGGTTAAAGTTTGTGAAAATTCGTGAAACACGTAGGCGTATTGGCAACAGTCAGAAATGGAATTAAATATGCATGTAAATACAATGCTTGACTGTTTCTAAATATGAAATTACAAATTGTGGGGAGCGATAAACTCTACATGCAGCCTGTATTATGTCCGAAAGACGATATAGTGGTTGACAGTTAGATCTTTTAAGTGGGGGGTGGAGAACAACGTCTGGCAAACGTGGGTTTTATTAAATTGATCCCATCCAAAGTGACATGAAAAGTAAATTAGAAGAATAAGCGCAGTTTTTCATACAACTGCTTGAGAAACATGGGTTCACTATCAGTTCTGTTACCAGTTATATATTCAGGGGTTCTAGAAGCTGAATAAATGATTAGTTATTCATGTTAACGAATTATCACCAGGTTCCATACCATCGTTCAGGGCACCTGGCCAAACAATGTGGCTGCGTGGGAAGAAATAAGTGTATAATGAATGGGAGGCTTAAACAAATGGGATGTGGTCGAGGGTGCACATGGAGAAGGAGCCGGTGTAATACTGGGAGATAGTTGATTCAATGTACAAGTTGCTTTTTTGATAGGATTTAAATATTAATCATCACCAATGTTTTCAGTTGTACGGTGGTCTGTGCATATAATTCTCAGGTGTTTTTCTCAAAAAAGTACCACTGAACTCGAGTTGTGTGCGAGGACCACAGAACGGCTAATAAAAGCGAGCATAAAAGTGTCTCTCATTTCTAGCTTTACTTATAACCAAACAATAAATCGGTGCAAAATATCCTCCGTTATTGAGGCATATCTACAGAATTCTTGTTAATCTTCTGTTATGCGTCATCTGTGAATAACCAGTGACTTTTATGGTACGCGAAAGAATATGAAATGCTCAGTATCAGTATCTCTAATGCTCGCAAACTAATTAGTTTTATTCGTCGTAACCATCATCCTAACGAATCTAAAGTCACTCTTTATAAAACCTATGTTAGACTTCTGCTTGAGTCCTACTCAGTTATATATAGTTGCATGTGCCAACTAGATCTGCAAAAAATAAAGATGGTTCAACAGCATCTTACTAGACTACTATCTTCTGTCCAACCCTATAATGATGGGTGCTGTGCTTGGAGTTTAGACCCTTTATGGATCAAAATGTTTAATAACAGTCTACCATCACCTAAACCATTTATCAGCAATGTGTACAGAGAAGTGTATTGGGTCCCTTATTGTTCATTATTTACATAAATGACATAATTAACGTTACAGAATATGTCCGACAGTACTCATGTGCGGACGATCTCAGGATTGTATATAGCTTTAAACCTCATTCTTTTGAAGAAAGCATAGTTCTAATTCAATAGGACCTCGATAGACTAACTGCCTGGAGCCAAAAATGGCAACTACCACTTGGCTACAATAATTGTAGAATCATGCACATATGTAACCATTACCCGCAGTTCACGTTTTATGTATGTGGATCCAAGATCCAAATACTCCAGTCAGAAAGTGATTTAAGTATTGAATATTCTGGTGACTTAGAGTTTATGGAACGAGCCTTCTCTATGATCCCCGAAACTAGAAGATTAACAGGCTTCCTTCTTAAAAACTTCCACACAACGAAGGCTAAACTTTGTTTAAGATATGTGTAAGACCCATACTCGAGTACGGCTTATTCATCTTTTCGAGCATGAATAACATAGATAGGGTACGTGTATAAAGTGTACAAAGAAGTTTCACACATCTAATTCTGGTAAGTAATAGTAACATGGACTACACGATTAGATGTGAAACACTTTCTTCAGAACCTTTGTGTCGTCGCCGACTACGACATAACTTAATATTCTTCTACAAAATAATCAACGGAATATTATTCCCGGCTTTCTCTCCCATTTAGAACCGAGCGCAAAGATACAAACTTCGAAGCTACAAGGCGACATTGATCATCAATAAGTATCAAACACAATATTGCAGTAAGTTCCTTATCGTATTCTGCAGCAAGCTCTGGAATAAACCACCACAACATATCCGCATTACCAAATCTATCCTAGTATTCAAACGACCGATCACCTCATATCTTGAGTCTTAGGACTTGTACTAAATATTCGACGATTTACCGCCTAACATTGAATCAATCAGCAATGGCTCATTGGGGTTCTAAAACTGAAAACACTACAATCATGAACATTGTAGTATAAAAACGAAAAAAAGAAAATTATGGTTTGAAACTGATTATTTTCCTATCACTAATTAAATTCGTTTTTTCTTTCTATTTCATGTATTCTTCTATGTTACCGTTTCCCCGAGTTTATGGTCTGCCCTTGTAAGGAATTGGTTTCCTTTGGGCAGCTTCAAGAGCTGGCTTGGAACGGTATTAATGCACCAACAGTACACCGCTTAAGACCGATCCACATAGACTGGCTCTCTTAACCAGACTTCAAATTATCAGTCTTATCCTGTTTCTGGATAGCCTCTATGGTTCATTCTGTGCACTCGCAGCCATTTCCTGGGATTACAGCGCTACAGACAAAAAACTCGCAGTTGTTTGTTGGAAATGTTCTATAATAAGAAATATACCTCTAGTACCTTAGTACTGTTACCGCTGACTTCTTAATTAATTAACATCATCATATAGCGTGAATTCCATGACAGTAACTCATTAAAGCCCTGTTAAAAACAGGCTATATTATTCTGGTCATGCCTGCAAATTGATGTGCTCACATATACAAAATGATACTTGGGGATGAACTATTAGTCTCACGATACCTTATAAAATTCTTCATAAAGAAATTATAACAGATTGTACTGCCCCGACACATGCTCGAGAACGTAAGCATGACTTGCGGAACCAAAACTCTCTCGTAAGGGTGCAGAAAGCCAGTGGTAAATTAAAACCCTCCTTCTCTGTTGCACACTATGCCAACTTCTGGAACCGGTTACCAGAAAGCACACGACAATCTGGCTCCCTGTCATAGTTTAGATTCACGATAAACCTCTACTTAGGCACTGCCGGTATCTGGAACTTTCTTAATACAACTTATATATAAAGGGGTGCATTTATCAATGGACCTTCTGACATTTAGATTTTTTATGACATTTCAAAAGTAATTACATGCAGGTCTTAAGAGCTTTTTGACTATTCAGTTACATTCAATGGAACGTTCTTCTTTCTGGCAGATGGAGCTCTAGAATCTCGTAATGCCTATACATCTCTTAGAGGTGATACAGTATACCTTTCATTTCCCTGTACTATACTTCCCCTAACTCTTTATTCTATAGTAGATCTAAAATGTGTCATAGGTATTCTCCCGCATCACAAGGTCAACCCGAGGCCATGTTTGTAATGGACGCTAGATAAATGCCAGTTTAAAACAAAGTTTATTATTTCAATATCACTGTACATCATTGTATAATAAGTCTGCATAACAGTTAAACCATTTCAACTATCTGATATGTTATTGTTGATTTTGCCTGTAAAAATGGCTTGCTCCTGATATGCAGGAAATAAATTATTATTATTATTATTATTATTATTATTATCCCTAGTATTAGTAGACGTTCGTCGGAATAAAAAGAAGAAATAACAAATATGCTTCATTAAATGGAACAGGGACATCTTTTTAGTTCCCAACTGCTGTGTCATGTTAAAATTATCACCTACACTCCACGCTAAATGGGGAAATGCGTCTTCGTCGTCTATTCATGGTAGTGTATTGTGATACTTCCGATCTCCATCGTTTTCATACGAGATACTGTTCGCACAAGGTCAAGTTCGTACATGGCAATACAATTACCTATTTTAGACAACCCCTTAGTATATAAATCTTCCTAGTGTCACGTTTATGACGTCTTTACTTCAACCGATTGCATATATTAAGAAGTGTTCTCTACCAGTGTATCCCCGAACACTCAAAGTTACAAATTACCTTCCATCTGAGGATTGGCGGTTTTCTTGTTTGCATGGCATCCATTTACTTCAAACTCGGAGGACCTAATTTGCCACTAATCCTATTAAAACTGTTTGACCTTTCATTAACAACAAGATCTTACCCTAATCTATGGAAAACCCTGTAAACCTAGCAAAATCCACTCTAAGTAAGCCTCACCTTGCTGAAAATTCCTGAGTGAACACTATTTTTGTAACCTTTAGTGGTAGTCAACCTGTCAAGGATATCGTATCGGCCTGACCTGTAGTATCTAAGTCTTCACAAACTCAAACAGTTATACCGTTCTGATTACTTCAACAACCAGGAAAGCGCAGCTGTCATAATATGGCTACTCATTAAATGATAGTTGTTTGGGCTGTTTCTCACGAAAAATAACTGCTGATTTGGAAGCAGCCCTTAAAAATATAGTGCTTGGCCGACAATTTCTTAGTTAGGAGGATTTAGATCAAGCGATCAAATAGTTTAAGTTTATAGAGAAGAAAACTAATGCAACTATAAATTACCTGCGTTCACTAAGTTCATTCGCAAAGTCAAAGCCCCGTTTTTTCCTTTAAACACATTTACGTAGTTTTTAAATGTGGGTTTGGTATTTAAAAAAATTCACGGGATTGATCAGAAAAACTACAAATGTTGAATGTTTAAGTCGAAATTCATGGACTACAAATCTCCGTTTCGTGTCATGTTGAATGTTAATGAGTACATCGTTTGTTCTTACACTATGATGCACAACCATGCCAACACGAAGACTTTTATCAGATGCGATCCATGGTTTGGACGTTTTTCAGAAGAGGAAAGGGATAATATTAATCCCGTTCTCCGATAATCAACATCATCTGATGCAGTTATGGAATATGTGGGAGATACATATCACAAGGAGCTAATATCTGGTGAAATATAAAGTCAAAAGTTACCAAAGGTGGATGTGTTGTAATATATGTGTGGCCTTCGGTCTACGCGGTAAAGTGTTTGATCACGTTCACGAACAAGGATAGCTACGTGAGTGTTATTATGTTGAAGGAAATATGAGACGGTTGATTAAAGTGTGCTTTTTGACTGCCGATCAAATTCGTTTGCATCGCTTGTATCCGGAAGTGATAGATATTGAGTCGACGTATAACTCTGATACAGCTAGGTAAGAAAGAGTTATATTCCTTGCTACAACGACCTGGCTACTCCTAATGCTTAGTATTCTTAGACACCGAACACTCGACAAGATCCCAAGTCAGAACACGTTTGAACAGGAACGAAATAGTATTCCAAATAACAAGGGTATACAGAAGTAGGAATCCTCAGTCAGAGAAACGTTTATATATTTATAGTATTTACATAAAAACTTCCGGAGTCTTCTCCAATAATTCGCTGGAGGCGATTGGTTTAGAAATATCCAATCAGCGTGCTCCATCACGATCATGCACGGAACATACTTTAATTCTGTCTATATCCCACTAACAGAAAATAACCTACGATGACCCATAAGTTATATGTGAAATTATCAGCGAAAGGTTTGCGACTAACAAAAACCTATATACTCCCCAAATATAGGACACGAGCACGTCATCCAGTTCAGAACTATAGACCGATTAATATGACGCCAGTGATATTGCGAGTAATGCAGAAGGTAATCAAAGATCAAACACCTAACTACCTACTAAATGGTATCTTAATTAGTGTCTCCCAGCATGGCTTTGTCAATAGGGGGATCATGCGCCAAACGTCTCAATGATCTCTTTAACGAGATTACTCGAAACCATGACCAGAAGAAGTTAGTGATAATACTATACTTTGACATAAAAAGCCTTCGACAGGGTGCCGCATAATCAGTTAATCTGCATGCTTCAGTCCACAGAAATTAATAAGCTCCTCTTAGAGTGGTTGAAATCGTTTCTCATAAACCGATATCAGATAACGAAAGTACGCACCGTAACGTAAACACAACGACTCACAATCAGCGGAGTTGTTCAAGGTAATGTTCCAGGGCTTTCACTCTTCGTTATATATGTCAAAAGTATATGCAGGTTCTTCATAGGAGGAAGACCATACCTATACACCAATGACCCAAAAGCAGTTTATATAACTGAGAAACAGGACGTAGCACATTGCATCCAAAATATTCAGGACTTGGTAAAAAACCTAGGTAAATGGTGCTTCGACTAGTTTCTGGAATTCAATACTGAGAAATGTGGGTGGATATGTGTAAGGGACCCAAAACTTGAAATGCAACTTGTACTTAGCAACTATAAACTCTCTAAACTTATTACTATAACAGACTTAAGCATATAAGATCCTCCCAACATTAACTTCTCTGAGCACATTTCTGCCAAACCATCCAAATCACGACAACTCCTAGGCTTCATTTTAAGAAACTTTCATCAGAATGGGTCAAGACTTACTCTCTACAAAATATGTGTAAGATCTATACTTCAGCACTGTTCCTTCCTATTTAGAAGTATACGAACAAGCGACAGGATGAGATTAGAGTGTGCAACGTAGTTTAACGCAGCAAGTGATTAACGGCAATTCTAAAATAGACTACAAAACTAGGTGTTACGTGCTCGAACTTGAACCACTATTGTAAGGAAGACTAAAAACAAACTTAATCCCCTTATATAAACTGTTGCACAATATGACCCATACCTCAAGTAATGTCGCATACTGTAACTACACTGGAGACTATTATTTAGGAGACAAGGTTTTTTGAATTAAAATTGAAAAACACGAAACAAATGCTCCCACAAACTTTCGTTTCATTAGGTATGGTCAAATATGGAAAAAACTGGCAGAAGTAGGCATGGAAGACAATTTCCCAGTATTTTACAAGCTACTTAATATAGCTTTTAAAAAAATACTAATCTCCTGGCTGATGAAGCCATTTATTTAGACACATTAGCAATATTAAACGCGATGATTTGTCTCGATGAAAAATATGGATGGACCACTGAACCTTCATCAACACTTCACCTGCCAGAAACAAAACAACTTGTAATCGATCGGGTCATGCTTTGGGCCATCCTTATACCTGTGTATTACAAACACAAAAATTCCTTTACTCTTTTGCCTTTATTGAGTTTGCCTGAATATCAACCTTTCAGACTCCAATAACTCACGATGGTTGTCTGCCGAACCAAGCATCTTACTACTAAGGTATTCAGTAACCAGAACCGAGTAAACTAACATATTTTACTCTCCGTTCAATTTAAGACAGTTTTCTATTTACTACTATATCACAAATATAGTGTTCAAACCTATTACTTACCAGTCCCATAATGCCAACAGCATTACGAACAATACGCTGGTGGATTCTAGTAACAACATGTATAGATAACAAATACTACACTCCTTCCTACATCCAATAACAATTCACACTTCCCCTAACTGACACCTGTCATACGAATGCTGCAACAGCTAGGTATTTAGTATCTGGTTAATGGCCTTAGTAGTCTGCATGACTTGTAATAATATGTATCATCAGTAAGGGTTGACCGAAACATGACGTGCGTCGTTGAGCATGGAGTATGACAACATAATTTCCAACGAATCAGTAAATATACGTGCCTAATGTCATAAGAGGAGGGAAGGTGGTGCTTTCGGTTAGCAGACATGATGGTGTGGAAGATAACATCAAACTACCTTTGTCTGTAGGGCCGAACCTGTTTTATGTTTACGGCTACGTACTACGATTCTAACATGAGCAAGCACTCAGTAGTGATGTTTGAAATGCTCCAATATGTGCTACTCGGACCCACACACATAAAGTTTAATTGGCACTACCTATCTTTCAGGACGTCCAACTGCAAGAAAAACTAGACCTCTACGCTACAGACTTTGATGCTGATACCTAGTAAGTTAAGACTAATAAAAATTACCCGCATACACAACTATTTATTGCATCTACTGCCACACTGTGAACCAACTTAATAACCATTAAGTTCTCTTCATAACTAGTCCAGCCTCTCACAATCAATTTCCAATTAGACCTTACTCAGGAACCCAGTCTGAACACTATTATTCTAAACTTCTGTGATAGCCAACCTATCAAAGAAAACAAACCAACTCTTACAAAACGAACTTTAATATCCAAGTCCCTACCACTTCAAACAGTTATACTTTTGTGACTGGTTATATAATCAATCAAGCATAGCTGTCATAATGCTGCTGTTTGTTCTAATTTCTTTTCAGTGCTTAGAGGTTGCTTCATGCTACGAAAAACGTTGAATATCTACTTCTTCTTCAATATAGTGACTTGAACCTACCGTGAAATTTTCTGTGTCACAAGGTCGTTTCAAGGTCTTGCTCGTAATAGACGCCGGATAAAAACCAATTCAAAACAACGTTTATTATTCCATTATCTCTATGTATCACAGTATAACTAGCCTGTGCAACAATTAAACACTATTTTTGTCATGTTTTTGTTTATCTTGCCTGTAAAAGTGACATCCTCCTGATATCAAGAAATAAATTATTATTATTATTATTATGTTACCATTAGTCTGGAGACTCATCCTAGAATCACTGTCAAGAAATGTATTAAAACCACTGCATACTCTGCATCAAGGTTCAGTAACCCCTAGATTATTCAGTTACACAGACGGCCAGACATTCATGAAAATGCATTGGTATTTAAGTATCAAAGACTTGTGCAATACATGAAAACATCTACCCTAAGTGTGGCAACCGTGAAACTCAACGTAGGTTTAACGAGCTGCAAAATTTCGAGTAGTGCTATGTGAAAAGAGGTTGACCAAACAATTCAGTCATAATCAAAAGCTGATAACAGATATACATCTCACATGTAATGTTGTCGTTTTTCCACCCAAGAATCTACGATGTGATTAGAAGGGCTCCACAGTTCTTAATCCATCAGTATATGAATTAACTACTAACTTTTCCACAGTGTCATTGACGACTGGGTTTCCCTGACAAAGTGCATGATCATAGTCCCTTCAGTCGACGCGTTCGAAAGGAGCTTTCTGATAACCTAATCCAATTATTTCCATGTAACCGTGGTGGTACTATAAGAGATACTAGGGGATGTCGAAATACACAGGCAACCAGTTGTAATTCCGACTAGTAGTGGCTCACTTCTTCACTATATCATGGAGTGTTTAGACAAATCGTGTTGAAACCATGACTTTCATTGTCTTTCTGTTCCTAGGGGTCATTTTTGTTGGATTTATCACCTTATTAACTATCCAGGATATGGAAATGCTATAAAGACTCTATAACTGCAAAGATGGGTGAAATGAAAAGCGGGGAAATGACTTCCAGAATAAGCAGCTTTGTTGAACCCTAGTCGCCTTGTCCCTTTTTACCAACTGTTATTAATGGTGGAGGACGAACTGCGAAAATCGGATTTTATCCTATGCATTGATGTTTATCACAATTTTTTATAGTATGGGTAATAATTTTTCTTTGGAATAGTATTTCCAAGATTTTGTTAACTAGAAGGTCAAACGGTTTGTTACCTGGCACAAGGAAGGAAAACTCTGTTATGGGTGACAAAATCCCCAAAAGGTGGAAAAAGCTCTGATGTTTCCTACGGTTGGCGTAAAATCTCAGGTCTATACAGGTCTAATTAAAAGGGTCCAATATTTTCACCATACCAAGTGTCTACTGACTGCTGTTATGGCTGAAAAACTACTGGAGGTCTCACAAAACCAATGTAATCCTTCTTTATTCTGATGATGGCCTCATCTTAACCGAGTATTGACAGTGACTATTATCACCAAATGTCGAATTGGAATAATAGCACACCGTCACAAAATGATCATTTACCTTACAAATGTCAGTTAAGTTTGGCAAAGAGTTTAGGCCACTTTTACATTTTCGTTCATTTACTAATAAATAACACACATCTAGTAGATGTGGCTGATTGAAATCACCACCCTCCCTCCTCTTATGACATTAGGCACGTATATTTACTGATTCGTTGGAAATTATGTTGTCATACTCCATGCTCAACGACGCACGTCATGTTTCGGTCAACCCTTACTGATGATACATATTATTACAAGTCATGCAGACTATTAAGGCCACTAACCAGATTCTAGGTACCTAATTGTTGTGAGATTCCTTATTGTTATGTTACATTATTTCGAATGGGTTTAACTATTTTCTCGTTGTTAGTATACACCATTATACTCCGAAAGGAATTGGTAGCACTTGCCGCACATTAATTTATTTTGGTAATTTAAACTTTTTCCCCATAGCTTTTTAACATTACACTTGTTTAGTGTCGTCTTCCATACCATAATACATATTGTTACTACTACAAAGAGCGGGTTTGTGATAAATACCTTCCATTATCAAATATCATTTTTCTCATGAGAGCATGCCAGTTTACTCGCAGGATCAGAATGATATGAGTTTACATACAAGGATTTCGATAAAATGTCACTATGAGGACATTCATAATATCTGAAGATATGAATTGAAAGCCAAACCAACGGCGGGCAGGTTGGTTGGATATATATATACTGCAATAAATTTCGGTTTTAGTAAGCACTTAGGGAGTTCGATGATAAAAAGAAACTAGAAAGATGATTAATAATATTTTGACCCATATTCTCATCTCAGGATGCTTAATGCTGTTGGTGAACATCAACTTCATATATGACCTCCACTGTCGCAGAGTTTCTAGTATCAATCCGGTATAGAGAGAACTTGAGGGTCGCCTTTTTAGACCCGAATCCTCCTTCCATTTATGATGTTGAAGCAAATTAGACTTGCAGTGACGTAAACTGTTTTCTAGAGTCTTCAGTGATTTGATTCTACAAGCTACAAAAGCTGCTTTTAGTACCTTCACAAGAGGTTTCCGTCGAAAGACTATTAAATAATTGTTCCCTAAATGGAAAATTCATAACTCTCGTTGAATATGTTCACATCAGAGCGGCTAACAAATGCAAGCAAAAAGATAAACGAGTGACAATCCACCCATCGTATTGCTTCAATGCTTCCTCCGATATAGTACAAATCGATTATACCTAATATGACCATAACGTATCATGTCTCTAATGATCAATTTCAGCCTAGAAGATTGTTTATAGGATTAGCATCAAGATAAACCAACAAATACACTTTTTATGATTATAAACGTAACAGCATACAATAATTTTTGTACGGACTATATTGCGGTCTTAATTTCCAGGCTGTGGAATTTTGTACTTCGAGATATTTTTGATAATGTTCACTGATTTTATCAAAGAAAACCACGACGTCTGTCCAATGCCTGAATTTACTGTTAGGTACTGCCATAAAAGCTACTCATTTGCTACTCTTACTACAGGCCATTCCTTTTACTTCTTAGTTTAAAAAAAGGAGCACAATACAAATAGTAGCTTTTCATGGTAATGAAAGTTCCCTATTACCTACAAGAGGACTTTAAGAAATAGGCGAATTACTTTAAGCTGGGCTGAATCGATGTCATTCACATATATTTGGTCACTAACTGAAAGAAACGATCTTGGGACCAGGAGCAACAGTCTACAGTGTAAAGAAGAGAACAAAACAATCATGGACAAAAGTTAAGTAAGATCATCTAAAATCATTAACATGCAAAATTTAAATTGGCGCTCTATTACGTTATAAAGGTTTTACATTACCACTTACTTTCACTAAGGTTTGAAGAGAATCCAAAAGAGCAGACAATCGCTGACGTTTGTCAGAGAAATTCAAAAGTTTTACGATTATGCAACGTTAAACAGCCCGAAGTTCCTCATACTGAATTTATTACAAAGCGGAATCTTGTATGAGTTTGAAAAATATCATAAGGCAATTATTCGACAACATTATACTATATTTCATAAAGGCATAACCATAAAGAGGTATTAGATGATAATCTGACTTCGTCAAGTGTAAAATTATCCACGGGTCACAAGGCAGACTACACACTTATCTCACATAATTCCCATTTATGCGGATAATTTAGGACGGGAGGGTTGGAGATTTGTATCTTGGTTGTTATCCAGATATCTACTGGTGGGACACTTCTTTTCTAGCATTATCCATGTAACTAGTAGTCACTTTGGTATTTTCCTAATAATGGTATTTCCTTCAAGCGTTTGGATTGGTAAGTTGGTCAAAATTTGCAACAATTACATCTGTGACCGTAAAGGTGTCACCACCTAACTTAGGTCAAATATTCAGCAGACCGTAAGGACTTTATCAATTTATCTAGAACTTTCCGTAACCTACTGCCGTAAAAATAACATCCAACACTTTTCAAAACCCAAATTTACAAATAGTGAGTGAATCTGATATGATTGATCATACTGACCCAGAAGTACTCTGTCAACCATAACACATGCCAAATGCTGTAGTATTTAACATACCTGATAGCTGAAATCCTGATTGTGTTAACACCACTCTATCACAAATGTGTCGCCTGGTGGACTCCTGATATTATAGGCGCAAGGTCACGTGAGGTAGACCCTAATGTTTACTATTATATTAGTCACAATTTTTTAAGTACATAGACCGTCTATTAACATTCACTAAAATAAATTATGACTTCATAACCATCTAGTATTGTATAAAATATAGCTTTTCTTAATATCTTAAATCAGGCACTAGTAGTCTCGGTCCTGTTCATACAGACAACGAGGATGCGACGACTCACATGTCTACCAAACACATATTGAAAAGAATTTCACAAATCTTCTACACTCTTATCATAAATTCAGTAATCCTCTTAAAAACCATCCAAAAGTCTTCATGCGTATTCATCACGAATACATCTTTCCAGTGTGATGCTTCGCTTTTGGCAATGCAGATTATAATGCATGGTAGTGCCTTAACAGGAACGTGAGACCGAAACGGTTACAGGTTTCCTCGTGTTGGCTGAGATTGTATATACAAGTCACCTAACTCTGATCCTTAACTGCCTACCTTCACCATAGATGTCTTTGAAAGAATTTCGCTTTCACTTCTGCATCACCAAAATAGTTAGGGACGGGAAGATCACTGAGATGTTGACATTTGGTGTGAAGCTGCAGAGCCAAAACAGAATGGGTGTAATCTTCGTGTTTACAAAACAAGAATGAAGCAAACGGAATCTATAAACCTTTTGGTAGTATTAACTGGGGTGTCGGAGATATTGGGGATGATTTAGATTGCGTTATTGACAATATGCATTGAAAGTAAGTTGTGTTCTAACCATACCGTTCCATCGCAGTTACCTAAATGTCCAGATAAACATACACATTAGGCAAATGAATGTCAGAGAAGTAAACTCTTCGACCTTAATCCTTAGTTCCAAATTTTTACGAACTTGCTAATTTTGTATCTATTTACCACGTTCGCGATAATATTTTTCGTGATGCAGCCAAAGGACATATGAGGTAAGCGGAGGATACTTTAATTAAATTGTAGTAAGTTTTTGATGCAGACATCAACAAATGTTCAGTTCGTTATTTATACACTTAGAGGATATTTATATCGTAGTATATCCTCTGACTCCATGCACATATGCAACTGGCATATCACACATATAATCATAAATCAATGATTACGATTTAGACAGGGATGAACTTAGGATTGATCAAAACACACAAATGTTTGAAATCCGAGAAGGCCGCCAAACGTTTTCCTCCGCTCATTCATACATCAAACATCCATATCAACATAAAGGAGTAAAATATAAAAGTTGATATGCACAGAGGTAATAATGGCTTCTGCAGATTAAGCTCCATGCTCTGACTGATTAAGGCAACACCGTATTTATTAAAAATTCACTAAACTTGTATTTTCCAGGACAAGAACAACTCAGAGGCAAGTTTTCAGTTACTAATAAAATCCTGAATACTCCCAGTCATCCATTTGAACTATGGTACCAACACCAATTTTAGAGGAAACACTGGAATACTGGTGATGCAATATAGTAAGTTAGTTTGAAGACACGTTTCCTATTAATGATATTTAATTCCTGGAATCCTCACATGGGCTAAAATAATTCAAGTGAATACCACTAAGTTATGTAAGAGAAAAAGATTCCGAACATAATCAAACTAACCTGTTGATACCCATTTACTTCTTCATATTTCACATACTTAAATCCTGTATCCAGAGCAAAACTGTTAACTGCGGCTAAAGAAGGAACCTTATCAGGTGACTGCTATTTTATTTTGTTAATAGCTGTTTGAAATAGTTGTCCTTTAGTTGTACTAAATGTATAATTTCAAGGACATTCTAGGGTTATATTCTAAGAGACTTAAAGCGCAATATACAAGGTTTGTGAGCAGTAGTGGTATGGATTTTTTCTTTCATATGCGCGGAACTTCATAGAAATAATTTTTACTTGCTCTAATAAGTTATATGTATAAGAAAGTGATCCACACCTCTTAATGGAACGCTGATTCCGCTTCAGTAAATAAAATTGTTTCAGTTTTAACTGGTCATGAACTGTTTCACAAACTTGTTATCTCCATCGATTCTAGGCAGTTCAGTAAAAGTTTACTTTTTAACGCGTTTATAGACCTTAAGCATCTGCACTTTTATTTTAGGAAAATGTGTTGGAAGTTAACGCACATATACAAGCAAGACAAAGTGACATTGAATATTAGGAAGATAAGTTTTCTTTGAATATTTGTTATTAGTACATGCAATCTAAGTTTCTTAGCAATTCTAATATGTTAGTTTGTTAGGCATACCGATTATTTACTGGTGAGATAACTGCATAGCATGTAGTTTAACTGTGTCAAAACTGTCTTTTTCATTTTTGTAGAGATCATTGGCTCTTTATTCTTAATTTTTTTATATTTTTTTCAGAACTAGTTCTTATGCTCAAGTGAATTACGAAAATATTGTTCGTGTTAAAAAAATGTATATACGACATTCTTTATGTAAACAGACTTTGAAATCTATTTTTCTTCTTGTCTTACTTTTATCTTGTGTCGTGTTAATCATGTTTTTGGTGTATATCAACCAAGGCTTAAGTCTAAATTATTTTGAATACCCTCTTAATGTGGACTTGTATATGATATATGAGAATAAATTTAAAACTACGGATAAAAAAACATTAGTTAAACCGGTAAATTCTATTACATTCAATACTATTCTCCGGCCAGTACCCTCTTGTAAATTAGTTAACCAGTCCAGCGTATCTCCAGACTTAGTTATTCTTGTCAAGTCAGCGTTATTACACTTTAAATCACGTAATAATATAAGGAGATCTTGGGGTAATCCAAATTGTTACCGCCACTATAAAATGCCTACTCGAACTCTTTTCATTCTTGGTAGGTTAGGTTCCGCGGATTGGGAACATTCCAGTACTCAAAAGTTAGTGCTTCAAGAATATCTCAAGTACAATGATATTGTTCAGTTTGATTTTATTGAAAACTATTATAATGTTACATATAAACTTATTTCAACTTTAGACTTCGCTATTAGTGAATGTTCTTCTTCCCGCTTTCTCACTCTGATTGATGATGATTTCATGTTGCATCCACCTAATTTAATCCGAACACTTGAGGACGTTACCGAGACTCAGTATTTAAATTATATTGCTGGTGATGTACTACGCATACCTGGACCAGTAAGGTTTCCATTAAGTAAATGGTATGTTTCATATTCAGAATATCCGTACAATTTATACCCGCCCTTTCCTACTGGTGGTACTATTATTCTTAGTATGCCTGTTGCACAGCTTTTGTCTATTGGACTTAGATACACCAAATTACTGCCTTTTGAAGATGTTGTTATTGGCATTGTATTGTATAAGTTGGGTATCAGTCCTGTACATTTAGATAATGTTTTTGCAGTTCATTATTCAAACGGTCATATTGATGATCTCATAAGTGTCCATGGATTTGGTGATAATTCATTTTTCATATCTGGTTGGGAGAAGCTTAATTTACAGGTTATTTGTAATTCTTAGTTTGTTTTCTTGATATCTTTTTCTGTGTACTTTATGTGCATCCAACATGTAACAGTTGGTGTACGTTATGTTAATGTTGATAATATATGAGGTTAGTTTTTAATGTTTTATATCCTTTCGTAGAACTACAAAAACGAATATTCTATATACAAATAATCAGATTGTTCAGCTTCCAACATTTTGAATCGTAAACTGTTTTCTCGTAATGTTAATATGTATAGCATCTTCTAAATAAATTACTATTGATGTTGTTTTGTCTCAAATCTGAATAACTAAAATATCCTACATTTATGTGTACATAGATTTGAAAATCACGAGTGTGAAAAGACGACCATTAGACCTCAAGAAGTATTTAAGGATGTAAGAAATTGCAGTACTAATAAGAACTGTATCCTCATAGTACTGTCATATAACTACAGTTGGCGGATAAGGCGATCTTTCTGACAAAAGAAGTGGACTGGATATTAGTTGTTGAATGCCATTTTTAATCTATGTATGGTGCACGTTAGATTCTTAAACTAATCTGTTTAAATAACAATAAGATTGTTAGTTTTAATGAGCACTTACTCCATTTTATTATTTCACAGCATTTTATACATTGCACTTAGTCTTCCTTTGTCTAAACATCTGTTTTGTTTTGATTTGTTTTTACATTGTTTATGTATATTTCATCCCAGTGTGTATTTGTTCTTATGATAATTATGATCAACCTGACAATTTCAATTGATGAACAAACTATCCATTTTGACAATAGTAACCCAAGATTTATAAACTATAATCTTGTCTAGAAATATTTCTGCATTAAACTTAGCTATTCATTTTGTATGTTCTGGATTTACAAATGTAGAACCTGATGAGAATTTATCGAAAAGGATATTCTTTGTTCATAATTACTTTTCTTTAATACATATGGAAATTGTTTTGACAATTGGATTGTTCTTTGTAATATCTTTTCCTAAATAAGATAGAACTGTCTCTACTGCATATTTCAAATTGTGCTGCTATATAGTCTAAATAATTTGTTGTCAAACTAATCAGCGTAAATGATCTATTTGAAGCCGTAATTTTAAATTAGTCAAAAATGTGTATATAAAGTTAGACTTTCATCACAAATGACTTTTTGTGTCAGGCATCGTCTATTGATATGTCTATTTATCGTGGAGTAAATTACGCAGGGGGGTGGCAATTTGTTTTGTTGTCAGTTTTTGCTGCTTATTTTCAATCCTACATTATCATGTCCATCCACTTAGTCAGTTGTCAAATTGCATTGTTTGGTGACTATTATGATAGGATCATATCTTGCATAATTTACTATATCCGAAACGTATTTTCACTCTGTTTTACCATTTATACGATTTGTTGATTTATAATATTAGGTTAATTAACTAATTTGGCTATCAAATTTTTATTAGATTCATTATTTCAGAAATTGAAATTTCACTATTTTACTTTGTAATATCTTCTGCGCATGTGATGGGCTATATCTGCGAGGAATACTATTCGTAAATAGCAAGTATCGAACAGTTGATATCCTTGATAATAACATATATTGGTAAAGGTCTCGACCAAGTGATGATACGCTACCTTATAGGTAACGGAGTGGTCTAACAACAATATTTAGATTCTCCGTGCCTGTAAGTCTTCCTTGATACTTGTGTTTTAAGCTGAAGATAATAATACAGGTCAATTCATACCAGGTAGTCCAGAATCCTGAATTACGTGCATTAAACAAATATGCGCATGGTTATCTCAACCACAATCATAATTAAAAAAATAACATAAAAATAAAATAGGTATCTGTTCTACTTAATCAGAGTAATGTTTACACAAAAATTAGTCACGGTTTCTGAAATGTAGGTGACATAATAACAATCACAGATACTTGAGACTGAAAATATTAAAATGTTATGAAGAAATATCAAGTATACAGCCAAAACATATATGGCAATCTGAAATATGTTCCAAAAGTTGGGTACCTCTTCTTTACTCGTCTGAAATGCACAATTTCAAGTCTTTTGAGTACTTGTTTGTAACAGATATCCTTAATGAAAAATGGGTGGACTTACTTACTTCGTTGTCGTCCTTACACTCCAAACGCCAAAATGCAGTGTAGCCGTCTTGTGGGTTGGGGATCACCCATGTGTAATGAGCTTTATTATTGAGGTTGAAAAAATTGCTTCAAGTATTAGAAGTTGATAAGTCTCGTTTGCTGTTGTCGAAACACTCAAGTAGAACTTTCTCTAAGTCGCACTTATGACCAATGTGTTATTAAGTGTTAACGAATTTAGTAATAGCCCTGTTACTTAATATGGTTGCACTTCATGCGTTTTAAATATTTAAGTAGTTTTCGATTAACCTGTTGATGTTTCCTGAAACTAACGGTGGGAAATTTCGCTTTAATGTAAATCTATTACACTTTAGATTTATAATAATTCTTAAACTGATGCCAACAATTTATTTTTATACATATTTGTGTAGTTTCAAATGAGATTTTATTTCAGTAGACTACATCGAGCAGCATTTAGGAATTGAAAATAGTTAGGTTAATTTGTATGTAGAGGTTACTTTCTGAATAGAGATAATAGTAATATGGTTCATGAACCCTCTATAGCACATTCCTAATAGACCGAAAATTTGGCACTTATTTAACCAATCCAAATCTTGTATGCACTACTCCGTTTTACTGGTTATTTATCGTCCAGTTAATGTGTGAGGAGATTGGTTGATTACCTAGTCTGAACAAGCAAAATCGTTACTTTTTACATACTATACTCTTTGCTATCTTAATGATAAGGTTAGAAGGCTTTCTCTTAGCTATAAAACGGTCAGACTACACAATATCAGGTAAAATTGTGGAAACATGTGATCGTTATTACGCTTTGTAATTGGTATTTCTGTATCGTACGGATTGCTTAAAAACATGTGACCTTTCATTTACTTTATTTTTTGACTACAGCTTCCGGGAGTTGTTACCTATCCTCTATGCACAAACACTGTGAAAACTAATAGAAATAATTTATGGAAGCGTTTATGACTTGTTAAAGGGTGTAAATATAAGCTAACGTTTCTAAAATCAATGGGCGTGTTGTAATAATTCTATCCATAGGGGAAACATGTACTAGAAGCCTTGACAAACTAATAAACAACTCAATATCAACAAACGCTTTTGATTTCTATTACTGTTTTTAGCTAATTAGCCATAATTTTGACTGCCTCCGCCCTAATCCGTTACAACTCAATTTACAAATTCTTAGATAACCTTTTCAACGTCGCTTATTAATTAAAAATCTGTTACCCAAATTTCATTGCTATGTTTAGATCAAAAACAAAACAATTGTCTTGGTTGGTTAATTATCACTTCCTTAACTGACACAAGATACTTCGAGTACCACATGGTTACCTTGTTAAATTTTACTGAATATATTTTGCGTTAGTTATTCGTATTATATAACATATTATCTGTTTTATTTGTTCTACTGCTAAATAAACTGATGCAACATACAATCAATGAACATTTTGTATGCTAGATGGTTAGACATCGTTTTCTGAATATGCCAGTATACCTCAGCTAGCTTACTGAATGAAGTACGCAAACAATGAAAATTGTGGTTTAGAACGTAATCTTTAGTAAATAACCAATAGCGCGGAACGGAACCCAGTAAGAATGGCATGGTTGGTGGGTTAACTTTTCATATAACCAAACAATTATCTAACCTTTCATCAAAATTAAGAGTACATTATTGGTTAGTTAAGGAGATCAATGTTTTCCCATAAACTAAACATAACATTTATTTATATTCTATTTTTCATGAATTTACCATCATACATATAGATGAACACAAGTTTGTTATTTTTAATAAAAATTATCACACTTTTATTTGTGATGGGTGGTATTCCATCGACCTAAAGATTGAATAATATTGTTGTTTCTTATTTACTGCTATAAGAATGTTCGTAAGAAAAATGTTTTGCGAAGTTATATTGTTGATTATTTCTTTACGACTTCATTTTTATCATTCTTCAGTGAACCGTTAGGTACGAGCATCATGTATGTTAGGGACAACGTTTAAATAAGTTTGTAAGATACAGTAACGCTTATCTGCTTTTCAAATGTTATCAGTCATAACTTTCTTAGTTAAATAAATGCGGTTCAAAACACGTGACGTTTACGTAGTGTGGAGTACTTGAATACATCTTTAAGAAATCAGTTTAATAATTGTTCATGTTCGGAGATTAGAGTTACTAATCTCTCTAGCAGATATCAATGTTAGGTAGTAGTTGCATATATTCTGTCTGAGTACAGAGTACACACTTTAGGATATGTTCATGCATCTAAATGTGACAAACACCTATTTGCCAGCCAATCAGAACTGAGAAAATTATATTTGAGTTTATGTACATATGCCTTAGTTGTTGTAATATTTTTTTGGAGACAGTAAGTTCGTGTTCCCACAATAGCGTTGCTATTGGTTACTTGAAGTCCGGCTTTTTTTCAGTCGCTCATTATCGTCTGCTCACTCCGATTTGCGAAAGGTCAATGCTGAGCAAAATTAGAAAAAAAATCAAGCTGCAACATCAAAATGCAAAACAGGTTGTATACTCACAGACTTAAAATATCATTCTTTTTGAAAAAAATAATAGCTCACCCTGTCAGTACAAAAACATCGTCGCAAGGAATGATATTTATATGGTGCATTCATAAAATCTTTACACCGATTGCATATATCAAGTACAGTAAGTAGATATCCCAGTAAAACCCGAAATGTTACATTATTATTGTACTAATGTCGATTTGCATTATAAATATTAAATCTAGTTGAAAAAATGCGTGAAATAACTTGGATCTAACATTTACCAAGTAAAGCATATTTTCTAAGCACTTACTAGGAAGTAAGTACAAGTTTATGCATACAAAAGGCGTGCATAAATAACAAACAGTAGCAAGTAGCCTGTTATTCTCCGTTTCTTACAATATTCCATTTGTCCAACGACTTCATAAAACTGATAGCAGCAATTAAACATTAGGAAACTATGTATCTAGGCTCCAAAAATAGCCTGTCTAAATTAATTTTCAGAATTGGGGACTAAGTAATTTGTGACTCAAAGCGTTTTTTCTATGCTCAAAATTTTTAAAGTGGGCCCAACAGAAATCAGCTAAGAAGTCTACATATTACAGTGGAATTAGTATAAAATGATTTCAATTCAAATGATGAGTTATCCGGAACTGTCCCTTATCAATAAATCCAATGTAGATCAGCCTATAACAAAATAATAAACTTTAGGGCATGAAATGAAATCTCTAATATGAACGGGACATCGGAATCCACTCCTTAGCAATTTACTCAATTATAAACTAGAGGAAAAGTCATTTTATCTATAAGCCATTGATTTATAGACGATATGATAAAATAGGAATTCTAAAACAGCTTAAACTTCTTACATATGACTTTGTCATGTTGTTATGGAGACAACGATCATTATCTTATAATTCCATCTCTCCAACTCTTCGGTTAGTTTATTAATAGATCTTGAAGGCAATAACATTTCTTAATCGCTCTGAGAATTTAGAAATTATCGCTTAAGTGTGAATGTATTTACACTCAAATAAATGAAGTTACGTAGTAATATTCCTTCAATATTGGGGTAAGACTACTGATAATATAACTTCCATAATATAACTAATAAACCTCTTAAAACTACTAACCTCAAACAAGTTACATAAGTTCTGTGGTGAAGTGATTTTGATGGTGTGTACAGACTTTATGAGCATTGCCTGAAAGGTGACTTCAAAGTCACGAGACCATTCTAAGTATCACTCAGGCTCATCCTTACATTATTGTTTGGTTCATGACTTTGAGAATGAAAAAATGTAGAGGTGCATTAAGTTGATTAAATCATTATCTGCAACAATTTAATAGTTCCAGCGTTGACAAAAATGAAAGCATTTAATACGTTAGGAGTACTACACACTAGTTGTACAACATAAAATCTTGTCTCAATAGCAAAGCAAATAACTTCTCTGAGAAGTTGGTGAATGATAATTCACTGATTACTTTGTCAACTCTATTGAGGACATTATGCAAACTTTGCGGTTACATTATGATCCCTGTCACTTATTCTGTTATCACATAATTGTGAGAAAAGAATTGAATTGCTTTCTGGATTCGTCACACAAAGTTCATACTGGAAAATCTAATAATTAAAATTAATTCGTATGTGGAAAATTCAGATTACAGAAAATGATGTAAATAGACAACCGACTCACTGTTTATTACGATTAAACTTCAAAGAATTACTTAATTTTTCAATTAACTTTGTGCAAAATCATAAAGTTCACTATCATCATGGATTTCACTATTTGATAGGAAGCGACAAAACTTGAGTAATAAAAACTATGAATAATATTGGTGCTTCGTAATTAGGGGTGGAGGGGGGTAATGAAAATTGAATGTACTGCAGCTATCGATTTTGAAACATGTTATCGAACGTAACACCATTTATAGTTCAACACAAATTAAAGCAAAAGTAGAAGTGCAAATGTGACCTAACATACTTTTAATAACATGAAGAATCACAATGTTGAATGAATTATTGTATATAGTATTAAATGTTGATAAATGAAGCAAAGTGACAATATATTTTGTATGTATTATTCTCACTACTTATAAGTAGCAGTTAAGTGAAATCATTGAATTAGGTACCACATACAGAGTAAAGCGAATCTCTTGTGAACAGTGATGTGTTGAAATTAATTTTAACCAGTGAAATTCTTACTAGCAATCTTAAATCCAGAGAATCGTCTAATTACCAGAAGTGTCCCTTTCATATTTTTATCTTTCAATGTTCCTTACAATCTTACGTTAACTCCTCCTATAGCTCTTCTAGGGTTACTGCTGGTCCGAAGACAGGTAAAGGAAGAGGGTTGGGCATTGGGCTAGCATTTCCATCCCGTAAAACCCAAGCTTGCTAAATAAAACGCTAACCAGATTAAACAAACTAAACCATTCAAACTCTGCCCTGAGAGTGGAATGGATGGTTATGACGCCCCCTAGTGAAAGCCGAGATTCTTCAAAAGTCATGAAGCCGATGCCCCTTCTAACAACCAGAGTAAAAATTTTTATAGGTACATGAAATGTTCGGACAATGTGGGAGAGCTGGGAGACTAATCAAGTTGCTGCAGAAATGAAGAGATACAATTTGACAGTGCTCGGAATCAGCGAAACCCATTAGACTCAAACTGCACAGAAAACATTCGCTACGGGAGAGATGCTGCTATACTCTTCACACCCAAGGAGTTACTCTTTGATACTGTCCAATAAAGCACGTAATGCACTTGTGGGATAGGAACCACATGGACCCAGAATCATCGAAGCATCTTTCAAAACAATGAAGAAGGGGATTACAATGAATATTATCCAATGTTATGCACCATTCAAAGTCGGCAACGACGATGACAAGGATCAGTCTTATGATAAACTTTAATCAATCATAGCGAATGTCCAGGAAAGGATCTGACAATCCTGATGGGGGACCTAAACGCCAAAGTCGGAATGAACAACACCAGATATGAAGACATCATGGGTTGATAGGGACTTGGAGTAAGAAATGACAATTCTGAAAGATTTACAAATCTACGTGCTTTCAACAAAACGGTTATAGGTGGTACAATATTCCCCCCACAAACGCATACACAAGGTTATATGGGTTTCACCGGACCATACTACAGAGAATCAAATTGATCATATATGCATCAATAAAAAATTCAGAATATCAATGGAAGATGTGAGAACCAGGAGAGGAGCTTTAGATCACCACCGGGTGGTTACCAAAATGATACTGAAGCTAAAGAAGCAATGGAGTAACAGTATTACAACGGTTCAACACAGACTTTCTTCGAGATACTGACAAACTCAACGAATTCAAAATACCTCTCAACAACAGGTTCGAAACCTTATATGATCTACTGAAAGAATAGGAAGCTACTATGGAGGATAACTATGAAGGAGTCAAAGAACCACTAGCTTCAACGTGTCAGGAGGTTCTGGGCCGCAAGAAGCACCATTATAAGGAATGGATCTCCACTAAGACATTGAGCAAAATTCAACAAAGGAGAAACAAGAAGATAGAAATCAACAACAGCCGAACAAGAGCAGAGAAAATCAAGGCTCAATCTGAATACTCAGAAGCAAATAAGCAGGTAAAGAAGAGCATTAGAGCTGACAAACGGAAATACATCGAAGGCCTTGCAACGACAGCGGAAAAGGCTGCAAGAGATGGAAATATGAAACAGCTATACGACACAACGAAGAAACTGGCAGATAAACATGGTAAACCAGAGCGACCGGTCAAGAACAAAGAAGACAAGACACTCACTGAGATTGAAGAACAAAAGAATAGGTGGGTAGAACACTTTGAGGAACTTCTAAATAGGCCAGCTCCACTGAACCCACTAGACATCGAAGCAGCACCTACAGATCTCCCGATAGATGTCACTCCACCAACGATGGAAGAAATCAAGATGGCCATCAGACAAATCAAAAGTGGAAAAGCTGCAGGACCTGACAATATACCAGCTGAAGCACTCAAGTCAGATATCGACCTAACAGCAAGGATATTCCATGTTTTATTCAAAAAGATCTGGGAAGAAGAACAAGTGCCAGCAGACTGGAAAGAAGGTTATCTTATCAAGATACTAAAGAAAGGAGATTTGAGCAAATGTGACAACTACAGAGGGATCACGCTACTGTCGATACCAGGGAAAGTCCTTAACAGAGTATTGTTGAACAGAATGAAAGATTCAGTGGAGGCTCAACTTTGAGATCAACAAGCTGGTTTCCATAAGGATCAGTCGTGCGCAGACCAAATCGCAACACTACGGATCATCGTTAAACAATCAGCTTAATGAAACTCGTCCCTGTACTTCAACTTCACTGATTATGAGAAAAGCGTTTGACAGTGTAGACAGAAGAACACTAGCTTCAACGTGTCAGGAGGTTCTGGGCCGCAAGAAGCACCATTATAAGGAATGGATCTCCACTAAGACATTGAGCAAAATTCAACAAAGGAGAAACAAGAAGATAGAAATCAACAACAGCCGAACAAGAGCAGAGAAAATCAAGGCTCAATCTGAATACTCAGAAGCAAATAAGCAGGTAAAGAAGAGCATTAGAGCTGACAAACGGAAATACATCGAAGGCCTTGCAACGACAGCGGAAAAGGCTGCAAGAGATGGAAATATGAAACAGCTATACGACACAACGAAGAAACTGGCAGATAAACATGGTAAACCAGAGCGACCGGTCAAGAACAAAGAAGACAAGACACTCACTGAGATTGAAGAACAAAAGAATAGGTGGGTAGAACACTTTGAGGAACTTCTAAATAGGCCAGCTCCACTGAACCCACTAGACATCGAAGCAGCACCTACAGATCTCCCGATAGATGTCACTCCACCAACGATGGAAGAAATCAAGATGGCCATCAGACAAATCAAAAGTGGAAAAGCTGCAGGACCTGACAATATACCAGCTGAAGCACTCAAGTCAGATATCGACCTAACAGCAAGGATATTCCATGTTTTATTCAAAAAGATCTGGGAAGAAGAACAAGTGCCAGCAGACTGGAAAGAAGGTTATCTTATCAAGATACTAAAGAAAGGAGATTTGAGCAAATGTGACAACTACAGAGGGATCACGCTACTGTCGATACCAGGGAAAGTCCTTAACAGAGTATTGTTGAACAGAATGAAAGATTCAGTGGAGGCTCAACTTTGAGATCAACAAGCTGGTTTCCATAAGGATCAGTCGTGCGCAGACCAAATCGCAACACTACGGATCATCGTTAAACAATCAGCTTAATGAAACTCGTCCCTGTACTTCAACTTCACTGATTATGAGAAAGCGTTTGACAGTGTAGACAGAAGAACACTATATAAACTTCTTCGATACTACGGCGTACCATAGAAACTCGTCAACATCATCCGGAATTCTTACGACGGAACACAGTGCAAAATTGTTCATGGAGGACAGCTAACAGATGCATTCCCAGTGAGGACCGGAGTCAGACACGGCTGCTTACTTAGTCCTTTTCTATTACTTCTAGAGGCTGACTGGATCACGAAGACCTCCACATCTGAGGGGGATGCACGGAATTCATTGGACAAGTAGGATGCAACTCGATGATTTGGACTTCGCGGATGATCTAGCTCTTTTAGCAGATACACACCAACAAATGCAAGCGAAGACAAACAATGTAGCAGCAACCTCAACATCAGTAGGCTTGAACATACATAAGGGAAAGAACAAGATTCTCAAATATAATACAGGGAGCACCGATCCAATTGAACTTGACGGAGTAACTCTGGAAGAAGTGGATACTTTCACGTACCCGGGGAGCATCGTCGATGAACAAGGAGGATCCAATGCAGATGTAAAGGCAAGTGTTGGCAAAGCCAGGGCAGCTTTCCTACAGTTGAAGAATATATTGGACTCAAAATAACTGTCAATCAACCTCAAAGTCAGACTCTTTGTTATAACGTGTGAAAAAAAGGTTTTGTCGGTTAATCGGTTGGTTGTGCGCGGACGCTTTATTGAAGTGTGCCTCGTCGCCTGTTGATCGGCTGGTTGTAGCAGACGTCTGTTGAAATGTGCCTAGTTGATAATACGCGACTTGCTTAAGCCCACTCAGTCCCAAGCCGGAGATAGAAGAATAAGATCGGAATAGATTAACCAGACAGGACGGAATAAGATTCGGAGTCGGATTATATTTTACACATTCGCTTATATATACAAAATAATCATGATGATTATTCATCAAATAAAATTATCAACACTTTTAATAATACAATTAAATGTTGTTAAATGTGCTCACATAAAGTGATGAAGGTTTACAAATCATGTTAACAAAAAATCAATACAACTTGATAAAATGACAATTGTATTTCTAGGGATTTCGAATCCCTAACACTCTTCAATCCGAACGTGAAGACAGTTCTGCTGTATGGAGCTGAAACGTAGAGAACTACTGCAAACATCATCAGAAGGGTACAAGTATTTATAAACAACTGCCTACGAAAGATACTGAATGTCCGTTGGCCGGAAACCATCAGCAACAACTTACTATGGGAGAGGACAAACCAACTTCCAGCTGAAGAGGAAATTAGGAAACGACGTTGGAAATGGATAGGACATACATTACGAAAACCATCAGACTGCATCACGAGACAAGCATTAACATGGAATCCTGCTGGGAAACGGAAAAGAGGAAGGCCAAAGAACACACTGCGTCGAGGATTGGAAGCAGATATTAAAAGGATGTACCGAAACTGAAAACAGATGGAAAGGATTGCTCAGGACAAAATCTAATGCAGAATCCTGGTGAGCGGCCTATGCTTCTCTGTGTTAAGAAAGCATGAAGAAATATCCAAAAGACACATTCAGATAGGGTAAACAATCAAATAATCAAAACAGTTCGATAGTCCTATTTTGAAGATGTAATCATAAGTTTGAATAGTTTACACGGGGATGCTAACAAACTTTTAGCTTCTCGGATTACATGAAATTTGTTTTATCTGGTTTCGAGACCATTCTGATTAAAGATTTGGCTAAAAATCTATGCCATGGGAAATTGAAATGAAGTCAGAACTCGACCAACTAAATATGTTTTTCACATTCAGTGAAGATTCCGCTTGATATATAATCATTACAGAAATAACCGGAACCTTTTACAGCATCATTAAAGAATTGTAATGATTCAGACTTGTTAAAATCATGTTCTTAGCATTTACTAGGGATTTCATCAGATATATGTGGCGATAATTAGAATGTAATAAATAAGCCATATCAATAATTTAACCGAGTTTGAAAGCATTGAGAATCTTCTTTCTAAAGAGTATTGATAGCTTTCAAATTCATCTAAATAAACGACCCCAGTACTGCTTTCTAGTTATCTACTTAGACTGATAAAAGGATTTCTAGCAATAAATATAGCAGATTTTTGAGTCTCTTAGTACATCACCGTCAACAGTGTCAAACCGAACGAAAGCACCATTTGATGACATGTTAATATGATACATCCAGCAATACAACCTAACCACTAATTAATAAGAAACTCGATTAGACGCATGGTTACGTGGTATGTACTCAGGCTAAATTCGATTCTCCGATTGTTAGCCAAAATTATGATCTAGTAAGAATGTTCTCATTTTAAACTTTCGAACGTATTCCAACAGTATGACGGTATCACAATAAGCTTGGTATTAGTAGAACTTTTTGTAGTTATATAACTTTCGAAGTCAGATTTTTGGCAAGATGAGGTAGCCTGCCTTCATCAGCTTCTTCTGTCACCAGTACAAACTTTTTCAAAATTGACTGGCTCAGCAAGAATACTGGATGTCAGTATTTTGATACAGGGGCAAAAGTCTATACAATCAACCTTGAAGATACACGTTAAATTAACCGAGTTAATATCCTCTAAGTAACGTCCCCCTATTTTATTACTCCGATATTATTAATGTAATAGCCTGGAGAGTCTTTTTTTATCAAATTCTATTAAATGAAATGTCGCATACGAAATATACACTGTATATATCTCCCAGAAGTGGATGATGCCATCAGTTCGACCACTGATCACTTTGTGAGATCTAATATATGTTGTGTTGTATTTAATATTAGAACTATAAAAAGTTGGAAATTCATAGTCATAACAGTGCTGTTTTCTGACCATGCGTTGAATTTGACAACATCATGTTGTGATCGTGTACTCTAGATTTGCTTCGTAAATTGATGACTGTTATTTAACAATAAATCATAAGTTAGAAATCGGATAACTTGCACTGTGATACAGTTAACGTAAAATAAGGTTTGCGAGTAAGTGACTAGCATAGTTGATAGATGTAATTATCTGCAACATCCAACCCTCTTTATTTTCATTTCATAATATGTCTATTAACTTGCTATTTATAATATAAGAATACATACTCTTCTGACTAGTGGTATTATTTCTGAAATCAGTTTTTCTGGGGTGAAGTCAATAAGCTGATCTCGTGGAAAGTTATCACATAGAGACGTCATATACCTTCATTTAATTGACAAGTGGCGTCCTTGTTTATTTATCTCAACAATTCAAGACTCATTCATCATTAATCGGAATCCATAACATAATTAATCCCTTAGGTTTCACTAACTAAACCCAATTCTATTTGTAACCTTCAGCCTTCTGTAATTCCTCCTCTATCCCGAAGATTCATCCTGTTCAAGTAGTTTGAGAAGTATTGTGTGTGGGAGGCTCTAGAAAAGTGAAGGACAAGAGAAAATAAAGGCCTACAACCCATTAACCTCGTATAATTCACTTATACTTAATGTTGAAAGCGATCGATCACAAAGGCGTTATCACAAACGTGAAACTTAGGCAATCTAGTAAGGTAGATTTAAGTTCGCGTGTGTTGGAAATTAAAAACGAATAAATTGCACTTTAAAATACACAGTCTAGTGGAAGTTGAGAATAGCGAACTCCAGACAACCAACAGGGTAACATTTAACTGACCCCCCAAAGTGGTATATTATGATAAACAAATTCTGTTTATAGGTCTTACATCACAGATTAATTATAGTAAGACAATCATTGAAAACCAGAAGGCGATGAATAGCTGTTTAGCGCTGATTATGGAAGTCTGATTAATAAGCACCTACATGTGTATGTATGTGTAATCAGCATAGAACCTGGCACATGTGTGCATCGATTCAAGTTGCCATACCTCCATGGCACCGCAAAATTAACACCACCACCATTAATAGAAGTTACTTGGATAAAATAAAATAATAATAGTAACAAGGAGTGTGAACATATAGAATATGGTTCAGGAAGCGTAGAAAGAAAGTTATAGAATAATTTAAAGCTCATGATTTAAGGGAGGACAATGAGTGAATGCATCTGCTCCCTTGTGACCGACTCTGGGCCATGTCACTCAGTGTTTCTAGCCACTGTTTACGGTGATCGCGATGACCCCATCCAGGTAGTCTGCAGCTACCGACACGACTTAAACCGGCAGCCAGTGACTTCATGGACTGATGACATGTTTTCGTTTGGCTGCCTCTAACTCTCTTCCATCCTATTCCTATATCAGCCAACATTGCGCGTCGAGGAAGATGGTGATTGAGCATACACAACACACGTCCCAACCACGTCAATCGATGAAGATTCACAACCTATCCCTACAAAGAACGAACTCAGGACCTTCAGGCATCACGGTAAGTACTTCATCCTTTAGCCAATGAATTGCCGTCCACTGGCTTACGTGTCAATTGTAACGTTTTAAGACCTCGTTTACTATTATTTTGGTCAGTAATTGTCACAGCTGAAAAATCATTATTTCAATGTCCAATGGTAGTATGGATAATTAGTAATTACATTTGCATCAGCAACGTTGCTCCAATTCATTACCAATTTGTGAAGTTACCGAGTTATATTGACTTACCAATTTATTCATGGTGAATGCGAAATCCAGTGCATAGAAGTTCTAGTAATACGAAGTATTGACAGACAAACTTTTACCGAACGTTGTACACGTTTTGTTAAATCTGTTCTTTGTTTACTACTCTGGAAAGTAATGTGAATTGTAAAAGGTACGATTAAACTATGCTATAATCCCGAACAAGTCACAATCAAAAAAGGAGATATTAACTTATTGCGCAAAATTCAAATTTCAATGCCTAATATCACTATAAGATTATAGGGCATACTCCTGTTGGCTGCTGATGGGAGATTAATTGATTTACTGTGTAAAACAGTATATATTAAATAAATATTTTTTTGTATTTGAAATGTATTAAATTTGGTGTTTCTTATATTTTAAGTAGATTAGTTTAGCTTAACCAATTATTTTTACATCGTTACAGAGCCAGTAAAAACCTTATTTTTGTTTCTATAATAAGACTATTTGAGAAACCTAGTTTCATACTCATCACATACATACACTCATATTCTAATCAATAGTTTCAGAGGTCATCCGTAAACTGGTTCAATAAAAGTTAATGTCAAATGACTTATCACGAAACGAATACAAACTAATTTAATGATACTCTAGGAAATGAAGACAGAAAATCCTTAACTTTTTGCAAGTATTCTGACCTTAATGTTTTACATTTCATTTAGTATACACGTTTTAATACCCAATTACAACTATGATTACTATTGGTTGTTTGTCCATTTGTATTTATTTTATAATGCCTTACGAAATCCCTTGAAAACGTTTGGTGTATAATTAATGGTTTAATTACGTATAGCTAAATGAATATTATGTAAATTTAGGTAAGGGAGTGTACATAAAACACTCGTTAATATCGAGTACTCTGACGTAGTTAAGGTTTACTTAACGTAAAAATGAACATTTTAATCACTCTGAAATCATTCAGTTCTGATGACCTTGCTTTTTGACTGGTTTTACTCATGAATGGTATTATATTTATGTCTTCTGCTCCCGTTGGTTGTTTTGTTTAGTTGACCTTTGACCACGTTATTGGCCTTTCAAGTATGGAAAGATAAATTGTATCTACATCTATATATTTGATGATGCTCATGATCCTAGAAATTCTCCGATACACTTGGAGTTTCACAACATTTGTGATTCGCCCTGTGTCAACCGGAATTCCAACACTTGGGAAATTTTCGATACCAAATTCGTCATTTATCCTTTTAAGAGTAATGAGTTAATATAAATAATAGTGAATAGTACCTTTTTACTACTATTCTGTGCCCAGGTCTATGTAGGGTGAATAGGGTGTTCATTTAATCTAATATAGTTGTTATGTAGCAAAAATGAAAGTTCTGGAATTATTTTATCACTTTCTGTAATTTAGAATTATGTCATTTCCATTGCCTGTAATTAATGTTTACATGCAAAATATTATCAAACACATTCGAGATTCTTTTCTACTACATTGAATTAAATAAACAACCCATAACATAAGTTTACAGTTCTATTTCAAGATGTTTATTCAATGAAAGTCAAAATCTAAATTCAACGAATTATTTCTCTCAAGGTCATGTGTTATTCAAAATTTTTGATACACTAAAACTGACCAATCAAAATCATAAAAAAACTGAATTAGCTTGTAATGACTCACTAATCATTTTGTGAATTCAAAAGTAACAAATGAGCTAATTTTATTTAAGTAGTTATTTAGCATGGGCGTGGATAACTGTGAGCGTATGATTTAAAAGTAGATATACAGTTTAGTTTCTTATTTCAAATAACTTTTGCATATTTTTATATGAATTATTTGTTTCATAAACAAACATGAAAAGATTTTTTGAAACTATTTGCATAAATATTTACGTTAATATGACTGAAAAAGAAGTAGATTTTTAAAGAGGTCAACAATCAATCATTGTGAATATAATGTTTATAGTGTTGGTGAAATTTTAAATCGATTTACCATTTGTTGAATCATTTGCAGTCAACACTTCCAAACAAGTTATATCATTGATGAACAAAAGACTTTAGGGAATAGTTGTTATTAGGGAAATTTCATTATCCTTTCAAATCTTTAAAAGTGAGTTTTTTGTTTGTTTTAACATATTTTTGAGTGTAGTCCAGTAAGTAGCAGAATATTTCGTGTAGTTTTTATTCTACTATGTTATAACAATACATAGTGATGTCAATATTCATGCATAATTCTAATTTTCGAACTTTTTCTGAGTCTCATATAACGGAATGAGGAGAAGACCTCTGTGTCAAAGATTTAGCATCATTTACACTTTTTCATAGATATGTAAAGTCTATGAGGCATAGAAAGTTTGTCATTTCACTTAGTTGTTTTTATTCTAGTCCTGTTAGATTAATTTTCAACATTTGAGTATTCCCTTAATAGTTTAGGTCTCTGTTATTTCATACATGACGAACCCTTTAGAAATTTGAACAATACAAGAACAATATAGGATATACAAAGTAGAATGAATTGATTACACTTTGTGGCTACTCATTAGCTATAAAACGTCTCTATTTAATGTTATTATAAACAACATTAAACATACCTTAATCAATCGATAACATTGATTTTGAAACAGAAAAATGACAACGATATTAAGAGAATATCGAATATTTGACAACAATAGTGAAAATAATAAAATAGGAGTGGGGGGGGATATTTACATGAAATTAAATGATGTGAGCGTGGCGTAATGGATATTAGTAATCAAGTTAGTAAAAAGATATTTTGAAATGATGTCATGAATAATGGTCAGTGGAATAGAATGAAAACAAATTATGTTATATAAATATACTTCATGAACTCAGTTTCCTCCACTATGACAGTAAGCTATTAACTGAGCTTTCTTCTGTAAACATAGAAGTGACCTCTGCAAGGCGTAGTAGGAGTGGTGTTTTTTGTTTATTAATTATTTTTAAAGATTTGAAGACTAGTATTTAAGTGTTTGACAATTGTACTTGCGAAAGTCTTTCTTCACTTGAGACTTAAGTTCTATTTTCAGAAAATCTAGTAGAAGCTCTAGTCCAGTCGTTCCCTGATATAAGTACCATTTGTCTACAAATATATAGTTAATATTGTGTCAGTGAATATCAGTTGTTTGCTTAACACTTTCATGTTGACGTGTCGTATTGAAATGACCACTTGAATTTTATGCTGCCAATATACTCTTGTCCTCACTTTACAATATGTTCATTAAGAGTGAAGTACTTAAATAAATAGATTTAGTGAAGCGCTGTCCTAGTTTTACCCGCATGTTTGCAGTCTATAGGCGGGGGGGGGGTTGTAAAGGTTATTTAATTCTTGCAATTTTAAAATGTAGGTTGATACTAGTTAGATAATCAATAATTTCTGTTACTAGTTATTCACTTACGATCAATTTGTGATGACAAACTATAAAGTATCTATAGTGTAGCTAAAGCACAATTTATTCATCGATTAAACTTGTCTGGGTACGAACAATTAGTTATACTCATAAATGAATTCTAAATTTATGTGAAACTTATAAATCTGATGAGCATTACTTATGTATGAGTGGAATTTCTCTGTGATTATCGTTCATTGTTGCGCCATCAAAATGAAGTAGCTATTGCTTATTTTGACAAATACCCAGCTTTAAATCGTGCAATAAACTTGAAAAACGTTTTTGAATTCAACAGAACAACATTTAAATTAATAGTTAAAACTTAATTTAAATTAATAGAGAATACTAAATCACTGTTTCCAACATGAAAAAAAACATTTAAGTTGAGTTTACTAATTTTAGTTTGTTTATTATTTTCATAGCTAGAAAATAAACTATTTCACTCATTTTGATCATACCAAAGGAACGATAACTAAGTGGAAATTTTGGAGGCCACTGTCACAATAAAGCATCGATTGACTGTAATGTGAGATTTTTAACTTATTTAAGTATCAGAAGAGTTTATGAATAGTTTCAATATAACATCAAGAATTGCCTAATATGGCCTAAAAATGTCTTATAAAATGAAGTCCATCCCAGGCGTATCCAGTTGTTAAATTATTTAACTTATTAAGTGAAAATTAACTGGTGGAAATTGACAAAAACGAGTTGTATCCTGCAAAATCCCAGTTCAAAACATTCTAACAAATAGATGAGATTATATTGCTTAGTTTGACAGATCTTGACAGGTTCTGTAGTTTTATTAAATAAAAGATCAATCAACATTTTGGTTAATAGAAACCGATAAAAACAATGGGTCACACAAACATGACATCAGATGCTATCCACTCATCAATTAGTAAAAATATCTCTGTTTTAAAGAGGATTAGTCGCATTCCGAATAACTCAGTGATGTTTGAAACTATTAAACTATATGACATAGACCTGAATTTACCATGGAGCATCGGTTTGTTCAAAGTTGTAGAAAAGCTGTCATAAAGATTGTCAACTAGCGTGAAACGTTGATCTAGACTACCCGATTGACTACTTCAGATTACCTAATATCAAAGTATAATGTTGAATTACTTGGACTAGTGGCTACATCGTTAATTGTTGAATAGAATCCAATCAACACTAGACAGAACTAGATAAATTTGTCATTAGACACTACTCAGTGATTATTTAATAGAATCAAGACTATTATTTGCTCATATCACACTTTAATCTAATGAAAAGTGGATATTTTAAACGACTAACAACATAAACTAGCCAAAAATGAATTCATTCCATTCAACTTCATATTTTAAAATAAAAATATACAAGTTTAGTATAAACGTTTAGTTCATTATTGATTATTCTGTCTTTCCTTTGATTTCACATTCGAAACATAATTTTTGAATCAATTCACAGGATTATTGAATATTTATAAATCTTTTCATATGTCTGATGAAAACAACAAATACACCCTATGTGAACAAATCAATTAATGTTGAAGACAAAAAATAAGAAAAAACAACACAAACAGTTAGGTATGTTTATAAATATGAATATCATTTAGAACATTATGACAATAATTATCTTTCAAATAAATCTATTTTTATACATTATGTAGCATAGCGAAATGTTTGTTTGTCACATGTGAATGTTTGATTTCATTACATAATGCACTATTTACATTCGAAACATTCACAGTACAACAATTTTTTAGAAAGTATGAATCTAACTTGGTTTAAAGTAGTGTTTACAGAATATAGGATTAGTGCTTAAATTGGAATTTCACTCCTAAGTCAGTTGAGAGCGGTTATTAAGATACGAAACGTTGCAACCATTAAAACCGAAAGTATATATATATATATATATATATATATATATATATATATATATGATAGTTTTAGGTTAGTGGTTACGGCATTCGCACTTTAACCCTTATTCTGTGGGTCCCAGTCATACTCCACCTATATTGGTTTCGTCACCCACGTAGTATCATTAGTCGTCATGCTTGTAGTGTGATTTTAGTAGTGAAACTGAATACATACTGTTATGTTGGGCTATGAAAGAAGAGTAACGAACTCTCAGAACCGTGTTTTAGGACATTATTTTAAGTATTATAACTGTGGATAATGTAAACATTTCATTTCTATGACTGTTACGTTTCTATTACCCTATCCTCCCGTTTAGTATCTTTACTGTTTTTGTATTGCCCATTACTATAAACTACAGTTACTTGGTTGTGTACAAGTTGTCTCTATTCTCTACCACTATTTCCTTTGTTTTGTATTAATGTTAGATTCTTGATTGGTTTACTGCGTGGTCTGATTTTGTTTATATATAAAAGCTTGATTGAAATACAGTACAATTCCGATTCTGGTTCTGTCTGGTTGGTTCTTCTGTCTCCATATTAAGACCGAGTGGGCATAGGACAGACGCGCGTTAATCGACTAGACACACCCAATAGGCGTTTCGCCCGATTAGTCGACCAATTATCCTTGCATCATAACACATACTCAGTAAATAAATTGCAGCATGTATATATACATATATATATGTGTTATGACGTGAAGAAAAGGAAGGAGGAGGAGATGGTTTTGGTTGGTTGATGCGAACACCAATGAGATGCGTGCCTAGTTGAGAATGTACGATTGACCTAAGCCCATTCACCTCCCTAGGCCGATAATAGGACAACCAGAACTGAGAAAACCGAGAGAGAGAACTGGGAAACGAGAACGTATTATATTTTAATCATGCCTTTATATACACATAAAATCAGACCACACAGTGAACCAATCACAAATCTAACATTGATACCAAACAAAAGAAATAGTGGTAGTGAATGGGGAGAACTTGTACACAACAAAGTAGACGTAGTTCGTAATAATAAACAATACACAAGAATCAATACACTAAATGAGAGAACCGAGTAAGGGGAACGTAACAGTCATAGAAATAAAATGATTACATCACTCATGAATAAAATAACGAGAATAGTCCCCCAAAATAGAGTTCTGAAAGTTCGTTACTTTTCTTTAATCGCCCGGCGTAACAATATAAATGAATAAATTTACGTGGGAGATTTGGACTGAATGTCAATTCGAAAAATTACTACAGATATGTGATAAAAATTTCTATTCAAGAGCACTGTTCAGATGGTCAAATAACCCAATAAAGAATCAACCTAGTTATTATCATTTGTTGGCGTTTACTGTAAATTGTCAAAGATTCTTTGTCTACTTTTATATGGTAGGATTCCTCGTAATGGATCACTTACTATCCAATGCGAAGTACAATCAAGAATTAGGAAGAGCTTGTATATTCCCGTTGATTTGTTATCGACTGAAGCTGGTCAGTCATAACAAATCAACGGGAATATACAAGCTCTTCCTAATACCAATGTGCCCGTTGCACAAGTGTGACTGTCTGGACTCAGTAGTCTAGTGGTGAACGCGGTGGCGTTCGACACGAAACGGACTGAGTTCGAATCCCAGTGTGAACATCAACATTGGGATGCAGGTACATCCAGCCGATGAGTCCCAAATAGGACGAAACGCGCGTCCTGGATTCCACTTGCCAGTCACAATCCAACTTATATAATACAATCAAGAATATTTTAGTCACACAAAATTATCACAATTTATTTGAGTTCCGAAGTATTTATTCAATTATTTAGGTCAATTAAGGGTATTGCACTATCCTTTACCAGTATCCTCGATGGACACCTTTGCCTCACTTCATGAATCACTGTTTCGAAGTAAAATTTTGGGAAATTCTTTTTAGACGGAGTTATTACGGTATAGATAGAAATCGCTATATTCTGTCTATATCCAGATTATTTTTAGAATAGTTTTTATTACTAATTAATAGCATCTGATGAACTACTGAAATCTGGGGAAAATTTATTAAATGTTCCATAATTATGATAATAATAGTAGTAATTCTTATTACAAATATCATCATCTTAGACAGTAGTGCCACTGAATTTAAGTTATCATGCTATCTCTATCATTTTATCTGTATAAAGCTTCTGAATGCTAGTGCACGAATAAAGTGATTACGAAAATAATATACCTTATTTTGAACTTTTTCTCTAATATTTGCTTACTGTTTAGTGTTCAATTGTTTCATGCATTTTGTTTATTTCACATGAAAGCATTGAACAGTGAGTGGTATACATATATGCTTGAATATTTATTAAATTTATATACTGTATGCATATATTCACTTATCGAAACACAATACCATGTAGTTACTAAAAAATGAGAAAATGAAAATTCTATTTAGTTGATAAAGCGAAACAAATGAAAATAAAATCCTAAACTAAGCATGTGATATCGAGTTTTGAATCGATTGAACAACTCACTGTAATACTACTAACCCCAAAAAATAATTGATTTCAAAACTAGGATTGATAATCAAGTGATGCACAGTGGTAGAGATAATTCATTGAATTAATTACAAATGGCCTAATGCATTAAGAAATGTATACATACATATATTTTTCAAAGATGCTTTGTAATAAGAAATTTAAAGTTTGCATGCATGTCCAAGACTCCTTTATTTTCTAGAATTTACCAAGATTTCATCTTTGACTGAAAGTTTTTCGAACGGACCGAGTATAAGTTTAATGGTGATATTTAACTTATAGAAAACAAGTAGGTTGTTTCTTAATAAATTACGACTATTGCATACAATGACATCTACCTCTTCTAAGGTGATTTCTTTAATTTTAGAAGAAGACTAGAAATTTCCCACAAAAGTTAGAATTTATAGGTGTATTGAAATTCCGAATAATGATAATGTTGTCAATCCGTAATATTATAGACTAGTTGAACATGGAAAGTTTTAACTACTTGTTCATATATAGTTGAATTAAGGGTAATGTGATCACTCGGGAATGTAGAAAATGAGGTTATTTCGTTTCAGTCAAATTGTTGGGATTAATTATCAAGAGGCTATGGACTTCAAAGTTTGCGCAAATATGAACTCCTTAGCAGGATTTACCCCTAATTTAAAGCAAGTTTCAAATTGTTGTGACCTTGTGAAGAAAAATGTGTCAGATACGGAACTTGACCATAAAGAAAAGAAAGGGTTGTGTGAAAGTATTGGTTGTAAGTTAGGTGGTTAATGTCTTGACTTCTTTACGACTAAATGATATCTACTCATCAATATGACTGATTGATGCAAATACTTGTAGTAAACGAATAGGAAGAAAATTGAATAACATGTCAATAAATATAAAATTTTTAAGTTAGATTCTAAATCTAGTTTTTGCGAGCACTTATAGAAACTTTTCTCCACCGATTTCGATAAATCAGTCGATACAGTTTTGTGATGAAACTTTACTTTTAAGTTTTAATATGTGTTAAGTACTTAAAACATCTTAAGGTCATGTATCATTTGTCAACTAACACTAAGTGTATGTTAGTGCATAATAATGCAGTCGAAGTTATATTTATGATATTAATGTAGCTTAAGAAATTGGATTATGCATTTACGAAATATGATTCAGTAATTAACGTTCTACAAATGATATGATATTCAAGAAGCTTATTGGGTTCATCATTGTTGTACAGGTTAAGTGTAGACAAGTACTTAAAGCAATTATAATTATTAAAATCAGTAATATTGATTTGCAACACAGTGGTCATAGTAATATCTAAATAATAAAGATTAGTGTTATACATTTTGGTGTTTTTTACTGTATTCAATTAATGATGAGTTTTATATTTCTGTTTAAAATAAGTGTTTTCAGGGAGTTGATGAAAATAATTTAGAGTTCGAAGCCCATTCATTTAGCAAAACATTCTGGTAAATAAGGTATTTACCATCAAATTTTGATAGAGAAATATCAGAAATCATTGGACAATTGTTTATTTTTAATTACTCTTATAATCCTAATTGATACAGTGAATGAACTTATATAGAAAACCACAGTCAACCGCGATATAATTCCTCGAAATCGATTCTTTTGTTTACTTCTCATTTATTTAATTTGTTTACAAAAGAATAACTAAGTGTAACACGTCTCGACTTTATGCTACTCTCTGAAGTATGTTCATTTTGATTATCTTTTTAGTGTTATTCATTCGTAAGTGAAAATTCCTAATTATCAGACTGCAAGCTCAGTGAAACAATAATTATCATGCGACTGCACATTATCAGTTGTTTGTTTAGCTATGCAAGCTGCCGTTTATGCTCAAGAAAATGTAAACTTTTCTGTATCATTATACTTGGTATATCATGGCCATCAACTATATGGCTCTTGATTACATTATATCTACAAGAAGATTATCAGTTATTTCATTATCCACCGAATATAAATTTGTATCAAATTTACGAGAAGGAGAAATCACAAATTAATGCAAATATACCACCTTTATGGGAAATAATTTTCCCATTATCTTCTAATTATACAGATTACTGTTTAGTTAGAAGTCATGAGTGTAATAATCATAAAAATAGCAACAGAAATAGTTCTTCGTTGCTCCGGTCATCATGTGGAACTGCAGATATTGTATTCGTCATTCGATCGCATATAATGAATTTTAATCAACGCGATGCTATTCGTCAAACATGGGGAAATCGACAATGCTATGAGAATTATGGCTTTTTTATTCGAATTCTATTTATCTTAGGTAAACAAGCGAGCAATGACAACGATGTTAGAAAATACTTGTTAAAAAATTCTATACAAAATAATAATCTTCATTTTGACCACAGTAGGAGTAGTAGTACTCTGGAAAAGCTATACTACGAGCAATTCGTACATCGTGATATTATTCAATTCGATTTTATTGATAATAATTCAAATGTATTGAATAAATGGATTGGTAGTATCGATTTTATTGTAAAATATTGTTCAACAAGTGAAAACAGTTTTACTTTACTTATAGATGATGATTATTTTATGCATCCAATAAATCTATTACAATTATTAAAGAGGATTACACCTACTCAGTACAGATTGTATGCATCTGGTCAAGTACAATATGCCTCTTATCCTGTACGTGTCCCTTTCGTTTCTAGATATATATCATTAACGAATTACCCATTCAATATGTATCCACCATATTTATTCGGTGGAACAATCATATTAAGTATGCCTGTTGTTCACTTATTACGTGTTGGGTTTAAATATATTACAAATATGCCATTTGATGATATTTTATTAGGAATTATACTACTGAAATTTGGCATTGGTCCTATTCATTTAAAAAATATTTATACAACATATATTCCAAGTATACAATCACTTAAAAAATCACAATTTATCAGTGTTCATGGTTTTAGTGAACCAACATTACTTTACTCTTTCTGGTCAACTTTAAGTATGGATTATGTTTGTGGAATAAAAGTACGATAATAAAATGTACATATATTGCATACTATTATTCATTTTCATCTATGATACCTTACAAGTTTTCTAGAATCTCTTTTCTAAAATGCAACTAGATTTTCTTTTTGATTGATTGTAATTTTTGTCCAACTTACATAAAAAAACTACGTAAAATCAAATTATTAGTTTTCAATAAGTTGTTATACAGGTTTATGGATTATTTGGATGTATGTACAATCAGCTGACAATATTTTATTCCGAAATCAGAATTGAACATGACAATCTGATCTTTATTTATCTGTTTTGTTGGACAAAAATAAGTGACCTCTTAATGAATAGATTTTAATTAGTAGAAGCTAAAGTGATTTATTATTTGCTAGTAAATAGTTTTATTGGTGGAAGTCATTAGTTGGTTTGGGACAACTTAGGATACTTATTTTCGTTAATGAATAAAATTATTTATTATTTATTTATTTATAAATATAAAACTTAGTGCAACTAAGCTCTTCAAAGTGCAAATAAGTGCTTCACACAAGTACAAAAATAATATTGTGAAGAATGTAAAGACAGAAGGCGAGCAGAAAAGGGCGAAATTTAATATGACAACAGGAAAATTACAAAATAGGATATGCATTTCGGATAAAAATACAATAAGAAGATTTCATTCTTATTAAGAGGAGCCACTTTTGTGAATGCATAAAAGGAAACTGCAGGAGGTACTCTATTAGCTTCTATTTTGCGCCATATTTGATAAGGTAATAAACTACTGATTTTTACCCTCTCTAACACTTCTAACAGGAAGTCATGATGAACCGACAGGGTCCAATCTTATGCAATCTGTTGTCGTTTCATGACCCCGTGTCATAAAGTGACTACCTCTTTGCTTATTCCAACCAGTTAGAGAAATAATGTACGTTACAGAAGCTGCTGGGAAGACGCTCGTAAAGCATGACCAAGCCGCTGAAGCAGATATTTCAACATGGTGACAGCATGTGGATTGCCATTGTTGCACCAGACCGCACGTTCCCACTGGATGTCATCAGTCTTTTAATGATAATAATCCTCAAACACATATAGACACAGATCATTCTCAGTTCACAGAAACTAGGTTTTGCAAGCACAGGATAGGAACGTTCTCACTGAAGAGTTGTAAACCGAGCCTTTTACAACCAGACTTGCATCTTAACGATGTCAACGGCGAGGCATTTTAGCATAAGCCGATATGACTTTCACTATGCCTAGATTAATCGCATCTGACACACCAACACTCACACGACAACCCAGATACACGAAATTTACGACTGTTTCTAATTGTGAGTAACAGTAGGTGCTTACTCCTCCCAGTCTTACAGATGCACTTTGGACTCGGAGGGTACAAAGTACATACCATACCTACGGGTACCAATTTTCAATTGATTAAGTACCACTTGGATGATTCGTTTGCTATCTCACAGTAAGACATTACCGTTCGGGCACTGAGGGTTGAAATGCTTTCCCAGGTGGAAAATCCACATTTCCTTTACAGATGTTCCTATGGTGTCATCGATGGCAACGTCGATAAGGAATGGAGAGATTGGGAAACCCTGTTGAACTCCATCGCTGGAGTGGGACAGTGAAAAAATCTGGTCGTGTACCTTTGATCTCTTTGAGGTGTTTGTGTACAGGGCCCTTAAAATGTTAATGAGCTTCTGAGGCACATCATTTTTTAACAGACAATTCCGAAGAGCAGTCCTGTCCAATGAATCAAAGACGACCGTAAAATCAAGAAACAACGATCATTTGCTGAAATACGTGTGGTTGTGTTCCAACACTTGACAGGGAGTGTAAATGTGGTCAAAACATCCACTACATAATCAAAAACCAGCCTGCTTCTCGCGTGCTAGTCATCCACACGTTTGGAACAAACTGTTAATTATAACGGTGACCAGTTGTTTGGAAGCAATCTATAATAGACTTATCCCTGTTAGTTGTCGCATTCGTCACGTAAGCCCTTTTTAAAAACGGGGACGACGATCGTTTTGTTTCAGGAAAATAGAATATTTCAGTCCCTCGAACCTTTTGAGGCAACCTTATCAGGAGTTCGTTGCCATCTATAAAAGGAACTAATAGATAAGTCTTCCGGAGTTCCTTGTAAACTTCCTTATTGTTAAATGGGCCACCGACCATGAGAAGCAGGACAATCTGATCAACGTTACTAGGTCATCACACTAGCCCACCTGACCCTCGAAAAATTTGACTCACTATCTAAGACGGTGTTAGATGTTAGTGTTTGGCTTACCAGCAGCTTCACAGTCGTCTCGTTGACACCAGACTACTTACTACTAGTGACCCGGACGGGTTGTACCAGCTTCTGGCAGTTATCAGACAGAGCTGCTGCCTCCAACCCTTTGGATAACGCAGACGGTCGGGTTCCCATATCTTCACCCAATCCTTTCACGATTTCCTGACGTACGAATCTACGTTTATCAGTAGACTCGTGTCATCTGAGTGGAGTGACGTACTTCAAGAAGCTGTAAGGAACCCGAAGAACCCCATTGTTTACTAGAAAGACGTTTCGCATAACTACAAGAGAAGTGGCCTACCATTTTCATGGCTCCATGTTAATGCAGCTAGTACTTATCTAAGTTTGTCGATGAACCAGCATTTAACCTACAACGGGACTCGAATTTATATATAATCACAACGGAAACTGTAATTAATTTTTCTGGTGTTTGTTTGTTCATGACAAAACGTTTTTTGGCCACTGAGACGTAAGACGAGAGTGGTGTACACCAAACAATGAATAGAGTCCAGACAGGCATTCTCAGAGAAACAACAATTTTGAATACAACCACTCTAGTGGCAACTGATTGCAATATAGCCGATCTGTGTCCGAGTGTAAGTTGAAGAGGCAGGACACCAGGTAACACGTCGATGGTGAATGTGTTAGAAGTTGGTAAGGGCAAGAATCAGGTTACGGTCAGCACGAAGCTGCAGATAACGGTCATATTTAGCTGTCATAAGATCATCTAGTTCTCACTAGCCACCGAAGCGATCCTCCACTTCTCCTAGACACCCGACTCGCTCATTTAAATCTCTAGCCAGTACTACAATATCTTGAAAAGATTATATAACTGATGATACAAATCATTTTCAAATCCATCAAGGCTGCAATATGTTGGTGCGCAGGCGGAAATTGAAACAGTACATCGTTTCCCACGCGAATTTTTTATGACGTTTATGAAATCCTTGAATCTGATAATAAATAAACTACTGTTAACAAAGATTCAGTCGATATGGACTGCCTCTACCCTTGGGCTTAATGAGACACTGACCCAGGAAGAAGGGGACCCTGATACTACGAATCTTCTGGATAAGTACATGTGGAACATGCTCTTCGAACCGGCAGATAGACAGCAAATTTGTAGTACATAATCAGAGTCTTAAAGATGGGTCTCAGGCAGAGGATAAACATCAACATTAGGATCTTTTAAAGACATAGATAAACCTATTTGATCTGCATTAATGTCCAAACGTTGGAAGAAGTTTGGATGGCTCCCGCAACTTTCAAAAAGCTGAATTAGATTACAACATCAGTCGCAACATACAAAAAAATTAACGTTCAGTAACTTCAGATCAGAAAAGAACTGTCACCATATACAAGTGAATTAAATAAGTAACGAAAGTAAGTGAAGTAAGCCAAAGCGATGTAACTAAAGGGATGTAAAGTGGAATCAAAATGGAGATAAAAAGGTTTACATCAAAATACAAGTAAGCATTGCTTGAATGAGAGGCAGTGTAATGAACGGATGGTTTTATTCGTAGTACCTAACCTTTGCAACTGTGTGTAGGCTGAGATATTTCCACGATGTCCAAACCGAAGTTAGCGTTATTCATTAGGTGCTATCTGCTTGCGAAACCTTTTACCTTATAATCAATCCACAGGGTAATGTAACGTTGTTAGGTGATCCATTCTCATGGTAGCTGGTGACCAAAATTGGTTCATGCGCCCTATATCACTTCAGGATTATGTAGCTAATGTACATCATTGGTTTAAAATCAGTGTTTTCCCACTTCCCTAGGTGGACTCTTTATGTTCAGTACCTACTATAAAAATCATTCCAGAATTGATATATATTTTGATCTTTACCAATAAATTTTTAAAACCGAACGATATTCAAGTAAACTTAAAGTATACTTAAGGTAGGTCGGTATTTGTGCTTATAATGTCATGTTGATTAGATTTACCAATTAAGTTGGGTAATTTATATATTTTGGAATAGATATGGAATAGTAATTCTGAGATTGGGTTCTGTATTAAGTGAAGATAAATTTTAAAAATAAAATTGAATTTGGGAAGAGCATATAGCCAAGAATGAATCTGTATTTTTGGGAGTGATGGAGAGTGAGGATAATATTATAGCTTCCTATCTCAAGGAATTACTAATAAAATGAGAGTATATTTAACAGATTATATACAGTAAAACAGCTAACGAACTACAAGATATGCTAACCATAAGATCTCACCTAGATTCCTTACCGATAGATTGCTCCATGATGTCTTGAAAACAGCTATTCGAAGTCAAGCTTTGACAGTTTTCGGTTGTGTAAAAGATATACCGACGATACTTTCATTATAACGGCTAACAAATTCAATTTGAGTAATGTCCCATATAACTCCAACAGCTCTCATCTAATAATCAACTTTACCCTTGAGGTACTATGAACTACAGTTCACGTTCCCTAATGTTAAATTGGAAGAAAACTCAAAGAACGCTTCAAAAATTGATTTACAGAAAACTAACATGAAACAATTAACTGGGTACTTTTCAATTAAAAAATGAGTCTTTCTTATATCCACCATCTGATGAATCTAAAAACTATACACCTCTGTTATAGATGATGAGTTAACTCTCTTAAGAGACGTTAACTGGAAATTATTTCCAACCATTACCAGTAAATAAACACAATGAACAAAGTCCTTTCAAAGAATTTGAAATCACCACTCCTCAGGATGTACGTTTGATAAGTCGGGCAGCTCAAGAAGAACGACTAACTTTAAAAACCACTTTTTTGAAAATTTTTTTAGTTATTTTGGTTGTATGAAAATCAAAGATTTTATTTCTATAATACATAATTACTGTTGCCATATTATTTTCCATGAGTGAATTACAGCTTATTAATTGTGTAGCCGTCCTTCACTTTCCTATCACTATTGTCCGTGTTTTGAATTTGTATTATTTTCCCAGTTGATCAAATGTGCGATCGGACTTGATATGTACATTAGCAAATGTGTAAAATATAAATTGAATATGATTGTTTGCTTGCTTGTTTTATGTTTTTTATCATACTTAGGACTAGCAAAGTCAGGGAAGACATAAAAGCATCAATCAGTCATTTTTACTGTTTGCAGTCACTGTACTGGTTCTGGCGATGTTGCATCAATAATTTGACTAATTGTTATCCATATTGGTCAGAGTTCACAACACATAAATTCCACTTGAATGTCAAATTCAAAGTCGAAGCATCTGTCAATATTCTGTTGAATAGGATTCCAACCGCCATTAAGAGAAGATTCTGTGTAACAAGCCTAAGAAAATTTTCCGTAAATCACCGTTTATTTACTAACACCTTAAGGGAAAAATTATGATACACCGCCTCTTCGATGTGTACCTATCAGATCACTTGCCATTTTAAATAAAAATAGATTGGTCCTTCTGTGAGTATTTCGATCAAAAGTCGATGTACAAAACCCCGTCTGATTAAGTAAGGAAAGTGATACATATCAAAATATGTTTCCGTTCCTATGTACCACTAAAGACTTGGATGTATAACCAGAAAAGGTGTAACTATGTGTGTAGAGTCACTACATACAACTCTTTATTTTACCATTGATCCAGCCAGTGAAATTTAATTGTTATTTTATCATTTTATTCCTATTCTACTTCCTTATACAGCTTTCCTTAGGTTTATCTTTCACCTCTTTAAGGAAGGACGAAAGGAGTAATTATAAGAAATCTCATGGTCAAGACAGTTACATAAGTGTTAAGTTGCAATCAAGAGGTGACAATGTTTTTTTCTTTGAAGTTATGATAAGATTTGTATAACGTGGTAATAATAATAACAATGAGAGAATTGAGGGTAATAAGTTATTTGTAAACCATCTGAGCATTGACTATTATGATGACTAAGACAAAGGAAGAGGCTGTACAAATTTCTTATGTACACACATGTCCGGATTGAGAATCTGGATACCTCTTTATTGTTTTGAAAAATATGGATTTACTATTGATTCCATAATAATCTCGAAAGTAATTTATTTTCATATGTCTGCTTATTACACAGCCCATTCACAGAACATTTATTCCATGTCTATTCCAAAATATATAAATCACACAACCTAATTTCAAACGTCAGTCACTGTAACATTGCAAATGCGAGTGTAGATCAATTTTATGTTTGATTCTTAGTTTGTTTGATTAACATTTGAGTAACTTCATACAATAAGTTCCATTTGTGAATTTAAATAAAGCTAGCATATATTGAATCCGATGAAAATTCATTGCAACCGTTTTTCACATTGCATAATCATTCCAATTCAAATGGTTTCTAGAACTATCGTTCCTTTTATCTGTGAATACTCTATTAAGAACGCTTTATTTCATCTCGATTCTAATCTCGTTTATCTCCTTATAAATTTACGATGATAATTTCATGTTACACTAATCGTAGTTAATTTTCTTGTATGTAGCTAAAGAGAATGCATTGAAATACAATGAATTCAAAATTTTCGGCACATATTGCAGTTCTAGCTGCATTTAAGTTAATATAGCCGTCGTAAATTATGTATTTTTATCTTCTTTGAAACATACTCGTGTTTGTTTATAACTTGATTAGTGTTTTTCCTTAATTCTTCCTAAACATAAATCAAAAACCACTTCTGTATGTCATGAACACTGTATGAATCACCAAGACCTAACATAATTATATTCTAATTGAAATTATTTGAAATTATTTATTATTGATAGTCTGAGTTAAAAATGTAAGTAAACAAAGAATCCGTTGATTATTCTGTCAATTAAGACATTATTGACAGTATCAATTTATGACTTGAATGTCAGTGTGTTTTGTTATAGTCAATAAATACTTTGTTTTACACAATGAAACGCATTATTGGATGCGAACCACGTTAAGGTGTATATTAAACTAGAATGTTTGTAGAGGTTAGTCATACAACAAAGAAAACTTATAATATTTGACATGCACTGTTGAACTCAGTTGGCCCATACTCACATGAGACAAAATTACATCCTCGATCTTGTCTTCTGTCATGGTTAACAAAGAGTGACCACAAAAAGGTTCTATATGCCCTTTCTGCTACTTCTAAACACTTTAATAGCTTTCTACCACATAAAAAAACTAGCCGTTAAAGTGATTACAAAAATGTGGACTGCGATCTTCTGCAAACCCTTCTAAGATGACTAGTTGGGAACAACCTACAAGTAGTCTAAAATTTACATTAGACATGCTTTGAAATTAAGATTGCCTATTCGAACATTGTTTGACCTGGGAAGCTAAGTAACATAAATAAGGCTAATTATATATATATATATATATATATATATATATATATATATATATATATATATATATATATATATATATAGTGGCATCTCATGTGGTTCAACCATAAATCACCCTACTATTACTATTAACCTGTTCAGTGATATTTTTGTAAACAGAAGCTAACCACTGGATGGAAACAGATTAGATCCAGTACACACGTCTATCACTTGCGTGGAATCCGTTTGCTTCACTGGCGACCATATATGTAAAGCAAAAAAATTCGCTAAGGTCTCAAGTACTTATTGAGTAACTGGCTTACCATCCAGTTACTTCAAGTTTCGTGGACCTGATATCCTATTACTCCTAATGAAACCGTTTACTCTCTTTTTGACCATGGCACTTGTTCCAATAGATGGGAAAATTAATACGCAATCCTTCAATTCAAATCAGGAAACAGAGCCAATTTACTTAACTTTAGGCCCATAAATATCATCCCAATTATCAGGAAAATAATGACAAAAATAGGACATGACGATATACTAAAATGATTGTTTCTAACACCTAACATAGTTTTCCCAAAAACTAGATCTTGCACAATCTGTCACTGAATTTTTTAATTTCGTCTTTACTAAGCACTGAACTCAACTAGGTCACCATGTGATGTTTGAAATAGATACTGGAACTTCGTGCTTCTAAATATGCATGGATATGTTTTGGAAATGCACGTCACAATTTTGACCTCGGTATAAACGATAATAATTTATTAAGGTTTCTTTTAGTGGTTGATTTAGGACTAAAATATTCTTACAATTTATCATTCTTAGTACAGGTTACTCTGCAAACAGCTAAGTTACACAGACTTCAGAGTTACGTGGTACATAGCATTTACAACAATGATTCTCGCATACTACTTTACAAAGTATATGTCTGACCACTACTAGAATATTGCACTTTCATTTTCTTTAATGTTTGCATTAACAATAAACTCAAACTTGAATCTATCCAACATCGCTTTATAATCCACGTTCTCGAAACTGAGTGTACCTTAGCTTCCCTTAGTTAGAGCTAGACAATTAATACATTCACTGGCCTAAATCAAGTTTAAATTTTTTACACAATACTGAATAAATAAGATTTAAAATCCTGTAATGCAATTCAATTTGTAGATTTTTCACATAATAGCTTCTATATCTCGGCTTCGAAAATAAACTTTAAATCTGCCCTTTATACTAATTACTTTACAAGTAAATCCTTGAGAATCTGGAACAATTTACCACAGAATATTAGCTAAACAGCTTTGATTTCATTATATGTACGACATATTACCAAATTCTCCTCCGAAGTAGTATTAAAGGATTTTACACCAAAGGTCATTTCTTATTCCATCAGCGAAATAAGAGGGACTCGAAATATGTAATCACCCATTACTCAATACACCCGCCAATGTAGCTTTATGTTAACATTTTATGTTTTTAATCATGTTGCAAAATTATGTGGCAAATCGTTCTTTGAAATGACGGAGTAGGGTACTGCACCCTATTCGACATCGTGTAGTCAAACAAGCTAATGACAATGCATCTCTGTAGCTCCTGTCCACCCCTCTATGGAAATTTCAACCACCGTGCACTATTTGATCTTGACAACCATGTACCTAGAAAATATTTTCGATTGTAATAATTAAATAATTATTGTTCTATCACATCTGATCACTGTGTTTCTGATCAACACCCCTATCCTTTGGAGTTTTTAACAACTATAAATTTACCGTCCGAATGAAATAAATATCGACCTTTGTTGTTTGAAATTATGTACCCTGAGATTTCTTTTAACCCGGATACGGCTGTAAATTGGTGTGCATTATGTATTCAGTTCAAGATTATATTATTGTTATTACTACCATTATATTAACATATATTCCGTGAGAATTTCAGAGTACATTATTATTGTTAATACTATTATTATTGTCAAAATAGTGCTTGCCGCTCACATGTAAACTCTGTTATTAATTTTATTCTTATGTATATGCACACTTCTCCAAAATTCAGGTTTATTTGTGTTTAATTTTATACCATCCTGACCATACCTGTTAACTTGTATGAATTTTGTATGGAATTTCAGAAAATTTGCTTACAGCTGTAGTTACAAATCCATTAAAAATAACATTAAATTTGTTCCTTTTTTAAATTTTATGCAACTGTTATACGCTAACTTGAGGCACAGTTACAGTTCGCTTGCACGGCAACATGTAAGACTGGTGCTCGTGACGGTCTATAATATCATGGTGTTAGGAATGGAAAGGAATGAAGTCCACTTCATTTTAGACACACCACGAAAAGTCTGAAAGTTTTGAGTTTTGTCATTAACACTACCATGACCCTTAATGTTCAACAGTCCCATATTACCATTAAATAACTGGCTTGTCCTACCTAGCATTCAATAATTTCCTCTTAATTGCTTGCAATCTGAATGCTAATATCATGCTTAATGTTCGTCAACAGCTTGTTTATTAAATAACCATTTAACGTAAATATAGTATATTTACTGTGTTATCTACTCCATATGGTGTCATCTGTAAGAATTTCTGATAATTCCCAACCTAAGGCAAAATAACTGCTTGATCCTTCTTGGTTTTCAAAATTTACTGTGGGTTACAATAGGATACATCGTTAAATGGTGTAGAGTATATTAGGCTTGGGTAATTTTAACTCAATACAAGTTGTTGCAAAATGAATCTGTTTACATGCACACTACCAGCAAACATATTTCAGTTGGTTTTTTAATACTACATAAAGTATCACTTGAAATTAAGATTAGAAATCTGACGAAGTGAGGTGACTAGCAATAATGTTCTATTTCATATGAATTCCTTTACATATAGTATTTTGGTTTTGTGTTTTAGAGTCAGGTATTATTTTCAAGAGATTGTTAATTATCGATATCACGGCATTTTTGTGAGAATATTTCTAACTTTATAAGGATCAAATGTGCTTGCGTACTATATTATAGATCGTTCAACCCGTTAACTATGCACAGTACGAATTCTTTGTTTAAATATTACTCAATAATTATTATCGTTCTGATAATTTTACAGTAGGCAGTCAGAAGGAAATCCTGGACTTGTGTTTCGTGTTAGTTTGCAAGATTCACCCGCAATCTTGATATAAATGGTTCTGTTGGTTGGCTTCGAACGCTTGCTACTCAGTTTTGTATTCTGAATTATTACTATCAGACGGCTAGAAAAAGAATCTGTTTTGCTTTGAAAATAACTATAAGATTATAGAAGGTAAAACTAAATTAGACTAAGTAAAGATGATAATTTGACTTAAGTTTATTTTCAGCCAGAACAATAAATTAAAAAAATATCAGTAATTATTATCACCATAGAAATCCAACAATAAACAATGCTTTCTCAGTCCTTCTAACATAAATACTTAGAATTACTTGATACAATTTTCTAAACAGGATGACTTATAATATAACCTATCGATTTATGTGTTTATACTACTCGATTGAGGACATTATACTGTTAAGAATAACTTATTCGGTCTTATTATAATTCATATAAATCTATTAGTATTTAGAATTCTGATATTCTTACCTTTAAATGGTAACCAAGTATATTTTTTTCCTGAAATTGTTAACTGGTGTTAAGCTGTGTACAGATATGCATGAACAATTTTAACTCTGAATTAAGATGGTTTTTTTATGGAGATTGGTATTTTTATTTGGTTAAATACATCACAGACTGATGTTGGCAGTGTACCATTAAAAACCAAGAAGCACTGGACAGCTGTATCGTTCTAGTTTGGAACTGCTCATCAGTGAGCATCTCAGATTCCACCCCAGTGGCTTCACGTTTAATTTTCTCAAAAAGCTTACAAACTCAATGAGCGGTTATCTATAGGATATATATTACTCATGGACTAATACATTTGGTGGGACTGAATAACAGAGATATAGGTGCAAAATAAATCCGTTACATCATCTATACATATGATTATACTGCAGATCGAAAAATTATATTTTCCATAGGAAGTATATTGTTTATTAAGTTATGTGGTTGAAAGCAGCTGAAATTGTCTAATGAGATATATAGTTCTCTATTTTATTTCAAATATTATGCTTGGTTTCAATAAACTTAGTGGACAAATTATGCTGTTGTTAAGTAAATCGGCATTAAGCATAATCCTTGAAATAAAATTTAAAATTTAGAACATGATACAGTCAAATGAAATAGATTTGAAAATATTTATAACGACATAGCAACCTGAATCTGAGACTAAGGAGGACAGCAATGATATTATTGAATGAATTGAATTTAAAGAAATGTTAATAGCAATGGATAGTGAAATTAGTAGTAAGTGACAAAGAGAAAGAAAAACTGATAACTAATTAAGCAGACTGACTTAAGGATGTCATACTTCGTAAAGGCTTATTGAATATTTGTATTAACATGTTACTAATGCATATTTTGTTAATATTGTTTAAATGTACAGTCGAGATAGTTGTACTACATCCACTACTGCTGACGTGTTGTGCTTTTCTGCTGGCGTTTAAATTAAACGTCACTGAAGTAATTTTCGTTCTGAACTGAGTCTGTTGAGCCTACCGTATAGACTAATATTTAATTCCTGTTATAGTACCAGACACGAGATAATTCTATGTTTGTGACTTCACTTTCAACCGGACTCACTACAACGTCAATATTCATTCCATCAAAAATGATTTTATTGGATAACCAGATTAACACATACTATGTGTGATGGTCACCATCTACCTAAAGTGTTGTTGCTAATTTCAGGAAGCAATAATCTTACAAATGTTGAATTTATTTTTTTGTCAGTATATTAACTATTAATATAATATTTGTATCAATTTGTGATTGTTTGTAAGTGGCTATCATCTCGGTATTTTTTCCACCATCATGATTACTTCTAGACACACAAGTTGAGTTTTATGGGCTAGATACGAATAAATTCAGCTAGTCATTGGTGTGACAATCTTTCCTCAATAAATATTAAAAAATTTAGTAGTAGAAGCCTGATGTAATGTATCGATTGAGTGTTTGACGACTGTACCTTTCAATACTTTATTCACTATAATCGTAGATCCATGAAATCTTAAATATGTTTTTTCATTATCAGAATGAAATGAAGAATAAACAGTATAAATCTTCGTCACATTATCACTGTCTGCTGAACCTCTACCGGTTGTGTGCTGCATTATGATGGCCAATTTTGAATACAACTTTCTTATCTAAGTTTTGCTGTTGTTTTAAGTAAGCTGTATTTATATAAACTGAAGATTTGTTTAATGTAGAACTGTGATATTAATATCGTTTTTGTAACCGATTATATACACGTAATGTTTAAGTGTCCCCTTCAGTAACCGCTAGCCAATTTCGTTCAGAAACTTTGCATATTCTTGTTGACACTGATAAAGCAAACGATAGTTCTTTACAACGTTTCATAATTCTAATGGAGGGTTTTTTTGTATGTCCTATGGTCGCAGTGGTATTTTAAAATTCTAATAGCTGCTGGGTTGTAACAAATTAGTTTAGCTGATTTGACACCCGTCACAAACAAGAAAAGCTGGATATGTAAAGTAAATTTACTACACGTGCCGTAAAATTCAACGATTAAAATATTAAGCAGGTACTCTGTTACCGAAACTGCTCTAAGTCTAGATGATGAGGAGAAAAACTGCTGCTGATTAGCCTAATACTGGCTACAGATATTGTAGTATATCGAACCCAGAAAGTTGAGTGTCAAGAGTAATTTCCTCCTGGGTCAATATCAGACGAAAGTTGTTTAATCTACACTTTAACGGCTGTTACTTTTAAAAACTAGAAGCGTTGCCATTGATTCAAATACAAAACTAGTAGATGGCTATTTATCTTTGCATCTTAGTGTTCTGCTAAATCCTTTTACTATGTTATTTTACACTAAAATAATGAAGACATTCACCAACTACTGGTGACGCATATATGCTGAGTAATTAGGTTTCTGATAGGATATAATAATACGATGGGGAATTCTGACAAATATTTATTGACGGTAACCCTTTATATCATCAAATGTTTCTCCGAAGATACATATAAACCCTTTTTTTCTCTCCATCTACAAACAACTCAACATTCCGAATCGAAGTATGCTTTCGACGGTCTTTAAAACAAACATTAACTAAACACTTGAGTTCGCGACATTAGTTTGACTTCTCATTATTTACTAATGGACCCCTAATAGGAATAAGTGTTTAATTAGTAATTAACTCACTAATAAAGGAAACGAAACTGGAATCCTAGCTGTTTTCTTGAGAAACTTGTATTAAAATGTACAATGAATATAAGGTTCCTGCTCAACAAGGAGTTTTAAAGATAGTGTGAGGATATTGAGATGAGATTACTACTAGGTTCAATCCAAATGGATTTTTTCTTGCCTACATTGACCGTGGCGTTATAACAAAGCACGGAAAACAATTTAATCAGTAGTATGAAGTAATACCGAACTAAGTGTATTAAGTAAACCTTCGGCTGAGTAGATGCACACGCGTACGTAACTTACTAGGTTGATAGAAATAATAAATTAACATATGAATCTGATTTGGTAGGAATACGATGATTGAAATAACGAATGAACGTTTTCGACTAACTCACTACAGAAGTAAATACCTTAAATAATTCGTATTTTAATTCAGATGTCACAAATGGAAAGGTGTAAATCATTAATAAAAATTTTCGATTGAACGTCATTTAGAATGCTGAATAATCTTTAAATTAACATTTCGCTGAGTGCATTTTTTCTAAACTATAGACAAAAGTCACCGGTTATTTAGTAACTAAAGGCGATATTTATACAAGCTAAAAGGATGAACTCTAAATTTGAAATTAGATTTCATCTAGCTTCTTAAGTCGGCTGGCTTCAATCCCACTAAGTTTGAAATAATAAAAATCTTCGCACTTTTTAACCCAGATATGACCAAATCGCTTTCACCCTAAAAACTGCAAAAATCTACCTAAAATTAGCCTTATCTTTACTACATATGATTAATTTTATATTATCTTAAGCAATATGTAATCAATCCATAAACGTTCCATCTGATTAGTGATAAAACTGTTGTTACTCTCGTCCTAATTTACACAAATCTACTCCAAGCATTAACGTTGCAATTTATATAATCCACTTCGATATTTACAAACATTAGCAGGCTTATCCAAATAACAGTTCTACATTACTACTCTATATTTTAATAATACATCTGCTTGGCTATTCGTTTAGTTGGAACTTAAAACTGCATAACATGTTAAGAATTTAATAAAATTCTCACATCATATATATATATATATAATGATGGAGATATTTCTATAAACTGAAATATGATTTTCGGACGGCAGTAAAAATAAGGTAATTGGACAAAGTCAACTAAATTCCTAAAACGTGACTGAAAACAAGAAACGAGCAAGATAATTGAAGAACCTAGTTATTATGAAAAATGACTATTAGGACCGAAATACTAGATATTAACTGTATGACTGGAATTGTAAAGGAATTTGCCACCATTCACCTGACAATCACATCGACGACCTAAAGGTATTAAATAAGTGGTCTGACATCATTACCTGATTTTGAATTGGGGAAGTCTTGCGTTGATGCGACACAACTACTTGAACTCAAAACATACAGTTACATATCTTTTACTTGTCCAGGTTCCTGTTCGTCTTCGTATCACGATGTTGTAGTTAAATTTATCCCTATGTTATTAAGAAGTGTAGTGGTTTGAGCTAACATAACATATCTTTAAATGTTAAGATACATAATACTTTAAGGACACACGTTGCAAAACGGACCATTAAAAATGTTTTAGATATAACAAATACAACTGCTAGCAAGCAATAATTTAAATTGTATCTGTTAAGGATAAAAATGTCTATGTCTACTGAAATCAAGATAGTTAGAAATCAGTCATTAACAAAATAGAATTCAGCAAACATGCTCATAGAGCCAAGTTATCACATCGCACTAGCACAGACATGGGATTATCAAGGTGAAGAGTAGAAGCAGTGATGTTAATGAAACTGGATACTGACACAGTCAAAGGAATATAGTTCAACGGTAAAAAAAATCTAAAATAATTTATTACAATCAAGAGTAGTTGTAAATGACTATGCCAACAGACTGACCCGGTGAGTCATATATGTCAAAGAGGAGGCTTCTTCTGTACTTCGGACATCCCTTTGCGAAACGCCTCCTTCACCTGATCAATAAGATCACTCCCTATGTTTGTTTGCTTAGATGATGCATCTAGCACTAAGTGGTTCATTCAAAAATTTGGATAATCTCTTACTTTTCTGTTTTGCTTCCAGAAACATGCGCACAGTTGCACGAGCGACATATCTCACGGGTTTACTATCTGCTAACTAATATTATAAATTAGCAATAAAAGTTCAAACCCTTCGTGTCACATCCGGGTTAGAAAAGTAGGCTCTAAATACAAATGTTAGCAACAAAGGAATTTCGCTTACATCAATATGCGTAACCACATAATATTGGTATGTATTTACCTCTTCAGTATAGCAGTTCCAGTTAAGCTGTTCCAACAGCTACGAAAGCTGACATCCCCTGTAAACAGATGATAGAGTCGATTAATCAAATAAATAACAAGTATCAAGAGGAGGAATCAGATATGGAACTTAAAATGCTTTTCCAACTGCAAAATCATCTTAAGTATCACACGTTTGAAGGTGGTAGTTTGCAACTTGGCACCAGTGCGTTAAAAAGGCCAACAGTTACTAAATATTAATTACTATCTTAAGACATAAGCTTTTCACTTTTGATGTCACAAGATTTAACCCGAATATGGTTAGTGTCTCAAGACTAATAATCTACAACTTTGTAGCAGTCAATAAGCAAATCACACAGCACATCATGCAAGCTATGTAGCTTTCTTACCAGTGGAAAAATTAACCAAAAAAAACACTAGGATGTCGGTGCGGAACATCTAGAGATTTGAAGGTAATGAGCGGCTGTCAAATTTTTGTTTCGTGCTGCGGTTCACCGAACCCTGGTTCTCTGTCTTAAGAACAAAATACATCGAGTGGGCCGATATCATCTGGTATTACAAGTACCTCTACAATCAGGTTTATACCCAGATTATCGAATAAGAAAACTTTCTAAATGACACTAGTTTGATTAAGCTTTAACCACTAAGCTTCAAACACACAAAACCGTAACCATAATCGAGTACACAGAACAGAGATATCCCGTCTAAGTCCTAATAATGAGGAACGACTATCAATAACAACAACAACTTGGACTGTAAGTAGAAACAGCTCATGTGATCGAAGTGCTCAGAAAAATCCGATACTTTCTACGAAATTCTTAGGTACATCAATAATGGAAGACGAACTAATCAAATGAGCGACTATTGTACAAATCGACTCAACTGAAGCAGAACCAACATGTTGAGAACCGGTCAGCTCCTAATTCTACGTTTGAGAGGGACGAATTGTTGTGTTTATTCAATCAGTAGCCATCTGGTCTGAGATGATGACGACATACATAATCAAACAAGGACGGTACATTGGTCTATGTGTACACCTAGTTTCAATAGCGAAGAGGACTTCACAGCTGCCAGACTCCTAAAAAGCTCCGTTCTAGGTAAGTAGGTCTGAATTCAGGCAGTACTGACTGAGCAACTGGCTCAAATGCACCAATCGTTTGACTTACTATGGAGCAGCAGTTCCGGTAATTCCAGAGTTTCTACTCTTTAGATAAACCCGTTATAACAGTATATTTTCTATACATGTATAGAACCGAACTATGGTGGCAGACGAATAAAACTGAGGTAGTGGTTTGTAAAATTCTTGAATCTACAGTATCATGTTAACAAACATCGATGTTGGCTGTAGATCATATGTTGCATTATTTTGGTGGGGATCCATTAATCACATCAGTCTAACATGTGCACCTCATTTTTTCCTAGTCTTTCTTATTATTATAAATAATACGAGCTTAAAGTTCACAAATGTAGCTTTTTATTAAATAAACCTGCTTTGTTCTGTTTATTTATATTCATTCACATATTTAGTCGTTATACGCCGTGGACTAAACACATTGAACAACAAAGGTCTTTATTTAACTACGTAACTACCTCATTATCTTAAATGTATTCGTGGATAATTGGAAAATCTCTTGTATAGTACGTTTTAAGGAAACAGAAAATCGTGGACATTAGGGTTAATGTACATCTGGATGTGCTGTCATCTGGTGGTGCGGCTTCGTAGTTAATCAACGTCGGCTAAGTAGCTATGGCATGCCGATTAAATAAATCACGGTCGTGTTATTGGTTTAAGTTAGTTAAATATCCCAATCGTATGTATAATGAAAGCAATTAATTTAAATTCTAAAGCAATTTATGGACACCATTATTTGTTTCCTGTATTTTTTTCGTCGATGACTTCTAAAAGAGAAGTTAACAACTTAACAACCGATAAAACCAAATAGAAACCATTATTGGGTGAACACATGAATGATTACAACGGAGAAACAAGAAAGTCGTAGGGAAAAAATTGCATGATTAACTAGCTAAAGTCATTTAGTCACTATGCATAATCGTCTATTTTCGTTAGTTGCTTAACTCCAAGAGTGGGTTGAGCCAAACGATTTTATATATAATGTGTAAAATTTAACTGTTGTCAATTAATGATTTATTTTGACATGTGTAACGTGTAGGTTCATCGATGAAAACAAATATTTAAATGTTTAAATCTTAATGTGGTGTTAAGAAAATAACGTTTATTTACAAACCACCTGATTTACATTGTTTAGTCTATAACATAAGGAATGCTAACTTTGTCAAGTTGTGCGGCACAACTGATATGATATGTATAAACTCAAACATCACAAATGCACTGGTCTGGCATGAAAAATTTATTAATAACGATTACTTAAAGTACTTCGTTTAAGCATAATACGTACAGAAATGTTATGTACACATAAAAACAAAAGCATTACATCAGGTTTTATTACTCTTCAAAAATTACCAGCAGTCGTGTTTGTGTAACACTAATATTTTTATACAAAATATGACACTTAGACTTTTAATATTATTATTGTTAATCACTGATTTGCTATTGTAAATTGAAATTTGTTTGCACCGTTCGATGTGCACTTGACCTCAAAGCACCTGTTTAAAATTATTGACACTAGCAACGGTATAAGTAATTAACTATTAATTGATCTATTGCATGAGTTTGTGTGAATCTCATGTAACTTGCTACTACTACACAACTGTCCTTTAATAATTTTTCGTTTTTAATGGTGTTGTGTGGAGTGGTTACTGCTTAATACTCTAATAATAATTTTGTACTAATCTGTTTATAGTATGCCCTGTAAATTGCTGACTACTATATGTTTAACATAATTTCATGTAATAAACCATCTAAAAATTTATACCTGGCGTATTTATAATCAGCAAAGCTACATATAGGGGATATTTAGTACGCTTTTTTAAACCCTGGCTACTATCATTTATAAATATTATTTGATTTCTGCATACGGATGTCATGTAGGTAAATTTTGTTTAAAAATAATTCCAATTTGTACGCTTTTTGGCCCGATAAGTGTTATGCTTTGTCAGAAGTTTAGAGAAATGCCCAACTCTTGCGTGACACTATTGTTCGTACATTCCTCGCTAATACCAGTTATGTTGAAAATCTCGAAACTATACCGGGTCATATTTCAAATAGTAAAACCTGAAGATAATCAAGCCTAGCATTTCGGTTTTAGTCTGATATGAACAGAAGCTTAGACTGTCTTTGTTAGTCCTCCCTATGTTCGTCTCACTCTGTTGATTCACCTTCTTTTTGGATGCATCGATATAGGAAGCCGTAACTATGTGTTGAAATAGCAAGTTCCACCAGTTGATTATTCTGTACCAGAGTTTGTATTTGGCTGGCAAATAACTAATTCTGAACTCATAGGCCTTTCTGGAGTGTTGTATATTGTCTGTCCTGGAAAGCATGAAAAAGAAACACTTGTTAAAAAGTCCATTATCAAATATTTTAAGGATTGATATTAGGCACTCTATAGATTTTATGTATGGCAGTGATATTTAGTTTATTTCAACTCATCTTTCATCGTATAGAAGACTTGAAGCTGTTAGTACTAACCTAGTTAGGGTTTTGTAAAATTTTCTCAATCAAGCAGTATCCCTTTTGACAAGGGCTAGGTGTTTGGTTACATTGTTTAAGTTTTGATCATGCAAACAGTATGCAAAATCAAAAATATTTTATCACCAGTATATCTAAAGGCTCTTTATCTTTACGTAAGAACTCAAAATCTTTTATTAGCAGTATCACAGAAATATTCAGGAGGTTTTAAATTATCGTTGTTAGTGACTATTAGGTCGATATGTATCGGGTTGACGAATAGACCAACGTTTTTCATTTTATATGCATTTGTACCATGGTGTTCGATATACATAGGAATTAACTTTGAGGTATTCACCGGCATTTGCCAAATACTAGGCCATTCTCTTGATATCTATCGACCCTTCCTAACTTCTGAACAGTCCACTTCGTTGTGTCTGGTTTTCTATATCGTAATATCTTTACTGTACAAAACTATTGATGATGATAACAGATTAATTAGTACATTTACATACATAAGGAGTAGCACCGGATCGAGATATTTTCTTAATTCCAACCAGCCCATTTTCTTAAGAACCTACTTAGTTTTAACTGAATATATATAGCTTACGGCTTTAAGGTAACAGTATTCAGGTATGTAACTGCTGGTGAACAAAATACTTTCTATTAAGCATTTTTAATTTTCTTCATGTTTGTCTCAGTATGAGATGAGATAAAAAGCAATATCTTCGATCATATTTGTCAGTATTACGGAAAGATTTCAGTAAAGTACTTCCTGGTGTAGCAGTATTAATGTCAATACTTGGAAAAGATTGGCCGATTATTTATTAGGAAAGTTTAACTATGTGAATTACAAAAAAGCTAAAGAATTGGGGTTTTATGAATGGTTAATTGTTATAACATATTAGTCAAATATTGAACATTATAATCTTATTGAATTTCTAGTGGTCTTGGTTTGACATTTTTTGAGATTGTTTGACACTTCTGTTAGTGTTGTATTAAATCACAAAATCACGCCATCATGTTTGACGGTTAGTCTTACAATATAAGATATTTTGGTTTCTTAACTGTAATCTAAAGATCGATTCATTTTCCTTAGTCTTTGCTAAGTGTTTTGTTTGAAGTGGGAATTTTAAATAAACACGGTATAATACTATTTATGACATAAGTTCGGAAATATGTTTGATACCAAATAGTTTTTTGCTTCCCGGATGAAAGCTACTATGTGATTTTACTACCTCGAAAATAGGTAAATAACAAGAGACCTCTCAACTTCGATAGTAGGTTAGTACTTACATGTCGACCATAATAAATGACTGTCAAAATGCTGTATGCGAGAACATTTTTAGCAGCTAAATAAATAAATAATTACTGGGTAAATTTGTAGTTTCTATACATATTGTATCTACTGTGAAAAACGAATCACATTTAGGAACTATACAGCAATTCGATAAAATACATGTAAAAGGTATGCGAATTTATGAAAATGAATAAACGGGTATGTGTCCAGTCAAAAATTTATCAGTCTTTTAAGATGAATAAGCATTTGTGATAAATATTTTAATGGTTAAAATCAAATATTGCCATTACTTTTATCTGGCTCGACAATCCAGTTACGTACTTCCTTCTTCCTAATTACAAAAATTGTAATTTTAAAATAAAATTTAAGACTATGGTAGTTCTTTAATCTTCCTTAGAAACAAGCTGACATTGCATAAGCTTTAATAATTTAGCTTACTCTGTCATATTACACCATGACCAACGAACAAAAATGAAGAGCTATAATAAAATTATCAAATATGAAGTGGAAATCATTTTAGACTAACCAGAGTTTTTAAATTTCCACAAGCCTGAATCATTCACAAGATTTCATTCTTATTACTTCTGATCACGATATTAAGGTCAATAGTACAGAAATGAACTTTACCGTGACAACTTTTCTAGTAAAGCCGTTTAACAGACAATTCTTTCCACATACTTAAGGTTATAATCAGGGATTTTATAATCGTTATTAACTTTGCAATCAGACAATATCTCGGGTAGCCGAGTTACACTTTGTATACTAATTGACTATCTACCAAACTCTGTGACGCTAATTAGACAAATAAGAGTTTAGTAGGTAGGTGAACCAATACACTTAATAAATCCAGACTAAATAAAGTTATAAATTATTTTGCGCGATATTTATAATGGCGAGTGGTTAGATAAGTAGTTTACGATCTTGTAGATTGGTGGCATTTCCTAAAATGAGCATTCCTAGACTTTACAGTTTTACTTCAACATGAGCTAGGGTTGTAATCTTTGGTAAAATCCTTACATAGTGTCTATAAATTTATAATTTGACTAATACTTATGTGTTAAAGCGCTTGCTTGAGTATTTAGCAATACATGGGTATGAGATATATGATTATTTTGACTTCACAGACAAGTGCATGCAATAAACATTTTGGGTCTAATTTGCTAAAAAAACAAGTACATCTTAATATTCCAAACCTTCCCCGCTCTCCATCACATAAGAATTATTTATTCCATATAAATACCTTTGTAGTCCAATATTACTGTATTTTAAACACTACATAACTTAGAACAAAAGATATGTATTTATTTAACGTCTGCTAATTTTTCATTAGTTTTAGAAGTTATTAAATGAGTGATTCGGAATCATTTGATGAGGATAGTTTGAGTGAGAATGAAAGCAATTACGAAAGCGGATACAAAGAGAAGAATTTGAATACAGATGTTGATTGTTTAACAAATAACAGTACTGTTGACAATAAACACGATATCAATGATGATAATTTGATTTGCTACAGCCAAGATGAAAGTAAAATATCTGACTTTGAAATTATAAAATGTAAACCTTCAAATTTAAACACAAGTAATTGTCACTCTTTCCGTCGTGACGAATGTGCAACAGCTCAATCAGTTCCACCACTGGATTTACTCTCTGAAGGAAGCAGTATAATTGAAGCTACTGAATCATGTAAAAAGGCGTTCAATATTGACTTGAGGGCTGAAAGTATGACATCTGTAAGTTCAAAAGGATGCCATTTAAGTCTTTTTTGCAATCACTTATTATTTGTTAGACTTCACCTATTATAATATGGTAACAAGAAGTTTTCAGACTATTACTTGTAGCTTTGCATTATATTTACTTAACATACCGTCGTTTTTGGTAATTTTTAGAATTTAGGTCATTAAATATTCTGATTAAGAAGTGGTGTCTTTTATAAAGAGTAGGCTATCTAGAAAACACGAAGATTTTTTTTATTTTCATCGTTTAGATACAGTGCTTCTACGACTTTTGGAAGTGGTATAAAAATAAAATCCATAGCATATCGAGTAGCTTTTTTTAACAATTTCATTTATGAAAAGCACAAACACAAATATTGGTGTAATTTAAATTTTATAACAAATCTCCATTTAATGATTGTTTAACAAATAACAGTACTGTTGACAATAAACACGATATCAATGATGATAATTTGATTTGTAAAATATCTGACTTTGAAATTATAAAATGTAAACCTTCAATTTAAACACAAGTAATTGTCACTCTTTCCGTCGTGACGAATGTGCAACAGCTCAATCAGTTCCACCACTGGATTTACTCTCTGAAGGAAGCAGTATAATTGAAGCTACTGAATCATGTAAAAAGGCGTTCAATATTGACTTGAGGGCTGAAAGTATGACATCTGTAAGTTCAAAAGGATGCCATTTAAGTCTTTTTTGCAATCACTTATTATTTGTTAGACTTCACCTATTATAATATGGTAACAAGAAGTTTTCAGACTATTACTTGTAGCTTTGCATTATATTTACTTAACATACCGTCGTTTTTGGTAATTTTTAGAATTTAGGTCATTAAATATTCTGATTAAGAAGTGGTGTCTTTTATAAAGAGTAGGCTATCTAGAAAACACGAAGATTTTTTTTATTTTCATCGTTTAGATACAGTGCTTCTACGACTTTTGGAAGTGGTATAAAAATAAAATCCATAGCATATCGAGTAGCTTTTTTTAACAATTTCATTTATGAAAAGCACAAACACAAATATTGGTGTAATTTAAATTTTATAACAAATCTCCATTTAATGATTGTTTAATCACCTCGCTTTTATCAAACATGATTAATTAGGATGGATGCCAACCAAGTGGTGTGGATGGTTAGGCGTTTTCCGTCAACCTGAAGCCCCTGGTGTGGAATCCGGGTTCGCACTGCCGAGGAGTTCCACAGTAGAACGAAACAGCTGTCCAGTGCTTCCTGGTTTTTAATAGTACCCTGCCAACATCAATCTGTGACATATTCAATTAAATAAACATGGTTAAGTTTACTTTTAATGAAGTTATGAATTTTTCTAATGATTTTCAATTTATTATAATTATTTTACAGTATATTTAAATACAGTACTATGAAGAAAAGCTAATTATGAGGAATATTGTTTCACTTTACATAGATATACATCATAAGTAGTTTGATAAAAACCTTTCATATTGATAAAGTTGATATTTAAAAGATAAATTACTAATTTCTTTTAAGATGATTTACTTTAGTATATTTTACATAAAACAGTAAAAATTCTTTAAATATGTTATTAAACTTCGATCTGAACATATTTAATAGTTAAAGTTATTCGTAACGTTTTCAATAATTATTCACCACACTATCAGTTATGTATTGAAGTTGGATTGTGACTGGCAAGCGAAATCCAGGACGCGCGTTTCGTCCTATTTGGGACTCATCGGTTGGATGTGCCTGCATCCCAATGTTGATGTTCACACTGGGATTTAAACTCAGTCCGCTTCGTGTCAAACGCCACCGCATTCGCCACTAGGCTACTGTGTCCAGACAGTCACTTATCCTAACTTTCAATTATTTTTTTTAATTATGTAATAGTTAAGTACTGCATATCAGAGGTTAAATTTGTATAAGTATTTAATTTATGTTTAAGAAATTATATAAACTAAATTTTCTTCATTTACCAGTATCCTTCATTATTTGTATCCAATATAAAAACTATTACTTAAAGATATACAGTTTGTGATTTAGTAAGAAAATAACAAATTGTATTAAGTATAAAAAGAAACAGAAACAATTATAACCATGAAATGCAATGTATTTATTTATCAAAGGTAAATTACATTATTGGAGATTTTCTAGAATTTCAGCACTCTAATCAATTTGTAAACACTAAACATATTTACGGCGGGGTTGACCTCCTTCCAGGAGATAAACTAGCTGACTTAGAATATGCAGATGATATAGTTCTCTTAGGCGAAGATGCTGATAAAATGCAGAATCTTTTGACTACCTTAAACAAGAATGTAAGGATGTTTGGGATGCGATTCTCTCCACCCAAATGCAAAATGTTACTTCAGGATTGGATTGATTCGACACCGAATTAGTGATAGGAGTGAGGCAAGGTTGAATTTGTTGACGTTTCACACTGGGATTTAAACTCAGTCCGCTTCGTGTCAAACGCCACCGCATTCGCCACTAGGCTACTGTGTCCAGACAGTCACTTATCCTAACTTTCAATTATTTTTTTTAATTATGTAATAGTTAAGTACTGCATATCAGAGGTTAAATTTGTATAAGTATTTAATTTATGTTTAAGAAATTATATACATATGCTTGTTATGAACAAATTCAGTATAGCATAGTTTCATATGTTGAATGAACAACACAAATATGATGAAAACTAGTTGTTGAAATGATACCTTTTTGTAGAAATTACATTCATGAAATAAACGAAAAGTAGTAGAGAGTTTTGGATGCAGCGGACTTATTGAAAATCTAAGATATCTCGCTAAAAATAAAGTATTACAATGAATTTAAGATTTAGTGCCTAGAATTACAATCAAATGTAATTTTGATTAGTTAGATACATTTGTTAGCTTATAAAATGGGTGTATACCATTTATTAAATTAAATGAACTAATTATGTATTGAATGCATATTAATGACATTAGAGATTCAGTCTAAAACAATTACTAACTTAATTTTCTATGTTAAATGTTAAACTATAAGATTTTATCTTAATTAACTAAAACATTTCATAATAAAGAGAACAAAGTGTATTTTTAGTTGATTTTTACTTATATTCATTTCCATTGTTGTAAGTAGAGTATAATGTATCAAGAATTATATAAACTAAATTTTCTTCATTTACCAGTATCCTTCATTATTTGTATCCAATATAAAAACTATTACTTAAAGATATACAGTTTGTGATTTAGTAAGAAAATAACAAATTGTATTAAGTATAAAAAGAAACAGAAACAATTATAACCATGAAATGCAATGTATTTATTTATCAAAGGTAAATTACATTATTGGAGATTTTCTAGAATTTCAGCACTCTAATCAATTTGTAAACACTAAACATATTTACGGCGGGGTTGACCTCCTTCCAGGAGATAAACTAGCTGACTTAGAATATGCAGATGATATAGTTCTCTTAGGCGAAGATGCTGATAAAATGCAGAATCTTTTGACTACCTTAAACAAGAATGTAAGGATGTTTGGGATGCGATTCTCTCCACCCAAATGCAAAATGTTACTTCAGGATTGGATTGATTCGACACCGAAGTTAGTGATAGGGAGTGAGGCAGTTGAATTTGTTGACCGTTTCACTTATCTTGGCAGCCTCATCAGCCCTGACGGTCTGGTGTCTGCTGAAGTCTCTGCGCGTATACATAAGGCCCGATTAGCTTTTTGGAATTTGCGTCATCTGTGGCATAATCGAGACATCCGACTACTGACCAAAGGACGCGTTTACTGCGCAGTAGTTCGATCCGTCTTACTTTATGGATGCGAAACATGGCCATTAAGGATAGAGGATATCCGTAGGCTCCTGGTATTCGATCATAGGTGTCTTCGAAGCATTGCTCGTGTTTGCTGGGACCACCGAGTAAGCAATATGTGGGTTAGGAATAGAGTACTAGGTAGATACGGTAAGTCTATTGATGAAGTAGTAAATCTTCATCAGCTAAGGTGGTTAGGACTTGTGTTACGTATGCCTGACCACCGTCTACCTCGACAAGCAATGCTGTCTGGTGTAGCAGTAGGCTGGAAGAAAGCTAGGGGCGGTTAAACCAAAACATGGCACCAGTCCATGAAGTCATTGACAATTGGGCTGAGCCATGTTAATAGGTGCAGACTACCTGGTTGGGGTCCGCGTGACGCTCGTAATAAATGGTTAGAGACTTTGGGTGATATGGCTAAAAATCGTTGGCAATGGCGCAGGTGCATCCATTCCTTGTCTTCCTCCAAATCCTAAGTTTCTGAACTTATCATAATTTTCTCTTTACTGGATCATATTTTCTTAAATCTTCTCGGTCTCTATTCCCTTCCATGAATACTAACTCTGTTACTATCTTCCCCACTCTGGGATTTGATTCGACAATTTAATCTCTATCTGCTAATTGAGGCATGGCAACTTGAACTGACGTACGCATGTACCAAGTTCTACGTTGCAACTGTCTGTCTGTCTGTCTGTCACGTATGAAACCCAGTCTGTCAGTGAGAAAAATTTTATCATATGGTAAAATGTTAATCATACTAAAACAAACCACATGGATGGGAGTGTACATAAAAATAACGAAACTTTCTAGGGATACCAACGTCTTTCAAGGTCGTTATTTAACTTCATTTACTAGGTTCATATTAGTCCACTTGGCTTAAAGTATTATTTTAAGTTTGAGGATGAGTGATACTATCCTGTCGCTCAAACAGTAATATGTTGAACATAGCTCAAACAAACTAGATTGTTCTTGAAAATCTGACGTGTTGACAACTAAGTCATCACTCTATAAGGTGATAAGAATGAACCGCATCAAGTTACATAACATTATCAAATAATTCGAATTGTCATAATTATTTGAGACTGCTTATGATTTTAATAGTCTCTCTATTTCTAGAATTCATCGGAACATACTCCTGAACAAACAAGAAATGAAATTATTTCAAATCACTGGAATCAATGTAGTAAAAAGTTACAAAAGTGTCAGTCGGAAAAATACAAGTTTAACAAATCCACTAAGAGCCATACATATGGATTAAATGATGCCTATCAATATGGTGAACCAATTATACTAGGCGAAGGTAAATTTCTGTCCAGCAAACAAATGAGAGTTGATTTTTAAATTAAATATATATATATATATATATATATATATATATATCTTATATTCTCTGATTGCATACTAAAGTTGTTTAGCATCATCAGTATCAATAGCTTATTAACGGAGGAGGTAATCAAAATGATATTTTGTAGAGATTACGTAACAACTTTATATTAAAGGTCAAACATCATATTCTGCAGCTAAATAGAACCTCTTCTATATGATTGGGTATAGAGGTCATAATGAACTATAGTTACTGAATCAAAAAACTTTCGGATGAATGATAATCGATAAAGCCTTTTTAACATGAAACGGTATATAACTTATTGAAAGGGACACTTGTATTAAATAACTGTTTAAATTTGACAATGACGCTTGGTGCGTTCAAAATATTTTACGAAAACGAAACACTAAAATCTATTTGCTTTTCTCATTATGTAAGTTTGTGATTTATCACTAACTACTAATTGGATTGGTCCTTAGTGCATGGTTCAAAAGTGAGATTTGGTTTTATAAAACTGGTGTTTGTGATTTGTTATAAAGAGAACGTAAGAACTATATTGTGTTTATTTCTTTGCTTATTCGTACTTCAACATCCATGTCACTGAATTCATTGCGATGTTATTTTGCGGTTCCTTACCATTTCCACTCCTAGCTTTCCTCCGACCCTCTCCTACTGATTCATCATTAAACCTTGAAAAGGGTATCACCTAAGCATTCACAATTCATGTTCTGATCACGTTGAGACTGTGTTAGTGATTAATCCTCCAGGTGTTATTAGTCATCATAATAAACGGACGTATTTAACTTCTAGTATTTAGAATAATAACCAATGCAGCTTAATTGTGAAATAATAATTTTGATTTATATAGTAAAACTATTTTAAGCATTTTTTGATTGAACTCGATGACTTTGCATTTTATCATCATCATCATCATCATCAACAACGTAGAACCGGGCACAAACGCCTGTAGGTTCAAGTTGCCATACCACAATAGCACTACGAGAGTATTGAGGTAACGTATAGACAGAATACAAGAGAGAAGAGTAAGTAAAGATGTGCAGAAAATAACAATAGAATTTAAGATCTAGATGAGGTTAAAGAGTGAATACACTTGCGCCACTGTGACCGGTTCTGAGCCATATCATCTAGTGTCTCCAGCCATTTGTTGCGATCATCACGCGGACCCCAACCAGGTAGTCTACATCTACCTACATGGCTTAGACCAGTAGTCAAGGACTTCATGGACTGATGCCATGTTTTAGTTTGGCCGCCCCTAACCTTCTTCCATCCTATTTCGGCCCTAGCTAACATCGCGCGACGGGGAAGACGGTGGTCGGGCATGCGCAATACATGTCCTAGCCATCTCAGTCGATGAAGGTTAATGACCTCTTCAACTGATTTACCGTGTTTCCCAAGAACCTTTCGTCTAACCTCACTATTACTAGTCTGGTCATTCCATGGTATACGAGCGATGTTACGAAGATTCCTATGGTCAAATATCTGGAGACGACGCATATCTTGAGTTTTCATGGCCCACGTCTCGCAGCCATATGTTAAGATGGCGCGGATTGCTGCGCAGTACACCCGGCCTTTCGTTGAGACACGGATATCTCGTCTGCGCCACAAGTGCCGTAGATTGGCAAATGCCAATCGGGCTTTCTGGATCCGCGCTGAGATTTCATCAGACACCGACCCACCAGGGGTAATGAGACTTCCAAGATAAGTGAAGCGATCAACGCATTCAATTACTTCACTCCCTATAAATAATTTGGGGGAAGAAGCAGACCAGTCCTGGAGTAACATTTTGCATTTGGGAGGGGAGAAGCGCATCCCAAATATGCCTGCATTGTTACTCAACGTGTTCAAGAGACCTTGAATGCTGTGTGCATCTTCACCAAATATGACTATATCATCTGCATATTCCCGTTGAACAAAATTATGTTATTACAGTACATTTATATACTTGACAGTAAAAAATATCGATGGAACTCTTAATTTCCGAATGAATAGCATAACAACTACATTGTTAGTTTTTACTTATAACTAATCACTGTAACTCTTGGCTAATTATATGCATTTGGAAGGTACTTACAGTAAGTCACATTAAAGTTTGTCTAGAAAAACTTGAATACTAGTTTGTATATTCTCTTACAAAATGTATTTGTTATTTTTTGTCTCATAAATATGTATCTAGATGTTATTGGTCATGAACTAGTGCCAAAGAATAATTTAAAAGCAAAATTTAATTTTATTGTTTCCAACAAACTGAATATTCATCAGGGTGGTGTTAAAAGTTGTTCTGTAACTTACGGTCAACTGCATAAAGTGAAATCTCAATATCATTTTGGGTAAGATATCGTTATCGCTTTATTATCAAACGATAATACAATAGATTAGTAAATATTTACACTTTAAGTAGTTACGAATGTCAGAGTTAAGCCTATTCATCATGAAGAACTGAGATGCTGATACATCAGTTGATTTCTTATTGTTAACCGTTTGTTCCCAGAACCTTTCGTCTAACCTCACTATTACTAGTCTGGTCATTCCATGGTATACGAGCGATGTTACGAAGATTCCTATGGTCAAATATCTGGAGACGACGCATATCTTGAGTTTTCATGGCCCACGTCTCGCAGCCATATGTTAAGATGGCGCGGATTGCTGCGCAGTACACCCGGCCTTTCGTTGAGACACGGATATCTCGTCTGCGCCACAAGTGCCGTAGATTGGCAAATGCCAATCGGGCTTTCTGGATCCGCGCTGAGATTTCATCAGACACCGACCCACCAGGGGTAATGAGACTTCCAAGATAAGTGAAGCGATCAACGCATTCAATTACTTCACTCCCTATAAATAATTTGGGGGAAGAAGCAGACCAGTCCTGGAGTAACATTTTGCATTTGGGAGGGGAGAAGCGCATCCCAAATATGCCTGCATTGTTACTCAACGTGTTCAAGAGACCTTGAATGCTGTGTGCATCTTCACCAAATATGACTATATCATCTGCATATTCCCGTTGAACAAAATTATGTTATTACAGTACATTATATACTTGACAGTAAAAAATATCGATGGAACTCTTAATTTCCGAATGAATAGCATAACAACTACATTGTTAGTTTTTACTTATAACTAATCACTGTAACTCTTGGCTAATTATATGCATTTGGAAGGTACTTACAGTAAGTCACATTAAAGTTTGTCTAGAAAAACTTGAATACTAGTTTGTATATTCTCTTACAAAATGTATTTGTTATTTTTTGTCTCATAAATATGTATCTAGATGTTATTGGTCATGAACTAGTGCCAAAGAATAATTTAAAAGCAAAATTTAATTTTATTGTTTCCAACAAACTGAATATTCATCAGGGTGGTGTTAAAAGTTGTTCTGTAACTTACGGTCAACTGCATAAAGTGAAATCTCAATATCATTTTGGGTAAGATATCGTTATCGCTTTATTATCAAACGATAATACAATAGATTAGTAAATATTTACACTTTAAGTAGTTACGAATGTCAGAGTATAAGCCTATTCATCATGAAGAACTGAGATGCTGATACATCAGTTGATTTCTTATTGTTAACCGTTGTAAATCCTATGAGTATTTAAGTGAATTTATATTAATCAGAATGCACGTAGATCGATTGAACCTGATTGGTACAAAGGATTAAACAACACGACTATGGCTAGTACTCTGAACAACGTCTGTAATCATCTCTGTCCTTAAGAAGGTTGTGAGCAGTCTGAATAGATTGCAACCATGGTCTTTCAATGTGATACATACATGTGATGCATAGTCAAATGTCATAAGGAGGATGAATCTGTTTTAAGTTATTGAATATATTGTATTAACGGGGTGTCAGCTAGTATGGAATTTAGGTACACAGCTCTTTGATAGTATCTTTCAACTGTCTAAAGTGTGTTTATTTCAGACAGTTAATATACTAAATTTATTTGTTTTGGTCAAAATTATTCTCGTGGTAAGTTATGTAAATCCTATGAATCGATAGCTTTTAGCTATCAAAGTGTTTGGTGAATCGTATAATGATGTTGAATTATGATTAAACTTACTTTCGTCCTTGTTACATGTCTCCAATTAATGTGTACCTAAGTCAATTTTCAAATAAATATTTAGAATCGCTGTAATCAGATAATTTGAAAAAGAATATTTTCTAATCTATAAATCTTCTTTTAACGATGCGTAGAAAAATCAAAGATACCTGTAGTTCTTTATATCTGTTACAGTAAATGGCATTTCATTTATTTAGTGTATATTCTAGGTTAAAACTACAACTTAATCAATGTCGACATCTACAGTCGACATCTGTAGATTATGCACATGAAAGTGCTAGTCAGTGATATTGATGAGACATTGATATTTTCAAACAGCTGTATTTTGTAAAAGAATAATAATGAAGATTAAAGGTTATAATAATGATTAGAAAGTGCATGATACTTGATGTGGCAAAACGATTATCACATAAATTCATGACATTCCTATAATATTTATCGTATTTGAATTCTGCACCGTCTAACATAGTGTAAATTGTCAGTTGGCGTTATTATAGACGTTTTTTATAGTTTACCTTTAAGATGTTTAATGGGTTGCAACATTATTTTTCCCATAACGTCTTCATTTATAGTGTTGAATAAATCTGTTTAGCATTTGTGTACATGTATATTGAATCGATGTTCAATGATACGTCAAATACCGTTTAAATTGTTTACTAGTGATACTGTTGTCAATGTGATTTTGCGAAAATATGGTTTCGAACAAGTTTCTTATAAGAAGGTTAATCATCTAGCATTTCCTAAGTAACAATATTTTTCTAGTAATATGCTCAAATGTATTATTAATAACTGACTCTTAACATAGTTAATCTGCAACTTTTCATTTAAATGAATACATTTTAACAGATCAGCAAAATGTTTAACAAATAGTCAACATCTAATCAGTCCAAACTTGAAAATAACTGAACGTCATAGAGAAAGTTTTCAATCTGATCCTGTATTATGCTCAACTAGACTATTGAATGCCAATAATGAAAATTACGCACATGAAACGCAATGCAATATGAATTACATGTCAAAATTATCACCGTCATTAGTATCCCCTTCATCTCATATACAAATGACACCCAAGATAAATGAACCACTTCTTGTAAGTAATATTTTAATGGCAAAACATTATCTTTTTGGTAACGATCTCAGTTCTAATAATTTATCTAATATTAGTGTTATGTATTACAAATAATATACTGTGCCCTTGATAATTGCCAATCAGAATACGGACACGTCTGCCCCACAACTACCAGTCCCCAAAGCCGGAATACAGAAAACAACAACTACGAGCCAACCAGACACAATCCAATCAGTCCAATTTCGGTTGTATTGTATTTTAATCATGCCTTTGTATATACACAAATTCAGACCACACAGCATGCCAATTAGGGATTTTACATTAATATAAAACAGAGAGATTGTGGCAGTGAATAGGGGTAACTTGTACACAACTAATAACTGTAACTCTTGGCTAATTATATGCATTTGGAAGGTACTTACAGTAAGTCACATTAAAGTTTGTCTAGAAAAACTTGAATACTAGTTTGTATATTCTCTTACAAAATGTATTTGTTATTTTTTGTCTCATAAATATGTATCTAGATGTTATTGGTCATGAACTAGTGCCAAAGAATAATTTAAAAGCAAAATTTAATTTTATTGTTTCCAACAAACTGAATATTCATCAGGGTGGTGTTAAAAGTTGTTCTGTAACTTACGGTCAACTGCATAAAGTGAAATCTCAATATCATTTTGGGTAAGATATCGTTATCGCTTTATTATCAAACGATAATACAATAGATTAGTAAATATTTACACTTTAAGTAGTTACGAATGTCAGAGTATAAGCCTATTCATCATGAAGAACTGAGATGCTGATACATCAGTTGATTTCTTATTGTTAACCGTTGTAAATCCTATGAATCGATAGCTTTTAGCTATCAAAGTGTTTGGTGAATCGTATAATGATGTTGAATTATGATTAAACTTACTTTCGTCCTTGTTACATGTCTCCAATTAATGTGTACCTAAGTCAATTTTCAAATAAATATTTAGAATCGCTGTAATCAGATAATTTGAAAAAGAATATTTTCTAATCTATAAATCTTCTTTTAACGATGCGTAGAAAAATCAAAGATACCTGTAGTTCTTTATATCTGTTACAGTAAATGGCATTTCATTTATTTAGTGTATATTCTAGGTTAAAACTACAACTTAATCAATGTCGACATCTACAGTCGACATCTGTAGATTATGCACATGAAAGTGCTAGTCAGTGATATTGATGAGACATTGATATTTTCAAACAGCTGTATTTTGTAAAAGAATAATAATGAAGATTAAAGGTTATAATAATGATTAGAAAGTGCATGATACTTGATGTGGCAAAACGATTATCACATAAATTCATGACATTCCTATAATATTTATCGTATTTGAATTCTGCACCGTCTAACATAGTGTAAATTGTCAGTTGGCGTTATTATAGACGTTTTTTATAGTTTACCTTTAAGATGTTTAATGGGTTGCAACATTATTTTTCCCATAACGTCTTCATTATAGTGTTGAATAAATCTGTTTAGCATTTGTGTACATGTATATTGAATCGATGTTCAATGATACGTCAAATACCGTTTAAATTGTTTACTAGTGATACTGTTGTCAATGTGATTTTGCGAAAATATGGTTTCGAACAAGTTTCTTATAAGAAGGTTAATCATCTAGCATTTCCTAAGTAACAATATTTTTCTAGTAATATGCTCAAATGTATTATTAATAACTGACTCTTAACATAGTTAATCTGCAACTTTTCATTTAAATGAATACATTTTAACAGATCAGCAAAATGTTTAACAAATAGTCAACATCTAATCAGTCCAAACTTGAAAATAACTGAACGTCATAGAGAAAGTTTTCAATCTGATCCTGTATTATGCTCAACTAGACTATTGAATGACAATAATGAAAATTACGCACATGAAACGCAATGCAATATGAATTACATGTCAAAATTATCACCGTCATTAGTATCACCTTCATCTCATATACAAATGACACCCAAGATAAATGAACCACTTCTTGTAAGTAATATTTTAATGGCAAAACATTATCTTTTTTGGTAAACGATCTCAGTTCTAATAATTTATCTAATATTAAGTGTTATGTATTACAAAATAATATACTGTGCCCTTGATAATTGCCAATCAGAATACGGACACGTCTGCCCCACAACTACCAGTCCCCAAAGCCGGAATACAGAAAACAACAACTACGAGCCAACCAGACACAATCCAATCCAGTCCAATTTCGGTTGTATTGTATTTTAATCATGCCTTTGTATATACACAAATTCAGACCACACAGCATGCCAATTAGGGATTTTACATTAATATAAAACAGAAGAGATTGTGGCAGTGAATAGGGGTAACTTGTACACAACTAATTAACTGTAGTCCATAATAAGAGACAATATAATAACAGCAAATATACTAAATGGGAGAACAGAGTAAGAGGAACATAACAACAATAAAAATGTAATGTTTACATTACACACGACCAGAATAAATGAATTAGTCCTCTAAAATACAGTTCTAGAAGTTCTTTCACTCTTCTTTAGTGGTCCGACATAACATTGAGCTAAAGAGACGTATACTTGTATGTATCAAGCATAGAGCCGATGATATAATTGTTCGATTTCCAGTCACTAATTTGTATATTTGAATGCCACCACAGGTACTTCAGTGTTGGCAACTTGATAGTATCGTTAGTCCCAATAGTGAGGGTATGAATCGTCGATGATTTCATGGAACAGTACTTACTCATACTTAGTGCTCCTGCCTCAGATATTTTGTTCATGTTCAAATGTATAGATTCAGAAGTAGCAAATAAAAGTGCATAGAACATAAGTTAATCACTGTTTTTCACAACAGGAATAGACAGAATAGACATAATTCAATTCACATAATGAAGTGTACACTTCGAAGTTTGTTTTAAGTAACTGACAAACAATCTAGTTGGTTAACGTTACTACGTTTCATTCACTATCTGCTATTTTTTTTGGATAGCATAAATTTGCAACCAATTCAACAACGAGTCTAAAATGGTGGAAATAAATTAACTTATCAAATAACTACAGAAATTTAAACACTGTAAATTGTAAATGCTGTGCTTATTAATTTATTCGTGGCTAGTTAGAAAAGTGTTGATTTATGAAAGATAAGTCTTGAGTGTATGATTTACGAAACTATAATTTACATGATTACTAAGTAAATATTGGGTAAACGTAGGGTTAACTAAGCGACGACTTTCTTAAGTAAGTAAATATGGTAAAGTGATGAATCAAGTAAAATCACTGTTCACAAAGATAAATTTAGAAATATCTTTGATTGAAAGATATTAATCTATCTGTTAGCTTGTATAAATTAATTCTTATAAAAAGCTTACTTACTTTTGCAAATATTACTTTCATAAGAGGCTCAAACAAATGAGCATTATTTAACCCTTATTCTATATTTGCTTATAAAGGTGTCTTTGATAAATTTACTCGACGGTTATATGATCAGAAAGGAAATATACTATAGACTTTGTTATGAAATTCGAAATTATTTGAACCATCTCAATAATACTATAAAGGACTAAAATTTTCCAGTTTCTAACAGCATTTGTGCACTCTGAGCGGATTACTTCGATAGGGCTGTAATTTACAAGTATGTTTAGATAGTGGATGACATATGGAGTTAACAACCAGAGTTTCTTCTTATTTGAGGTTCGTCAACTAGCAAGTGGAATTCACGATGTGCATTTTGTCCTGTTTGAGACTTGTCAGCTGAATATGCATGCATCATAGTTGACGCTGTTGCCGGAACTCGGATTCACTCGGTTCGTATCCAAATGCGTTCATCACTAAACGACTAAATCCAGACAACCTCGCGTGAAATAGTGTCTTTTGACGTAATAGGACTACATTTAAATACCAACATTAGGAGGTCGGTTCAGTCAGCTGACAAGTCTTAAATAGAACAAACTGCTCGCCGTGAATTTCACTTACTATTCGCAATTAAACTTCAATCTTATTCATGTTACTTCTTTGCCTGGAGCTTTGAGGTTATTCAAATTTTATCCGATACTTCGTGGGTATTCATACCTTCCATTGATATTTAATTACATTTGCAATTTCATTCCACTAACTATTCATAATATTTGAGTTGTGGCTAGTAACTGAGACTAGGGAGCGTTTCCTTCTATTTGGCACTAACCAGCATACTAGCTTTGATGTTCATACTACAACTTATACCTAGTATCTGTAAGGACCGAGTTCAAATAACCACTAACTTCTTTCAATCCGTAAAAGAATTAGTAAGGTTCATAATTTTTCTCTTATGATATTCAGGCCTGTAATAGGGACATATTCCAGTACCGCCATTTAGAGACTATTTATGTACTTCGTTTGTATTGAAATTACAATAATTTCAGTTACCGGTGATCATTTCTATACTTATTTTATTGTTTTGTTTTTACAACGATATTTATTAAGCCTGTTTGGCCTACATATTTGAATTGTCTGCATACATTGAGAAATGGAATAGACAGTTCTCTCAAAGAAAATGACACAGCAAAACCTAGTGAATCCTACGGAGACGTTCAGCAAACCTACAGTTTACATGAAAAACAGACTTTGTACAATTTAAGTAATAATACCCAAATAAAATTTAGTAGAAAAGATAACAATCACAATTATTATCCAGTAAGTTTTTTTTAGAAAGAGTTAACTCTGTACACAACTTCCTATATTAGCTGTTTTTATATTGTGACAATCTCACAAACCCTAATAAGTAGTAAGAATTCGCAACATAGAACTTTACTATAAATTAGTATAAATCTAACTCATAGTAAAGAAAACGTTTCATGATTTCGTTGTGTTTCGAAACCCATTTGTTTAATAAACCTATCACTTTACTACCAATTCTAAACTTGATTTATAAGCTCATCTGCGATATTATTGACATTTCTATTGTTAAGTTATAGTGACTGGCCACCTAATAACTGCTATCAATTATTTGTATATCATAATATCCTCTACTTTTCCAAGTTCATTGATAGTATTACATACATACTTCATTTTATCCAGAGTAGTGTATCAAAGAAATAAGAAACATCTTCAAATCAATAGACTACTTGATTTTCTTTCCACTTAAAATGTTGATATAATTGTTAACAACAATTTATCATCATTTCACAAAGTATTAACTATGATGGTATGAAACATTCAAAATATTGACAGTTTCTTTTGATATTGTAACTTAGTCCACTGATGCTTTTTTATTGAAATAAAATGTTTGTAACTGGGTGTTATAGATGTTGTTGAATGTTAATTTGACATCCCGAATTTGTCTGAATTAGACAACCATGATTACCAGAAAGCACTGGACAGCTGTTTTGTCCTATAATGAGACTTTTCAACAATATAAACCCACGACCCCATCAGGGGTCAAACCCAGGAGCCTCTCACTCCGCGGCGAACGCTTTCCCATTAGGCCATTGATTTAGCTTCCAACAGTTTATGTTTCTAATTCGGTCAATTTGTGATACGTTTGCGCGACCTCATCAAATGCCATTGACGACTAACTACCTCACACCCGACACTACTGAACTCCACTGGTCATGTTTTCTCACTGGAACTCCAGGAATTACTCCGAGGAGTAATGGTTCAACGTTTTCTTTGGAGCCAAAGAATCCTTGGTTCGATCCCTGATTTGGTCGTGGATGCACACTTCTGAAGAGGTTCGTGCTAGGACGAAACGGCTGTCCAATGATTCCTGGTGATCGACGGTTGTTTAATTAAGACAAATTTGTGATATCAAATAAAGCATTTGTTGTATCTTCAAAAAGATTTATAATAAATTTTTATAACGAAAATAATTTGCTGTCTGTGCTTTTTAAACTCTTAAACAATGTTACTTTTGGCATATTTATTACATGACTCCTAGTAGAATTCATAACATTATCAGGATATGTCTGCATTTCATAGTTGGTGGCCACATTGACACTCAAACGCAGTTCCCTTTTTGCTATACTGATCAAAACATTTTTCACTGAGCTACTTATCCTAGATACCCACTAACTTTTTAAGTGGATATGTTAGCAATAATTAGGTATATGATTTCCAACTGATGACATTCACGAATGCGATTGATGTGTATAGGTTGGCATACATGAATCCTCAACGGATGGTATCGACACAGCATTTGGCCAAGAGTTTTTAGTATGTTTGATAATGGCATGAAGCTGCTGATTATACACTGTGGTATTTCTGACTAATGCAATGTGTATATTTCTTTTGATATTGTAACTTAGTCCACTGATGCTTTTTTATTGAAATAAAATGTTTGTAACTGGGTGTTATAGATGTTGTTGAATGTTAATTTGACATCCCGAATTTGTCTGAATTAGACAACCATGATTACCAGAAAGCACTGGACAGCTGTTTTGTCCTATAATGAGACTTTTCAACAATATAAACCCACGACCCCATCAGGGGTCAAACCCAGGAGCCTCTCACTCCGCGGCGAACGCTTTCCCATTAGGCCATTGATTTAGCTTCCAACAGTTTATGTTTCTAATTCGGTCAATTTGTGATACGTTTGCGCGACCTCATCAAATGCCATTGACGACTAACTACCTCACACCCGACACTACTGAACTCCACTGGTCATGTTTTCTCACTGGAACTCCAGGAATTACTCCGAGGAGTAATGGTTCAACGTTTTCTTTGGAGCCAAAGAATCCTTGGTTCGATCCCTGATTTGGTCGTGGATGCACACTTGCATTTGGCCAAGAGTTTTTAGTATGTTTGATAATGGCATGAAGCTGCTGATTATACACTGTGGTATTTCTGACTAATGCAAGCAACACGCTAATTATTGCTTAGCTTCATACCTTTTTCAAGAACGTTTAAAACAAAAGCTGGTCAAAAGACCCTTAACTATTCACTGTGTTTTACATGTTATAATGTGTATATTTCTTTATATATTTCAGACTTCAGCATCTGGTGTATTTCGAATGGGTATATTGCAGCAAGCTGAACTAGCTAAAGCTCATAAACAATTTTGTCACAAGCACTATTCATCAGCTCCTACGGAACCAGAAATAAAAACACGTTTGCATGTATTATGTTCACCCAACATGAAGGATAATAAATCGATACAATTACGCTTCAGAAGTAGTAATGGTAACTCACTTACTTCAAGAAATTGTTATCAACGGAAACCCTTAATGCCACATTTACCACTACAGCAACGATATACATTTAAAGATTATCATTCATTACCGTCAGTCAATTCAAAATCACGTGGACTGGGCCCTGATATAGATAATGAAGAATATCGTCAGAGGGTAAGTGTTAAGTAACATATTCATACAGTTTACTAAACTGATATGTTGACCAGTATAAAGTCGTGTACTTGGGTTTGAGCCACATTCTATATCCGGAGTGTATTGATACCACTTAGGTGTTAGAATTGATGTAGATAGAACTGAATAATAGGTTATAATCTTGTTGACAGCTGTTTCGTTCTAGTGTGGAACTCCTCAGCAGTGCGTACCCCAGATTCCGCACCAGTGGCTTCAGGTTGACGCGAACGCCTAACCATCTGCACCACTGGGTCGGCCGACCCAATGGTACCCTGCCAACATCAATCTGTGATATATTCAATCAAACAAAATAACCGATCTCCACAAAAGTAACCATTTCAATTGAACTATTATCTAGTGGTTGAAAGTTGAACACTTTAATCACTAAACCATCAGTCTGAATTCAATTTTAGTTGAAAAGTTTTTTTACTTAAATGGAAATAAGTGATAGTTGTTTAAGAAGTATGGTGAATACAATATATACATTATGGTTTAATATACTCTTTTTATTTTAATTCATAGAATATGCGTTTATATAGGAAGTATTGAAAAATACTGAGCGTTTCCAGACTTTATGAATAAAATCCCCAGATTTTTTCAATGATTTATTCTAAGAAAACAAAAAAGGCGGTCTTCTGTAACAACATGTGAAGAATGGAACTATTCAAAAGTCTTGTGTCAGTATGACATACCTTTATTAACACTTTCTGTCACAGGTTCGATAAAAGATATTTTGAACACGTCACTCTTTGTTCATATTTAGAAATTTACAGGGACTTCCTAATATTCGGTGATTTTAAGGAAAACTTTAATTTTTTAGAATCTTAAGGTGTATATATTGAAAGGATTTAATTTAGTTCGGTTTATTAACTACATGGTATTTATCATAGACTAACAATTATTGAAGCACTACTGAAAAACGCAAGTACTAAGCGGTCTTTTATATTCATGTATATTTGTCTTAGAGTGTAGATTTTCCTTTTTTTCATAATGACACTCCATTCATTCATCATGCTCTCGATAACACTGTATATTTGAGGGGGTAGTAATATTACTCAATTTCTCAAATCAAAGTTGGCGGATTTGGGTTTGATGCTAAAACTCCATCATTCCGTAAATATATCAAATGTGTCGTTATTTACTTACCTATGTAGGATATTGAACTAGTTAGCTGAAAGGCTTATAGGGATTTCATCACTGGAAATTTATTTAGAAACGTTTAGAAATAGACCATCTCATTCACGTTTAAACCAAAACGTTGCATTTTTCGATAATCATTTTAATCTGACATATTATTCTGTTTACTTTATATTTACATAAATATATTCCGTTGGCATTTGTTTCAGTCGTCAAGAAGATACGTAGATTGAATGACTGGTACTGCAGGATCATATTATATGTTTGTAGTACTTTATGTACATTAGGTTTTTCTAATCATAAATGAGATGTTTCTATTATCTACTACCTAATTTAAATATTTTATTTAACTTGTTAAGTGACAAACTATTATTGATTAAGATTTGATTACTTGAACGAGTTTTCAATTGTTAAGTAAACATCCTGCAGATGAATAGATGAATATAACAACACAATAATCACTGTTGACAGTTGCTCATGGCACTGGATTACTGACTCATACTATCGAGTGAATATATATCGGAAAGGCATGTCTACTAATCAGGTTCTGTACCTAACAGAATAACACTTCTCTATTCAACGGTAAATGTGAATAAAAGTCAGTAGTAACGTGTATGACTGGTTAATTACGGAATTTGTATCAATCACATAAAGGCTTAACTATCAGGCTTAATTATTGTACACCATGTCACAAACTATCAGTATTTAATTTATTTAAAATCTTTTTACATTAATTCACATTAATTGTACGAAACATTCTAATTCGCTGATTATCTAACAATTTCGTCGTCAATATGATGTTTTTGTTTACTTCAACATCAAATGTAAATTTTCCTTCTCTTTATTTAGCTTGCTCGAAAACTTCGACAAAATGGTTATGCGGAACATATAAGAAAATGTCAAGAAAAATCTAATGCTAAAATGTTATGCTCAGAAAACAATATAATTAACACTACTAGTTCATGTAATGCTAATTCAAATTTCTCTTCTGATGATAAGAGTTGTAATAAAGAGAATGAAAAAAGATTTGAACAAGATAACAATAGATGTTGGAGTTCAAATATAACCCTGTCAACAAAAGATAAATCAGATGAATATAGTAGTGAAAAGCCAAAAGAAAATCAAAATACGTTAGGATCACTAAATCAAATAACTTCGTTAAGTCATAAAGCTGTCAAAAATCCTATAAACCTTGATCCTAAATTAAGCACAACAAGAAATTCACCAGAAGTGTCAGAAGATGAAATTCGTAAAGCAAAAGCAGCAGAAAAACGCTTAGCTGTAAGTATTTAACTTATAATAATGAACAATTTATTTTGGAAATTTTTTAGAAGTTTAACATAACAAAAGAATCAGGTACCCACCCATTGACGAAAAGCTACAGGAGAACGGTTGCTTTGGATATTATTTTAATCAATCTTATGACATACTATTCAGTATAATTTAACTATGAATAAAACAATCTCACCATAATAATTAGTGTAGTTTTTTTTTTTATCTTGATAACTGTTACCCCAAAATGTGGCCTATAACACTGATGAAAGTGAACTTTATTTATGTTTCTCTGTCACTCATTTGTCGAAACAATGGAAGATATTGTTCTAATTGAGTTAAAGTATCACTTTGTTTACTATAGTCAATTAAAATTTATTGTATTAACCAAAATGGATGTTTTATTTATGGAATCAGTAAATATAAATGAAACTGGATGACATTCTGATAAATGATATATAATTTTAAAAGCTGTTCACAGTGATGGTTTAATAATATCACTAGCAAACACTTTAACATATCTATTTATATCTTTATGAATAACAAGAAGTGTTTACCACTGAAAGCATTCACTAGAAGACTTAATGAAGCAATTTATTATGAAAACCCTCCACATCATTTCTGAGAAAAAAATTATTATCCATCTTTGGAAAATACAGCATTTTGAATTGCCGGGCACTTTTAGACTAATCAGTTGATTGTTTTATAGTAGTTCAAAAAAACCTGAAATGTTCGTTGAAAACTTGTAATCTGAAGGATTAATCAAAATTCTACATCATTTAAGAGCAATTCTAACTACAAATTCAATTATATCACAAAAGACTGGATAACAATTACTTTAAATATCGTAATGCAAACTGACGGATTTCTACTGGGGTCTCTAAAAGTTTCATACTCGTCGTCAGACCTGGAAGTTCTGAATTGAATCCGTTGCAGTGTAGTGATCCTACACTTCAGAAATGCTCAGAATTATTTTAAGAAAATTGCACAAAGATTTCCAACTAACTTATAGATACAAATATAACTTATCATCTACTTATTATCCATGTTATTTTTCATTTAATTGTAGATGTTAAATTATGCAAAACACGTTAAGCAAGTTTATTTAAGTCATCGTCGAACCAATCACAATAAACAGATACAGGTAGTACACTGATTTTAACCTTTTTGTGTAAATGAATTAAACAAATAATTAGTAATGATTATGTGAAAATAGTTGAATTGTAATTTGATAGCATAAATTGACTCACATTTTCACCTGTGATCACGTTCACGACCTTCAGATTATGAGGCAAACACTTAACTCTTAGATCACTGAATCAGCACTCAGTAGTTGACATTACTGACTGTTATGACGTGAAGAAAGAAAGGAAGGAGGATTTGGTTGGTTGTAGCGAACACCAATAAGGTGTGCCTAGTTGATAATGCCTGACCGACCTAAGCCTACTCACCCCTTCCCTCCAGGCTGACAATAGAAGAACCAGAATTAGGAACGGAGAACTGAGAGAGGGCAAGATCCGAGATCTGTGATCCAAGACTGAGATCCTACTATATTTTAATCATGCCTTTATATATACATAAAATAAGACCACACAGTGAACCAATCAAGAATCTAACATTTGTACAGAATAACGGGATGGGTGGCAGTGAATGGTAATACTTGTACACAATTAAGTAAGCGTAATTCATAGTAAATAAAGAATATACTAAGAGTAAATATACTAAACGAAAGGACCGGGCAAGGGGAACATAACAGTCATAGAAATGAAGTGTTTAAACTGTTCACAGTCATGATAATCGAAATAATGTTCCAGAGCATAGTTCTCGAAGATAGTCAGTCTTCATTAGGTGCCCTGTATGTCACTAACTTCAGCGAATTCACATAATATTATGTGAGTTCATCCACTGTCCTTGGTTATTAAATGTTAACTGATGTTACTGAACCCCCCCCCATTAGTCACATAATCCTTACTAGAGCTCCACAATTAGTAAATCCACAATCATCATAATTTTCACAGTAAGACAAGCAGCTCTTCAGCGCTTTGTTGTTTTCAATGGTTATCCAACCCTAGGTCAATTTTTGACACTAGTTTTGGAGATTTGATAACTTTAATTCACTTATTATTCAATTTAATCACATGCATTTTATACATATTTGAAGTTTCGTGTAATGCTGACTAAAATTAACAAAATTTTCTTCAATTTGTTTTAAAATATCATTTCAGCGTAACATAACAATCAAGCATGAAAAAGACCGAATTTCATTAATTTAGTTTTACAGATAATCTGTCAGATGGTCAATAGACATTTTTGACACTTTTCAATCCATCAATGAAATAATTACACAGACAAACCATTTTTATTCACGGTATGATCTAAATCACAACTCCTCCCCCCGCCCCCACAACTGAGGCCCAGCCTTCATTAACCTCGAAGATTCTATGCATTATATTGTGTTCAGAAAGAAATTAACAGGCATATATACTATGAAAAATTCATTAATTATAAGCAGTAAAGTAAACCAACCTTCGTTCTTATTGGATATATGCTTGTTAAATCTTTTCTTATCGGTGTTTATCAAATCAAATCATCAAAATCATTATAATTGGAGCTTCAATTAGTTTGTGATTTTAGATTTTACCATTATTCATTCACTGATTTATATTATTTCATTTAATCTATAATTTTTAATCACTTGTTTTATTTTCACTTTTTTTTTATTTAGAAAAATGATCAAAATTTGAAAAATCTTAATGATAGTAAATTATGGTCAAAATCAGATGCAGAATTATTAGAAATGTTACGTAGACACGAAGAAGATAGGAAGCATTTTGAAGAAATTCAAAAAACTTTAAGAGTTAAAATATAACCTTAGATGTAGATATTTTTTTAAATTTTCGTATTCATTTCTCTTTCAAATAATCTGTCTTTCATATTTTAGACATTACATAACCGATATAAATCATGATTTTTCTTCTATTCTCTTGGTTACTTAATCATTTTTCTAGGTAAAAACGTTATAACATAGAGTTATAATAATGTCACTCTATTATCTTCACTGTTTAAAAGAAAATATTTTAATGTTAACAGTAGATGATGAATATTGAAGTAACGTTATACTACATGTATGTACTGGTTTATTTTCTTTGTTTAGATGATTTATGTAAATATTTTGTACAATTCAAACTTTTTTTTTATCATGAATCATATTTGGAAAATCGGGAATCAATTCATCTCAACTTGAAATTACTTTATAGTATATTCTTATTAATCCATCTAGATATTGAAAGCATCGTCTTGATTGGCGTTGTGTCATTTAGATGAATTTGAATCAAGTAAGATGGTGTAAAGTGATTTATTTGTATCTTTACCAGCCCAATCTTATTAATATGCAGCATATTATTCATACTAGTAAATTAGAGGCCTGTATCAAACCACACTGAAATGAAACTATTGCAAAATATGAGTCTTTGTTTTAAATAATATTCTCTATGACCAAACAAATAATTTGATTCATTTTATAAATAATAATGAATTAATTCTTGAGTATATTTCATTCTTTTGCTTTTAACGACGTTAATACAGTAATAAAGTTTCAACGATTTGTTATTTCAAGTTTAGTTGATATTTTATACGACGCAATTATGACCCTATATCACTAGTAAGCATTCATTATTCGCATGATATAGTTTCTTATACGGAGCGTAGATTAGAACTATAAATGTTGTATATATGTCCAAAACTAGTAACAAATAAACATGATTGGGGTCCTGCTACATCGTGTATTTATTCAGTTATATAGATTATAAAGATAAATAGTCGTTAGTTTCATTATTTTTATTTATAGATATACCGTTATTCAATGACACAGTGACGCAACGACCAAGCTCTAAACTCCTTTTTTGAATCCCATCTTTACTCATTAGTTAAGATAGTATCAATATGATTCACTTTGTAAACTTAAAAATTTGGCAAATCTCTTGTGCTAGGATAATCCAGGAACCACATTCTTTAATTGTTTAAAGTTATTTAAATCAAGTACTTTCATACAAGCTTAAAAAATATATCATGGTTATGGAATCTTAAATACATGGTTTGTATTTGCGAAGTAAAGTGGAATAAGTGGAAATAATGAAAAATTGTAACAGGATCATTTTACCTGAAGGATACGAGTATGGTGTTGTTCATAGATACCTGGTTTGCAGTTAAAGCAATCAGTCAGAGTAAAACAGTCTGAAAGGTAGTAAAAATACAAAATGATAACACAAAGCTTACTGATATCGTCCAAAATCAGTTATATGTGGAATTTATATGGACACTCAGCCGAAGCCACCAGGTGTTACATGATGCCGATTCAAATTCTGTGTATCTCATACTAATCTTTACCCCAAGGCTACGTTCTCACAAATGAACAGAGCCTCTTAGTAGATTAAACTGAATTTACTGTATTGTTCCATAAAAAATATTTGCTTTCTCTACGTGGACTGTAATATATAATTATTTTAATACATTTGTTATTTCATCATATCCTCTGATAAAATTTTTAATGCAATAAGGCTAACAACAAGCACCGTAGCTAACTAGGTAATTTTTCATTCGGGTATTAACTATGCAAACCATGTGTTCTCACTGTCCATTTTCTGACTAACAAACTGTTATTAAAGTGAATCAACGTTGAAGAAATTGTGTTTAAATAAAGTAACGTGTTGTGCAAGATAAAAAAAACTAAGAATGTCCTGTTGTACATTTACTTAAACAATCACTGAATCAAACAAGCCAGTTTTTGTCTCATACACAACCATTACTTTTTTGAACTGTCTTCTTAACGGTGCTTATGTTTGATAAACATTTAGGTGACTCACAGGATATTCTAGAGGTACTAAGTACCTAATCAATACATGAGAATGAACTGGGTTTTGGAGTTCCGGGCTTTCGTTTTAAGTCGTTCAATAAAAAGAAAATAGTAAAAAAAAAGCTTTCATTAGTGTTATTAAGTGTTAGTTGCATTAATTTTTGTTATGAACTGCTTTGAATTCATTTCTTAGTTTACATTGACTATCTTAACAGATGATTGTTGCTTCTAAGATTATTGATATAGACTTTTCATTCTTTTTGATGGACAATTAATAGTAAATACTCACGAATATTTTCAGTTTAAAGGTCGGCTGACAAAGACGCTTAGCTGGATAAAAAAACGTATTATTATCAGTGATACTACACGAAGTGACAGTGTTAAGAACAATTTTGAATCGAGTGCAAAATATACTTATGACTTTTTGCTACAGATATTTGAATCATAAGATAAATTATTGAATGACATAATTTTCAACCTAACTTTGCATAATTATAAATGAAAAACAGCTTAACACAATAAACAGATTCAAAAACCGATTGACTGTCGAACGGCGACACTTTGCCAAGCCAGAATTTCTATCACACTCCCTCTGCGGACTAGAATTTGTATAGAGCTACACAAATGTATCGTTGGCAGTGTTGTGATTGAAAATGTTAGAACTGTTATTAGCATGAAGTTCACTTTAGTCAAAGGGTGACATTTATTACACGATAGCAGTAAATAGTCTTTCAAAATAAATAGTAATGTAGGTGATCGTCATTTATGTCCATCTTGTCTGTTTTAGTAAATATTGCTAACTACAGAATTATGGCCACGCACTGTCATAAGATCTCTACCTTGAAATGATCTAAAATGCAATCCCTTCATTAGGTAGCCAACAAAGACATTACAAAGTCGCTTATGTTTTGTCAACAAATGTATCTTCCTTCTCATTCACTACTGTTTCCTTATTGGCCTTAAATATGTTCTCCAGAGGTATCTCATCACTTAATTTAACAGTGCCTAATAAAAGAGGGTGAGAAGTTTGGGGTTTTTTTTGAATTATGCTCATATTTCAGATAAATGGATTGTATTGGTTAAATTAAACTTAAGCGCTCTATTACTGCTTCATAAGTTAGGCAGTTAAGAAAATACATGAGGATCAATAAATTATGATTTGGATTTTCAGCGGTTAAAATAGACCTTGTCGATGACGAGCAGACTTGTAAATGAAAGCAATCTCACAAACTTCACGATGAGCTTACTTGTTTTGATGGGTATACTTTGGTCAGTGACTACATCTATCCTACCAAAATCATAAGGAAAACGCCGGTAACTAACCTCTACAAGCCAGTGGGTTACCAAATTATGCGCTAACTACACAGTCGTTTCCTATACAGTGTTCACTATACGGCTTGGGATACTAGATCAAAACGTTTATTTCTATACTAGTAGCCACTAACTTTTTGATTAATAGACAGATCTTTGCGTCTGATGGCTAGAATAAGCGGTTTGGTTACCATCTGTCAGGATAAATGTTAGTAATTAGAAATACAACGAATAACCAACAAGTGCTCTGCCTAAAAATGAGCCACCGAACATTATCTTTTGCGCAAAGTAGGCTCATTGTAGTTAAATAACAATGAGCTCTTAAGCGGTTTGGTAAAATGTTGGCCAACACACACTACTAGCCATTGTTTATCCTATCAGCTTTTCCACTTCATGTTACCATATCGAATACAAGCCTTCTTAACAACGCTGTTAAACAATGCAGTAGATTAACAGTCCTACTTTGCAGATCGACCCCATCAGAACCAAACATATTCAGCGTTACTCCGCCATGGCGAAGCATTATTCACTAATAATAATAACAATAGTTTTATTCAATAGTATGTTCAGTACAGTGTGGATTTTCAGCATTCAACTACGATAAAGTCATAAACCAGCGCTAAGCAATGACATCTCCCTCAAGCTCCAAACAGTAATGTGCTACTATCAAAAGCTTATGGAAGAAAGGCTTTTGAACAAATTATACTCCGATTTATTAAGCTAAAATTAAAACCCAGGTTTCCGTTGGTATTGCAACGCTTACCTAAAGGTGTAGAAACCTTATTGTTGGTATTTAGAAGAACTGTTCTGCGATACATGTAAGAAAAGACCGTATACAGAAAAAATATCATCCTCTCATGCGTTACTGATATAAAATCAATATTGGCTACCTCGTCGACACTGGCGTATAGGTTAAAAATAACCGGATCGAATGGTCGGCGTGAAGTTGCATACGATTTACGTGCTGTCGATGGAAAAAATATTACCACACATGACACAAGCAACTCTATCCTAACAAACGTTTTCGGAAACCCGTACCGTAGGAAGATTATCATCATAGCTGTTATTGACTTTGGTTTAACAGAATACCACAGCACGCTTATCTATAAAAACAGTAAGTTTACCATCTTCAGCGCAATCTTTTCAGTCTGCAACTCATGCTTCACAAATTAAAAAAGCATCGGATTCAGAAGATACTCTACAAAAGTCTACGACTGTCAACTGGTGCATTCATTTATCCTGTCCTAGTAAATAGTCCGCATGTCATTGTACTTTGTAAATATTTTCGCCAGATCTACAAGCAGCCTATAAGAAACCCATTAGGATTCGATATTCGGCAATTGTTGACGAAGACGGAGATGAAAATAAGGACACCTATAGACTGAAAGCTGTATGTTTAGACGGCAACCACCTCTCCATCACCTTCCTCACTACTTCCACTACCTAAAGTCTCAGTTAAAAAACTACGTGCATTTTGCCGCTTATTTATGCAAGTACAGCGTAGTTGTATGACGATGCGTGGTAAAATATATAAGACAGACTTTAATATAATGTACTATCTAATGAATTGTCGTTTCTTAAAACATTGTTGATTTACTGGTTTTGCAAATGCCTTTTGTTGTGTTTTTTCATATAGTTGCGATAAATATTTGTTTTTCAAGGTTGCGTGGTAATTGAAATGGACTTTATGTTTATGTGATGTAATGCGTTCGGTTCTGCATACAGCTAAACTTTTGCTATTGTTCAATTTAACACTCTTAACAAGAACGTTAATAGGTTTGTTTACAATTTATAATCCAAGTTATTCTTTATAGGGATAGCGCCAGATGTCTATACTGATCCGAACGAACTGGCTTTTGAAGTTTATAGTTCAAATGATACTCTGGAAAAGTCTTTCTTCCTCATACAGCCTGCTATGGAAGGCTCTATTATAGGTCACTTGGGACCACATAATTCTACTCACTTTTACAAGATGGCCAGCATAAACGTCTTCCTCAATACTCACATTGTTTTTGTATACAAGACTCAAAGCTCACCTTTGTACGCACTTTGTTCGCTTGAAAACAACTATCTCGTTGCACAGCAGAACACTTTTATTTTATGTACTTTTCGTGTATATATTCAGTCTTTTGATGCTCATGTCTTTAGTAATTCATCATGTACAATTCGAACTGTTAATGAATCTGAATGCGCCGCTAAGCTCGATTTGGACTTTATCAAAATGCAATTTCGTGCATATATGACTGAGTCTTTGACTTTATTAATAAAATATAATGCGACAGCTTATCAGGCTAATCACACGGAACCTTATATTAACTATGTAGAACGATCGGATATAACACACTCCTTGATTCATCAGTCACAAATTCTTCCTCCTGTTACGGCAATTCAAAAGCAAGATTTTGAATGGAATAATATTAATTATGAAGTTTTAAATACATCACTGCTTCAGATAGGCATACCTAGTCTTCGTTTAAGCCAAGAATTCCCACTGAGGATCGCAATCAACCGGAGCTCTCGAATACAGGAATTCCGCTTGGGGTAAGTAACAATTTCTGATCATCGTACTAGTTTTCAGTGATGAATGTTTTGATATATAATAAGCAGCTATGAAACTATTGATTAAACATAATTTTTCACTGTATTGCGTTTTTAAATTATAGGACATTCTACTAAATATTCATTAGAGAAAATTCGCCTACTACTTTAGTGTACCCGTATTAAAAATAACCAGAAATTTATATTACGTTTACGCTACAAATTACTCCATGTTCCATAAGGTTATGTTACTTAGAATACAACTACTACTGAGAACTAGTTTCCATTTGAGTTGTTTTTTCGTCCTACTCATTATAATAAAATAATTAACATGGACTTCATTTGGTTACTTAATCTCCTTTCTTGAGGCTTTTCTCACAAATATGTTTGTCTATTAAACTTATAGTTCATTCACATTGTGCTTCTAAGTTTAACATATTTTGTTATTATTTTTTTGGAATGTCATTACACGCCGTTTAGCAATTTGCTACACCTGTGAATATAAGCATTGTTTTAACAATTTAACTGTCAATATGAATCGGAACATTTAGGCTGTGTATGTTGTTTTTGATAACGGTAAAGTTCTCGAAAACTACTTTATGTTAAATTAAACGACCGTATGTAAAACCACTTTAACTATACATGTTCTAGTTTATTAAAAGCTTACGAGTCAAAACCTATGAGATGGGCCAAATTGTGCATGCGAATAAGAAATTTCAAAACAGTAGATAATACATAGTGTGACAAAGCAAACATGTACACACTTGTGTTATTTATAACCACCTATAAAAAGGAGTTAACCTTTGTACTCAAAAGTTTCCATCTGTTTATTGTAATATTCCATGAATACATCTAATTTTATCTTTGAAAATGTGCAAAATAGAATAATAAATGTAAATAGCTTTTGAATTTGAATTTTACTAGAAACAACAAAAGGTAGCTTATTCCCATAAAGAGAATATAAAAAGGACGAAATACTAAAATTCAGTTTACCAGTTTAAAATTCTGTACTGGAAAAACTTTTACTTATATTAAATACAAGTTGTCTTACAAAGCTCTTTTAGTTTTCAACTTCTGTGAACTAGTAAAAACTACAAGTTGTAATTCAAATATTATTACGATGCAGGAAATTATGACCTGCTTTAACTAATAAGGGTATACTCGTTTGTCAAAATATAGAGCTTTCGTTCTATCAAATGTAGTACGTCTACAAAGTGCCATTTAAAATAATTGTAAACAGATTCCAATAGATATACTGTCAATTGATTAAAAAATACCTAGCGATAGGTGATATAAGCAATTTGTTGAGTAAATGAATCAATTAAAAAATCTTTAACTATGCCTACTTATAGAAATTAATATTCTGTTTACCCATAGTGCTTTGTTGTAAAATATGTTTTTACTCAGAAACTAGAATATTTTAGGATAATATTTATTCTTGCTGTAAATCATATTTAGTTATGAGTATGTAAGCCCACTTTAAACTGGTGATTATCAGCTGATTTTTGGTGTTGTATGTAATTTTCTTACCTGCTGCCCATTAGTAAGTTTGGTTGCGCTAAGCATTTTTGCGTATATATGACACATGTATTTGGTGTAAAAAATTTTAAAATTTTTCATTCAATAACCACTATAAAAAACGAACTACAAAGATGTATTTTAAAAATTAGACCTCCAACTTTACATACTATCTTTTGAAATTTGTTTTATTCCATTAAGGCGTAAGATTTCTTCATTAATACACTTTTAACGGGTTGCATATTGTCTATTATATAGGTTTGGTTTCCTCGTTGTGCATAGAATTAAATAATAAATGTGTTACAGACTTTTGTATGGAACGATAATCAGTGTTTTCAATTTGACCTGTTTTTAATAAGACATACGATAAGGTCCGTTTACTAGTAAAAATCCCCATTGTTCGTTTGTTTACGAGCTATTACGTTTGGATAGTACTTACAAGTTGACTGAGTTTAGCTTTCATATGTATATCCATTAAATTTATTAACCTTTTCGTTAAATCTAAGTAATATATGATAGGTGAATCAAATCATTATTATATGAGCACCCGTTTAAGATAGACAATTAAGATTTTCTCTGTCTTTGTTATAACATTATAAATTAAGCTCCTCAGAAATGCCCATGCCACAGTTTGAATTTTGTGCTAATGCTGCAAAGGATTCAGCTTTATAGTTTCTTGTTCCATTGCAATCAATCTTTGTTTGTTAACTGTTGATAAATGTTAGTATGATAGACGGTTGTTGAGTAATGTCTAATTGTCTAAATCATAAATGGGAACGCTTCAATTATATTGGCATACTATGTTTGCAAATGCAAACAGAATATATATATATACATATATATATAGTGTATAATTATGCACTTGTTCACTGACAAACGAATTCATTACCAACTCATGTTTTATTTTTACGAAAAACTCTATAGCACTAACAAAATGCAAGTGGGGGGTATTGTTTACCCTAAAAATAAAAGTGCCTTTCATACCACCTCAAATAGGTGTTAAATTCTGCCAGAATAGTACTGTTATGCAAATATGCTTTTGAATGCTTTAATCCACAAAAAGGATAATCGCACGTTAATTTTTTACGAGTGTGATTATAATTTAATAATTTCACACGGTTTGAATACGGAGCAATAATTAATGGTCTTATCCCAGTTCAGTCGAATGATTCATGGAATCATAGTAAAACATTGTTCTCAAGAAGGACTAAAAATCCAACAATATCAACAAGTCAAATGTTTTGTGACCAGTGGTTAAATATTTCTGCTTATCATTTGAAAACAAAGTTTTATACTTCGGATTGCTCATTTTTATATTTTTTCCAACTGGGTAAAATTGTCCTTCAAACATCGATGTCAGTTACATAAAAGATCCAGATGTAACTGACTTTTTTAAAATTTGATATGCCGAATCGGTTTAAATTAGACAACCGTTGATTACCATAAAGCGCCGGACAGCTGTTTTGTCCTATAATGGAACTATTCAGCAATGTGCTTCCGGGACTCCATCATGGACTAAACCCAAGGCCCTTTCGCTTCGTGGCAAACGATTTGCCATCAGGCCAATAAGTCGGTTCTCAACGTCTGCTATCTCTAATTCAGTCAATTCGTAATGCGTTTGCACGACCTCAACCATTGTTATCAGTGAATAACTGTATCACATTCAGTACTGTTGAACTCCAAATATTCCTACTAGAATTAGTCATTAGTGAGCTAATGCTGACTGTAGTTAGGTGTTGTGGGGAGTTTTTAATGTTAATGTCATATCACAAATTAGTAGTGTGATACAAAGAAACCTAAGTAAATTGTAATTCTTCATCCTTTAAATTGTTTATGAAATAGAAAAGGATAAACATTTTTATCCTGAAGCTAACACCTCTTACACAATAGCAAATATATGTTTATATACTTAAAAAAGCTTTGTCTATTTCTATGCCACCATTAATGTTTCTTAAGGCGCCTATAAAATAGGGAAGCTTATTGAATACATAATGTATGCTATTAATAAGTTTTCATCGTTTTTATTCATTACTTTCCTGATGTACTATACATTTAAACGGATAACATTCTTAACGTTAATAACTATCGAATGGATAAATTTACACTTACAGATAGCTATCCATCTTTTGTTGAATGCCATCCTAGTTTTCAATAGTCACTGATGTGTTTTTTTTCACAAGTAGACGATACGTTTTCTTAAAAAATACGTAAAATGCTTCAAAATTAAATCTTAGAAAATAACAGTTTGTTCTCACTCTTTCTAATAAAAAACTTTTTTTCAATAAAATGTGATAATCGCTGCATAGAATGGTGCATGTACAATTTAAATCGTTCCTGGAAGTACAATAAACATTCTATAAAATTGTTTTTATGATATAATCGTTTATTCTTAAGAAATAAACACTTTGATTATGATTATATATTTATTACTTTTGTCTATTCAACATTTATGAATTCATTTACTAAAAGATGTTAAACGTTATTATCAATACTTAAATGTATTATTTTATAAACGTCAAGTAGTAAAGTTGTTTTTTCAATTGCCATTAAGGATTTAACATCAGCTTATTTCTTTTTTTCCAGTTATCATGTAAATGCCTAGTTATATTTTTTTGTTTTATGCAAATTGTTAGTCTAATTTAGAAAGTACATGAATAGAGCATTTAAAGGCGCTATTTAAAGTTACTATTTATTAGAACTTCAATAATCCATATTAGATTATGTTAAAATGCATTTAGATTAGCTGATTACTAAATTTCACCCTATAAGGAGTAGATCGTCGTTTAATCAATTCTAAAATGGTTATAAAAGTTCATGTTACACTGCCCAACTATTGTTCATACATTTTTCATATTTAATTGTTATCTAACCAGACTGTCATATTTTTGACAACATGATGTATAAGTAGCTGGGGTAAGTTAAAGAATACCTTAATGTTTCTTGGAGTTAGTTATCTAACTTCTAGGATTTCTTCGTATCAAGAATAAGATGATACTCTAATGCAGAAATCATTTGAGGCCAAATGCATTTCCATAGGAATGGAACCTTTATAATATCAACAATCTACGCAACTATATAATTTAACATTTCGTTATCCTCCACTATTTTCTTCACAATTTTATTCGGGTTATTCATTGCCAAAGATCAATTTGCATTAATTTATTGTCAAATTTACCTTGAATTTTATTGGTTATTGATTCTTAGTGATTTTTATTGATTTAGGAAATATTTCTTAATTAACTGATGATATAACAACATAAATTATACTTTCTTTTTACATTTATATGATCGCATTTACTAACTACTAAGTTGTTCAATGAAATCATCGAACTAAGACATTGACTGCATGTTGTTTGATGGATAATTTTTGACTGGGTTATGGGACATAACATGATTTATATTATTTAAACTGATAAAAACGTTTTTGATAAGCTAATTGAAATTACTTAAATACACCTTAGTTAATTATTATTATCTTAGTATGTCTTTGATGACTAAAGCTGATCACTTGTTACTCACTATATATTATAAGTAAAATGTTTTGTTGAATATCCTTTGGATAGAATTATTGCTTGTACTACACCTTGTTTGATATGTACAACTACTTTAATCGTTAAATACAAACGTTCCAAATGCCCCCTATATCTGTTAAAAGATATTTACATTTTGCAGTGTTTCACTCATTAGTTGCAACATATATCAACAACGTCGAAGAATATTTAATTAGTTGATAAAATGCTAATTACTATATGGATATGAATAAATTAATCGATTAAAAGTATATTTGGATCATTTTACGTACGTACGTCATAATGTTCCCATCATCTTATCAGCTAAGTATTTTATCATCTGCAGTTTCTAATGCAAAATATGATAGTTTCTTTTGACAATGAAAGAAACGAAAAGTCAAATACTTATCTGAATACGCTGTAAGTATTTCCCTGAACTTCAGCACTCCCATTCACATCACTTCACTGAAAGCTGCAGTCATCTAGAAGTTAAATACATTGCATAATTAACACACTATAGCTCTAAAAAGCAACAATGACCGCACTTTAGCACTGATCATGAAATTGACTATGAAACACTTAGATGAAGTGATAATATAACATTTACCATTCTGAAATACATGTAACTTGATTCTTATGTAACCAACTCAATGTATTAAATTTTTTATACTGATATTAACAACTGTATGTTTATACAGCCTACAATTCTGACAGTGTGCATTCCTCTTATAATGGCGTACTCTAAGTTAATATTACCACTTATTCCACATTGTGCTCACATTTTATGCTTTACGTTGTTAACAACAATATCACAAAGAATTGGTAATAATAACTTATAGATCGAGTCTTTTCCAATAAACCACCATTATATTTTAATGTTTCCGTTCCATTTATATCAAACTAACCATGTTTATAATTTGACTTCTATCTAGTATTCCTTCCTAGTATATGTATTATTAACAAGCCCACTTTTATTAATAACAAGCCTATCACTTTTATAAATTAAAAGAATCACAGGATACAAGAAACAGAAGATAAATTGACTTCATACATGATCACTTATTCTGTTCCGCTTTGAACCTGTTCGTGCATTTGTAAATTGATAGAATATGCATCTTTATTCAAGTGTATGTTAATATTATTTAAATAGTAATTTTATTTTACTTATATTCACTTATGATGATAGTTACTATTATTACTGTTGGCACCTTTGAAAACAGTATGATAAAGTTTTCGTGTGAATGTACTTCATCTTATTAACATGATGTATTCATGTGCTTGATTGGTTTGTTTGTATAGAATAAAAATATAACACAGATGTTATTAGTATAATTCAGGCAAAGTAACTGCGTTAAGTTATCAGGAATTCCTTACAAATAAAAATAACCAATGAATCAGAATTGGGTGTAAGTAAGTAATGAATCAGAATGAACTCTAACAGTCCAGTATTTTTTGATCTTCAGATGAGTTTTTTAGTTACATGGAGCAATTATGTAGGTGCTTATTGATGAGATGTCTTCGAATGTAAAAAAGTAATTATCTGTCGGCTTTTTGTTTTACTCTCGAACAGCTGGTTGTCAAGCCATAATTTGTAGAGTACCAAAACTTGGGTCACCACACTTAGACTCACTAATGTTTAAGTGCAGAATGCAATTTATTATCATGATACCAACTAACATTAAATACTTTCTGTCTAATAAAACCATTTATAATCAGATATCATGAAGGTATCTAAAAATACGGTACCGTTGAAATAATGTATTCATCTGTTTAGGTCTTTTTTAAATTACGTAATCATTAAGGTACATTAAATACTGTTGTATATACCAGTAGAAAAGAATTTAAGAAATTTCTAAGCTGAATAAAAGATTAAAATAAAAACGGCTATTAATAAAATATTAGCAGAACAGCTTTTAAAGACCTCATAAGTATGTTTCTAGATGCTAGAACAAAACTTTGGAGAAAAAAATGTATTTAAATCTGATAACCACTCAATGAATCCGAGTAGTGTGTCCTCAGATCCCAACAAAGTGTATCAATTCTCACAGGATTATAAGTAAACCTTGTGGATGAGTACTGAATAGTATCGTTTTAGCTGACTACGTACTAACACCGAACATCGAAAAATATATGTTTACTTCTAATTATGATTAGTGTATAACATGGATAGTCGAATTTGAGAAAAATTGGTATTAAACTGTTTAGTAAACTGGCATAAAGATCCATGCATCTGTGGGCATACAAACATACATCATTAGCAGAATATAAATATTTAGATAATAATTCCATATTAAATATTGAACATTTCTATAAAATCTCAAAAGATCCTAAAAGTGTATGCGTAAAATACTTTAATAAAGGATGTTTTGTAATAACTATTCATAATGTCATTGTATATGTGCTACTGGTTTCGTTTTACATTATTAAACATTAAGGAAGTAATAAAAGTGTAAAACGTTACTAGATTTTCATAGCTTCTTCATTTGAACACTGAATCTTTTTAATAACTATTGGCATATGTTAACAGTAAATAGTCCTGACTATTAGTTGCTCGAAGCATGCGCAAAATTAAAATATTCTGATTGGTGGATTTTCAACTAGTTAGTGCTAATTGATAGACTGAGAATATGATTTAAACATCTATAAATTGTAAATACTCCCTTTTTTAAAAAAATACATTTTCCAATACTCTAGTTTATCAAGATATATATCATTTGAAACTAGTTTTTACTCCATGAGATGATTTGAATGCAGTACAGTGTCTACGGAATATTACTCAGTAAATAATATAACAACTGACTAGTTTAATTAAGTAGTTCAGTGATAAATTTCTCTTGCTAAATTCATGAATCAAGAGTTGTACATTCTTCTAGAATGCCAGTCAAGGTCATTTCAGTATTCTGCATTATTCAAAGGAATAATTTACGAATGTTTAAATAGGATTATTAAAGTACTTGGTTCTAATTAAAAGAAATGCACAACTGACTAATGTCATCTATTTGTTATCTTTTGTAGAAATTTATATATTCCCATATCCTAATGATTCAGATATTTGTTTACTTCTTTTATTTCCATAACTGAAAACTCGTTGACAGTTGATGATTCATATTTATGTTTATTTGCGCTTCATGATTATTCATCTATCAAAATTGTCACGCATATCGGAGGATTAAATCAAAACTTGACTGAACATTGAAATTAAATTAAATCGCTTTCTTCAACTGTTGCATTACTTTAGTTTAGAGTCAAACAAAAAGACATTATAGTAGAGTTTGTTAATCATATTTATGGTTATTCATAAAAATAAGTTTCAAAAAAATGCAATGAGATTTCATCATCAGTAAAGTGTGGTAAAGAACTCAGAGACCATGTAATTCTGAAGTAGTGTAAAAACTAGTTGAGTGAACGTAATTTATCTAGGAGATAACAGGGGGAATAATAACGGAAAACTAGGATACGATAATGACAATTAACTAATAATCATAAAAAATTAGACGAGAGTGATAGGATCTTATTAATAAGCATGGAAACTTAGAAGGGTTGTTATGTGTTTGATAAAGAGCGAGAGTGAGTATGAGTGATTAGCGGCATTTTAAGTTCCAGTCAACACTAGTGCAGAAAATCTAGATCACTACAAGCGGAAGTATTAAAATAATAATAGTAATAATATGAAGGATACTGATAAATCTAAAGTTCGAATAACCAAAAAATAATTCGACACAATGCCATTGTCTGACTTTGGGCATTACCACTCCATGTCCTTAATTTTCCATGGCGGTTACGCCTGAAGCTAATACTGTAAACTGGTGTAGACAGTGGCCAAAATTAACACTAACTAACCCAGTCAACGAAGATTTGCTATCTTCCTAGCCTATTTCCTACCTTCACGCAGTATTCTTATGCCTAACACTATACTGAGTAGACACAGGTATCATGCTACTGTAATAGCTCGCTGTAGATTGTTTTGAAACAATGACTTTCGACACGTATTCACTTCTAGCTTAGCTCATACTGTCATTGGTAAGATGGGTGGCATAGTAATGTTATCGGTGTGAAAACATCCCTCTACCTTGTTTGTTTAGTACTGTTGCATTTTTATCAATTGTCTTGATTGTTATTTTAACATATTCTACCAAAAAACTTATTTCAAGGAATTGATCTTATCAAAAAATATCATTACTACACTTTTCCGCAGACATTGTATTTTTAAACCTAAAATTTGATATTGATATGTAACTTCGAAGCTTTCTATATTGTCTTAAGCAAATTCTATATTCATTATGTCTTAGTTACAAGAATGAAGTCATTTATTGTTGCTATATGTTGAATATAAGTTGTTCTCACTTAAGCAAAATCATTTAAATATTTATATTCTATTCTCATTTTAATTTTTTTCACAATTAATCTTAATAATAAATAATTTATTTTAATAAACTGTCAATCAAAATAAAGTTCATCAAAGCTACCACTAAATAATAAACATTAAACAGTTTCTTTTGTTACAATAACAATATATCGATGCATAAAACTAAACTGAAGCATCATTTTTTCCTGGTTACTTTCTTGTTCCCATTTTTTTTTGTTTTTTGAAAAAAGGTGAATTTTCTTTCTATTATTTAAAAGAATCGACAATTTATGATGTTAATCTTTTGTTTATATAAATAATTCTATACTTTTCAAATGTTGTCTAAGTTTTATACAAACCAAAAAGAACAATATTATCTATTACATCTAACATTTACATTTTCAATATTATACATTGTAATTGTGGTTAACAAACGTTAACAAATCAAATTGGTTCTTTTCTGAATTATTTCATTCATTACAATGTATCTTTCTAGTTGTAAAGTATAGTTAGATATAAAAAAAATAAAATAAAATAAAAACTAGACAAGAAAATTAAATGTCTATATTCGACCTAATTTATATTTATTTCTGTAATTCTGTCTAATAAAATGATGTTTACATTGAATTCATTAATGATAATTATTATCTCTTTTTAAAAAAAAAATAAAATAAATGAATAAATAAAATGACTCATTAGAATGATAGTAGACAGATTGTATGAATGAAAAATGAAGTAAAAACAAACTTAAGAATAAAACTACTTATTAAGAATTAGTAGTAATTATCTTATTCTATCTCCATCAAAATAAAAACAAATTATCTTACTTATTGTGTGATTTTTCATTTTTCATCACTTAGATATAATATGTTAAGTTTGCTTTATTTACTGTTAAGTGTTTATATGTCTGTAAGCCACACCCATTCTAGGTAAGTTACTGATACTATTCACATATTTTAAATGGAATAATTATCTTGATGATAATTGTTTTTTTAACTAATGAATAATTTGAGTGGCAGGAATCTATTCAGTTTTCTGGGATACATTGACTACTGCAGTTCAGTGATGTCATGAAGTGCGAGGGGGGGAGATGATCAAAAGTTGTCAGTGACATCGTAGAATAATTGTCCAAATACATAACAAATTAGCTGGTGAGGAATACATATCGTTGAATTTTGGCTGCACTGTCTAAAAATTTATATTGATAAATTTAGATATATTAGGTTCACTTGAATTCATATGTAGACATAATAAGGGGTTCATAAATACTATCACTTCTATTTCCAAAGTCAAATTAATCAAGTCTCTGAAATTTTAGTTGAGTTTACACTGCTTATCATGCTTACACCTCGTAATGTATTAGCTGCAGGTTACGTGAACTCGGTAGATGAGGCTTTACGTTGTCCAACTTTATAAACAAACAAGAAGTGATATGACTTGATGGAGGCAAGAAAGCAAAGTTATCTCATTAAAAGTTACTATCCATCAAATGTCGATCAACAACAACATCTGAATACTCGGGTTCTTGTATATTGTATTTATACTGATCAACAGTCAGATTTTAAATCACTTAAACTGAGTAGTGTTTGATACCGATCAATCAATAACTGAATTTATATGTACAATGTACATCATATAGATAAACTGTAACGACCGAAACATAAAATTAATTTACCGTACTAGACAGTTCCTACATCCTAGCATTTTCACTTTTTCAATCGAATACATGTAAACAGTTCTTATTGATGATCAACATGATTAGCCAATGTTCTTCACAATAAACAAAAATATGAATGACTCCCATTGTCTTCCATCGTTGATTAATCTAACTGGCCAAATTCGGATATATATAAATACATATCTGCAGATAACAGGTTATATTTATAGTCACTTGATATAGTGTCGAATTCGGTTTGCATAGGAGATTACTAACATATTCTGTATAAATAAATTACCTATGCCACAGGCTATCCAAAATTTATGCGTTCTTATCTTATGAAGCCATATACAAACCAATCAGTTGTTGTTAACGTCCTTGTATTTTCCATTAGTGTTTGTCATCCAGAACGTTTTGTTGCTAATAAAATTCAAACTGAAGCTACCGAAAATACTCTTGCGATTTGTGTCAGTAAGAAAAAAGCATTTCCCTTTTCCGGTTATTTTTGTCCTAGTACAATCTATTTATTAATGCTAAATTCTGTAATCCAAACTCATTTACATTGATGTTTACTTAATTTCGCTAGCTTTGTTTGTTCCGTGATAATAACTTTAAGTACAATATGTCTACGAATGAAAAAAACAATTAAAAAGCTATTTGAGTACAAACCACTTGATGTTAGAATATAGATGTCTCATTTCCTTAATGACAAATAGGTCTATTAATAATTGACAAATCATACGCTTTACTTATTATGTACGTCAGTGATAAACATGAGATTATTCATCATTAGTAGCGTAGTCCATAAATTGATTCGTGTATCACAACTCCATAAATGATCAAATTGCATTTTCTATGTACATAACATATCATACATTTAAGTGGGCAAATATACTTAAGAATGAGAAATGTAGTTAGGCCATAATGACTCCTATAATGTAGCTTTAAAATCATTGAAAATGTCAACTCAGATGAAACTGACCTGGCAACAACCTTATAAAACAGGCTGTGATACAATCCGAGTTTTGTGAATACCATAAACCAAGAAAATAGTTTTTCTTATTTTCTTTGCTCAAAACGAGTTGTCTTCACTATGTTTGTGTCATAATAATTTTTACATCATTTTTAATACCATGAAGTGTCGAAACTTGTTATTCTCTCTCTATATATGTACCTTATCAAAAAAAGGTGTGCCCAAAATGTATTGCTTAAATATGTCATTAATTTTATGTGATTTCTGTATTCAAATTACGAAAACATGGAAACTTGCTTATCAAATGAAAATACATAAATGGTGTAGTCGTGTTTGGTTAAGGCGTTAAAAAAATGCAGTGAGTGGTAATGCAAGGATGCACAAGATGATTTCTTACAGTTTATTCAATAAAGTGATTGTAATATTCATTATGTAAGATCGGCCACTATTTACATCTATACGTAATATTTAGCAGATGTAGAAGAACAAACAAAAATGCACCATTATTCCACGAGATGAAATGACACTCGGTCTATACTGTAAAAGTTGATGTTATCCACGTGAATGGGATCTCCGAGTTTATCATTAGCCGAATGCATCACAGAATATGATGCAATAACATAAATGCATTTATCTTTCTCTTTCCTTAATTTCTGCAATAAAAATCACTTTATACTTCTCACTCTACAAATACATTTTTTCTCCTGCAATCACATTATTTGTGACTTCATTAGTGCTATCTCCGTTTTCGCATCATCGAGTTAAAGTGGTGCGATAATTTTAATCACTATAGATGTGCTTTGTTCTACATTCCCTATAACTGGCTAACTATACTAACTGATTACTACGTTCACACATTGGCATATAAATCACTAAATATTTGTCAGACAATCCTTATCATTAAGTTAGAAAGCAATACTTACTTAAATGGTATGCTTACGACCTAAAAAAAAGGACAATATATCTTACATACATTTACCCTTGAAGTAAACATATATGGTATCAGTTTTTTGTGCAATAGAAAGCAGGCCTAGCGTAAATTATTTATGATCTATATTTCGCTATTTCTTTTACGATAACTCGCTTTACAGGGAAAAAAAACTTTTTAGCAATTACGTAATTATTCACCACAGAAAGAAATCTTCACTACCATTAGTAATTGATAATGGCTAAATATCAGCAACTAAAAACTGGTATGCCATTTACATGATAATATTAATAAATATAACAGTTGATTGCTTGACGATACTTATTCGATATATTCTATCAAGAGAGTAAGCAAACATCATTTTGTTACATAAAGTCATTATACAAGAAAGAAATTTATTCAGATCAATTATGGATCGAGATTCTGACGAATAAATATTTGTTTGAATTCCATAATAATAATCACACTTTACCTATTTATAATGAAATAACCATGAAATATTTTATCAATCAACAATAACTGAAATATATTAGTGTCATTTAAATATTTCCTAAGATAAGTGAGACCAAATATTCAGCTAGCAGGATAAATTCTTCCTTATCACGTATCTTAACTGTGATAAAGTTGTATCCTGGAAGGTAGATGTATGTTACAATTCAAACAGACGTTAATTTGAAAATATTTCGGAATCATGAAGGCTTTTATGAAGAAATACAATAAGCATAATTTATAAACATCATTCTTCTCTTATGTTTGTAGTTCGTAATATTCTACTAATAAGAATTATTACTTGTAACAGTGAAACTGTGACATATTTCCAACATTCTAAATACGCTCGTGTTAATGAATTTTAAAATAATTTAACTGATCAACTATAGATTTGTGTGCTGAAATTTGTGTCATGCATTTTATGTGCAAAAATTAATGATACTACTCAACTCCCCAGATCACTGTAAATAGCGGAGATGTGAATTTGTGACTTGGTGATAGGCTTAGTCGACATTTCCAGAAATAAAGCGCAGTTAAATAATAATTTAAAAATTGAGAATTAATTAGAATTCATACGATTTATTCACAATTAATGTAATTATCTATGGTTATCAGGACAAAACGATAAAACTGACATATTTTATCTGAGTAATTAAAACCAGAAATACAAAACGAAAACAATCAACTGACTAGTCAAGTTGTATACTACTACTTCTAAAATGTTAAAGTACATTGTGTAAATTACATTGGATAAAGTAATGTCATATATCATTGTGATTAGTTTACAATTTTAGCGTTTATTCAAAGTATATTACAAATATCTTTACTTGTCATAATGATGACCGTCTAACAAAAAAGAATCAAATCATTGTTAATCCATACTTACAGATTTTACAATTGATTGGTTTATTACGTAAGTTAGTAAGTTGTCTTCTGTTAAGTAAATACATTTTACTCTATGATATTAAAATGTAATTTTAAAATACATTTAGAATCGTTTGTTTTTCATTTGACACAAAAAAAGAAAGAAAACTGTTCAATTAATCAGTTTTATTTAAATACACTAATGATTCATTTATTGTTGTTTCATTTGAAAATCATGTTAATTTTCAAGGTTTTTTAAATTGACAAAAAAAAAACAAAACAAAACAAAATTTGATTATGCAATTAATTTTTATTTGACATAAACTCATCAACTAAATTTAATAACTAATCTATTTTCTATTATAAAAAAAAACTATACAGAATTTTTTTTGTAACTAATAGTTGTATACATTAGAGTCATTATACATTCGGTTAGAGAGATTTTTTTCAATGAATTACTAATTTATGCACATTCATAACTGATATGATTATTGTTGTTTTTCTAGTGAAATCATGGGAACTGACCTGGTTATGCTTATTTATGCTTTTTATAATACTGAAAAATGAAACATTTAATTTTTTTTTTATAAACACCCCCTGTTTCCCTCCCTAATGAAACATTCGTCATACAGTGGATCTCATTTAAATTATATTCTAACTACGGTTACTATTGTTGTAATTTCCATTTGCTCATAATTGTAGTATTAAGTGTGCGATACCATTCATTCACATACAACTTGTATATATATAAACATACGTATATACAGTTTGGAAAACTACTTCCTACTACGTCTAGAAATGACTACTGAATGAGTCATGAAATTGTAACAGGAGAAACGAAATCTTAATTATTATAAATTACCATATTTTTCAGTCTAATGATTAATCTATGTCAATATTCTTTTGTGTTATGTATCTTTTACGTTTAAACTATCTCATTTTTCGCCATGCCAAAAAATTTTAATTGAAATGCTTTTATCTCCAGAGTTTATATCTTTTACCCGACAAAATAAATTTTTATTTTCAATATTCAACATTATTTTTATTTTCTAAAGATTTTTTTGTTAATTTGCACCAACTATTGTGTTGTTTTTACTTGATTCTTAAGAGAAGTTCTAAAATCATACGCAACAATGAATATAAATTAATATTAATATAATTAATTCTATGTAGACTGAATATATCACAGATTGATGTTGACAGGATACCATTGTAAACCAAAGAGAACTGGATAGTGCACTACTGACAACTTTTACGCTAGAACCATATAGATGTCCAGTGCTCCCTTGCCAACATCAATCTGTGATATATTCAGTCAACTAAATTACCAATATCTACAAAAATAACCATTTTAATTGAATTAATTCTAAGTTGTTCTTTTTAATTTTTATTCTCTTCGAATTCAAATGATTGTTTAATTAAATGATAATTTTAAAATTAGAAATCACTGTGTTTAGTAATGCCTATATATGATAATGTAAATTATCCATCTATTTATAAGCAGTGAATTTTTGTTCTTGTAGAATTCTATCATAACTATCCAAATAATCTTTCATAAACATAGTCTCCATTTACTAAGTAATAGATATGAGGTTAATAGTTTACATAATGTTGTAAACATACAAAACTGTTAGCTATTCCGAAACAAAGATATATACGATAAAATACTTGTTAATTTATTTATAGGTTATTTCTATTTGAGTTTCGAAATGTGATTTTTATGATAAAGTATCATTATTTGATTGGATCTTTTTTATAGTAAATAATTAGGTCGAAACGTTCATGATTTCCTAGTTAAAAGTGCACAAAGCTGGCAAAGTACAAAATATCAGACGAAAATATAAATATGATTAAAGTTAGGGTATGCAATGTTTAAAGAAGATGACACTACAATATACAGGACTCATTGAAGTGATGAATGAAAGAATGATAGAAATTGTTAATTAGAAAACACTTTTTGAGCATGAAAACGTTATGAATAAGGTCGTTTCGGAAATATTGATTAATTTTGTCAGCTAGGTAATAGAAAGGATTTTAGGGTGCAATAAATTAATAGATTTTATTGATAAATTAATGCTTACTCAGTTATATGACTTAATCTGTCTAGAGGTTAGTATAGTTAAAATCCTCTATAGTAGTCTACTGTACCTGAAGTCAAAGTTTCTTGAAACGTAGTCAATAAAACGTAAACAGACTTGTCATTTTAGTCTCCCACTGTACCTGTCTTTGCCTTGACATGTTGAACATGGTGTTGCGTACGATTCCATTGGCTATGCAGTTGTTTTAGTCGTAACCGCGAAAATCAACCACTGATTAAAGGTAGCTATAAATGACACATGTCCCACCGATAAGTGGTTGGATTATAGGCAACATAATATTTAATATTTCAAACAAAATCTTAGAAATATTTGTCCCATATCGCCTACAACCGTATTTACCTATTCACATGCACTGGAATAACTGGTTCATTGAAAGGATAGAAAGGCGAGTGTTTTCGCGTTTTATTCAACACATTCGAATGAACCTACTTTTCAGAAAGAATTAAACAGACTCTGAAGTTCATTTGCATAACACAGATACAAGATGAGCTAGATCAATGCTTTTGGAGATATTTATAGACAAAACAACTTTTTAGTAATGACATTTAACAAAACATTTACACTTAGAAGCTTGAAACCTGACTTATATATCCAGAATAAATCAGTGATGAACTTTCGACTACCATGTTAACGGACAAAAAAGGTAATTAATCTGCTAGTTAATCGCCATTCATCGAATTCCAATCACAGTTCAATTTTTAATTTTGTTTCTTATTTGTTTTTATTAGTTTTTCATGTGATCAGGTCACAATCAATCTCTTTTTGTTCTATCGGTTTTATACGGGATTTTATTGTCTCTATTTTATTAAGCCTTATTCATGTTACATTTCCAAAGTGCTATAATTTCTATTTAAATAAATATACCTGTATTCATATTTGCGTAATCAAGCCACCTCAAATAGCTACTAGAACAATCACTCAATTATAAGTAACGTTATCTCATCATTTCTATTCCTTGATGAATGACGGATTTATTACTTCACAAACATGTAAACATGGTGAAGTAGCTAGATTTATGTGCCTATATATAACTGGGAAGAATGCAACAGGAAACAGTGAAATTAGCGTAATTTGAAAATATATTTGTTCTAGCTTTATACAAATTCATGAAAGGGACAAACTGTATGTTATATTAGCCATGTTTAAAATACTTTATTTTAGTGCAATGGCTATGTTATGTGGAGAGTATTTTTGTGTAATCCTACTCCTGTGTACTTTAGTTAATATGACTTATATGTGGATTTGGTCTGTGATCTCTAGTAACTTACAAAGTATATTCTAAGCATAATGTTTGTTTTTATGAAGTCTACAACTAAAGTTGATGATGAGTTGGCTAGAATATGGATGAACCTAATGATAAGTCTAAAAAGATGAATAGGAACATGATAGTAGTTAAGTTATATAATTAAAATCAACGCTAGTTATTGTAGATAATTTTGACAGTAATAATTACTTTGCAAAGTGATAAATAATTTTTAGTTAAACTGGTATAATTTATGTTTTGTCAAATGCTTTTAACTTAACACGAACATACCTCCGAATTAGTCCTACAATCTATAATACTGACAATCTATAAGCTAACTACAGTAGTATCGTTAGGCAGTTGTTTTTTTATGTAATCATCTACCACACCTTATCATTCTGCATTCAAATAATATGATGTATGTCATTCTGTAAAATGTGAGAAATTGTCCAATTGTTCAATGGTGATTAAATACTCTTTGAAACGAGAGTTAACTGAAAACTTATTAGTTGTCACTTTGAAAAAAAAAAGAAACAACAAATAAGTGATTTGTTATTGAATATTCAGTCATTCTTAGAATATTTCATTTGTAGTAAAAGGTGTGACTCACTAGTCTGCATGATAAATACATCAACACATACTCGTGCATCAATTAGATATATACCAACTATCATGCTTACTAATGATAATACAGATTTTATTGAAAAGATTTATCTCTGTTTAAAATCTGATTAATGTAAATAGAAACGAATGCATTTTTGTAAATTACATTAAAGTAGATAGGTATATGATAAATAGTTTTGAGAAATTGTATTCATGTTATATCTCAAACTTAATCACTTATGAGTAGGGTGACTATTTTAGGACAAACTGCTGTGAGGAACATAGGCGTTTCTAATGGCAGAAATTCTTTTGAATGTCTAATGACATCTGCTACATTTTTAATACTAACTGAGTTGTATCTAGTACTTCAAGTCGCTTTTTGGTTCTAACATAACGCCATCTACAAGAGCATGTATTAAATTAATTATTTCAATTTACGACTTAAACTTCACTGTACTGGATATGATATATTTATAGAATATTGTAACCATTGCGAATAATCTCATCTGTTTATTCTAATTAAAGATTGATTTTCATCGATAACTAAGTGCTATACATCTATATGTGAGTCAGATTCTACATATAACTACGATATTTGAATAAATATTTGCTGATTTAAACAATAATTGATCACCATATGATGACAATTGCAATGTATGTCTCATCTACTATAATGCTAATAGAATCCTATACATCACAGCTAGTCTAAGCCACTCGACTTGTAGACTATCCTTTTTGACGACTGCCAAACAGTATAAAACCTAGTTTTAGGATTTCCTTTTGATAGCTTTCCATCACACGAACAATTAATTCGTAAACATTACTTTGACTACCATACTACCACTGAGTACATCAACTATCCAGAATCTGAATATGTTGGAATTCGTGATAAAAATTAAACAGCTAATCCTACTTCATTTAATGTTTTTTTTTGCATCATAATTGTTGATAGTTTTCGTTCATTTGATAAATTTGCATGAAATATGCTTTCAGACGTAAATGATGAAATCAATTCTTATTCGCCTTCTTCATTAAAATAAACAATTCCGTGTTGCATAATCGACAGACCATTTAGTATATTTCTCAAACAACATAAAGGATACAACCACAGACAGTCAAATAGTCAATGCAGAAAAATTTTGTTTAAAAGAGGACAAAACAACAACAAATTTGGTTAAGTGAGCTTTACATCTTATTAAGAAAAAAGACATTTTCAAACAGTATTCTGTTGATTCAATTGATAATTTCAATGAATTAATTTGTTGAATTTCATTTTTTGTTTTTTTTCTTTAATTCTCATTTCATGTATCACTGAAAATGTACTCAACACTCTCATAAATATAAACTACTGAAAGAGTTCAATTTGGTTCAAATCTACGTTTTATTCGACCGAAATCATCAAAATATTGGGGTATTAAAGTTATACCAAATCAATATGGTATTAATATACGATTTCGTAATAAGAAGCCAGATATGATACAGAAGCCTAGTGGACAAATAAATGATAAAAGGTAAGTGATTTTACAAAAAGATTAAAGTGTAAATATTTGATTTATTTTTGTCCAAACTTGGCTAAAAATCAATTCAAACAGTTTGTGAAAATTTTTGGCTATTTGTAATAACTGTAACTAAGAAAGTATCTAAAACTATGTGATGCTGGATTGTAGTTTTTAACTTAAGAGGACTAGTGTTTCTGGTTAGGCTGAGGATGGATATTACCATGGAGTCTTATATGGAAATAAACAAGCTATTCAATGCTTTCCATCATTCACTGGTTGTTCAGCTAAAATTAGTCTGTAATTTAGAACTATTGAATAAATGAGAAATAGTCTAATAAGCTAAATTATAATTTTTCAAGCAGAAGCCAGGAATCTTGGGATTTTTTAGTAAAATATTAGAGATCTTTTGTTCTTTTATCTACTTTCGGAAAATTAGATCAAATTCTTGATCAATTAACTTCATATTATTTAAGAAACAAACAAAATAGTTACTTCGTTCCAAACTATATGTTTGGGTGATATAGTTCAGCAACCTTCACAGTGCCAAAGATGCATTCACTTTTTATCATTTTACTAAGCCAGGACTTCAGACACCCGTTTATATGTACTTTCCTCCTCCATCCATATGTCTTCTGTTTATTTATCTTCATTATTGTGGATACTGCATCACTTCAACTCCATTACTATTCACCCTGTTAATTTTATCTTGTAGTGATGTGGTATGACAATTTTAACCGAAATATTTCTGCTGATCAAATTGTATAAAAAGACAATAAAAGCTATTGAGGTGAATCGATACAGTGTTGTAAAACTGATCACACTGTGGTACTAACTTCCCCTGTCATCTCAAAATCTCTGGTGTTTTTAACTTAATATAGTTGCCTAGCCCAGTAACATGAGTTTTAATTTGGAACCTTATTGTATGTATTGTGTTTTAAGTTATTCAGTTATTATACATATGCCACTATGCATTCATAATAAACATCGCAACGGCAGATTGTATGTACGTGATTGACCTTTTACTAAACTTCCATCATAAACTTGGGACATCAAATAACGGTCTAGGTAACTATTTTTTTACAGTTCATTTTTTACAATCTTATCCGATATGCATTCGAATCAAAGTCATTATTCAATATACCTCGTACAATCTTGGAAAGCATAAATATCAAAGGAATTATGAAATCATTTGACATATAGTTTATGTCATCAAATACTATAGTAATTAGTTTCTTTACGATGAATGTCATACATCAATTACTTCTGGCTTATCAGGTAATTCAAAAGTCATCATACTAAAACATGTATTAACGTAGAACTGCAGAAATGGAAAAAACAATCAAATTATTAGTAGTATAACTCTCTTATTAATCAAAATCCAAATAATCATAAGCCTGATGTTTACAAGAACATTTTCTATGCATTCTGAGTTCGATGTTTTCAAATAATCATTTCTCCGTTTATTTAGTGGATGCTTACTACACATTCAGAATTAAAGTTTATTATAGGTTTAATATTAAATTGTCTGAAAGTATCAACGACTGTCTATTATAAACATGTTCAACGTAGCGCAATCTAATAGCATGAATGAAGAACAATTAAATTTAGATTGATAGTTTCTTTAATAAGCAAGTGTCTATAATTAAATTAAAATTAATAATTAAACAATGTAAATTCAGTTATTTCACAGATTTGTTTCGTCTGCTTGCAGTATGGAAATAATAGTAATATTCATAAGGTGAATCCAGTGTACACAATTTGTATAATGCTAAATGAAGATTAGTAAAATCAGTAAGGAATATGTATCTTACAAAAAAATACTGAAGCCGTCGAGGATTAGTATGTTAACTAATATGAAAATTGCCAAAGAAAAAAGCATAGATTAAAAGGCTGGAATTTTCAATACTATGTAATTGTACAGGTTTCTCATCTTCACTGGAATATCTTCCATGCGTCTCAACTTTGCTCATTTTAATTTAACGACCAATATATTTCTACAGTTATCATTATATCTCATGATAACAATCTTCATGCTTTCGAAACTTATCTCCATGTCCATGGATATATTTCTTTGATAATCTTTCCATTACTTAACATACTAATTGTCGACGGTTTAAGTACATTTTGTAAAATACGTTTGTTTTCTTTATTTGTTCCACTAGTAAATATTATTACTATTTAATATTGCAAGTAGATGAAGAGAACCTGTAAAATAAAAGAATTAATATTATTTTATCAAGTTCGTCGTTTATGCTTCATTTAACTATATAGTAAAAAAATTGTAAACAAATTTACCATTACATTCGGAACATAATCATCAAATTCCACATAATGATTAACTAAAGTTTGCCTTTACATCAGTCCGCATTACTCAGAAACATAACTACATTGTTATATTTAAGTTGGATTGTGACTGGCTAGCGGAATCCAGGATGCGCGTTTCATCCTATTTGGGACTCATCGGATGGATGTACCTGCATCCCAATGTTGATGTTCACACTGAGATTCGGACTCAGTCAGCTTCGTGCCAGACGCCACCGCGTTCAACACTAGGCCAGTCACAATCCAACTTAAATATAACTTGTGTACTATAGCTATATCGAGGCAATCCGCTCAGGATGCACATATGGAAACAGAAGCTGACCAGTTTCAGTCCATTACAAATCAACGGGAAAATACATGCTTATCCTAATAACTACTTTGTCTTTAGTGTCAGTACATTAAAATTGGTTCTGAATGTTTTAACTTACAATGATACGCTGATGAATTTTAAATTGTTAAAAATGGATATGACAAAACATGTAGACTAATAGAAATACCGAGGTATTTTGAATTTGAAGTCAGATATTTGGTTTAGTCACTTTTCACAACACTAGCGACTGACCATCTTTAGTTATTTTATTGAAAACATAATTTATTAACTGTATGAAAGAGGTATAATTCAGTCTGTTTGACTGAATGCCAACTTACAAGTTTGGATTTTAAAGTTCGTTAGTAAAGCTTATGGTACACACTTTCGATTGTTGATATAGTCATAAATACGTACTATTAATATGCCTTATACAAAGATTAAACGTCTATCCAGTGATTCCTTCTTTTTAGTGGTTGTTTAAAGTAGATCATTCCTTGATGTTAAACCTAATATAACTGAGAAGTTAAAAATACAAATTATCAGGTTGCTACCCAGCTACTTGATGATATTGTACTGATTGCAGGGTCCGTGGCGGAGATATCAGAATACGTAAATTTGCAATAAATATCTATGTAGTCCCCGCCTAGTGGCATCCGTAGCAGAGATCAGTAGGTGATTGCTAAATCTTCATAACTCACTTAAACAAGTGAAATATATAGATGGCTTAGACAACTAGAGAAGGTACGTAGGATACTTCTAGCTTTTCTTTCTTTTATTCAGTCTTACTTCTATGCTAGAATAACCCGCAGATTAAATGTGAATTTTATAGTAATAAGTATACGCCCTATTTTTATCGTAAACGAAGAAACAAGGTGGAATAGCTAGTATATAGACGAAATTCTTTAAATTCTCAAGCAATAGACAGCGAGTAAGTTAAAGTCAATGTAATGATTAAGTAGATTCATAGCAAACAGAATAAACACCGAGTTAATTCAGAGTAATAACAATTATGTATGAATAAGTAGGCAGTAAGCCAGTCATTATTATTATTCGATTACTTTCTAGCTATTAATAAACAACCTTTAGTTTTTATTTTCTTTCTTAAATGGTCTTTATGATTCACTTAGAATTATTTTTATTCTTCATATAACTTACCTTCATTGATTGAGTAGGTAAATATCTAACCATTTATTTCGTTTGTTTCAGTCTACAAATTATGTATATGCATTAATATTGCCATAACCAGTGAAAAGAACTATATTCGAACTATTTGAATAACCTAATCTTATTCGTTGAAAAAACTACCGAAAGTTGCACTTCACATTAAGAATGCATTTTTCAACTATGAAAGCCAAAATATGTTACAAAGAATGACAAATGTTAAAACATCCTAGTAAACTGACAATTATTTTCAAAGTATAAATGACAAGAGAGATTAAATACACCTCAATCTCAATTGTTTTCGTGATGTAACATTGGTCAGACTTACATTTTGCACGAATCAACCGATATTGAGTATAAATTCCTAGTACATTCTTCGCGTAAATGAATATTTACATCATTGGAAGCTAGGATATATAGGATAAATGTTTTGTTTTACTTCGAGACTTATTAAAAAAAGGCATATTCACAACTGCGTCTCACTTCACGCACTAGTACCATTACTCTAGGTAAACTACTTTACTTACATTTGGTGATTATTCATTATCAGGGATTGTTTAAAGCAACTTCAGATATCTACAAAACATGATTTTACCCTTCGCATGTCTTGGTATATTTATAGTATTTCGTGACTCTGAAAGGTCTTGGTTCTCTGATAAACAATTGTATCGTGCTAATAATAAACGTTAAGACTTTTTGTGAAAACAAGTTTTTAATTACGAATACAAACATGAAAAATATATTCAATCAGATTTTGTAAGATTGATATGTTAATAGATAAATTGAAATAAAAACGTTTATATTGAGTGAATTTGATGAAAGTAAAATGACACCCGCTTATTTCGTCTCTTTCTTCCCAGAGAACGAAGAGCTTATATAAAGAGAGACATTAAAGTGTAATAAAGTTGAATGCAGATTAAGAAAATTGACAGAGATTATAAATCGTGTCTTGCATTCATTTAAAATTAAAGCAAACTGTTCAGATAACAAAAAGCATTCATGATTTGATTATTTTACCAGTTGATTGATAACTTGTAAAACGGTCTAAGGTTAAATTGCAAATAATCATTCATAAATTTTATGTAAATGTCATAGTTGATAAAACAGAACACATCTAAAAGTATCCACACAGTTCCCAACATTCAATAAATGTGTTTTATCAATATCTTCTACGACTTTTTCCATTGATATAGTGTAAACATGCTATAGATTAGTGTTATTTTTGCTAATTACTTAGTTTCGAGCTCCAAAAATTTAATGTTTTGCTTTTCACTGATGAAATATACTAGGAATCATTATAACAGACAGTTGGGAATAAATCTATGCACTAAATGCAAACTCAATTTTAAACGATAACTAAATATCTAACACTTAGTCACTTAGTGAACAGAAAAATGACTAAAAGTGCTGAATACATGCAAAGTAAACAATGTAAATGCTACATGCAACGGAAGTCTTAAAACATCAATAGCGGTCAAACGTTTTTTAGTAACTATTAATTATATGCTACAGGAATTGTTTCAGTAAAGATAAATAAATTGATTTATGGACTATGTCGTGTAATAGGATGATATATAACTTATTAATGTATTGAATATGTAGTTTGCATCATACACGTTTTGAAATAACACCCACTTCTCGTCATCTCACATTTCAATCATGATATCCTTCTTATGCCATTTGTCTTGTCTGTTAGACTACTGATTTCAGGCACCTTAATTGGATGTGCATAAATAATGATTTCATTGAAAAAGATTGGCATCTGCTTTGTATTCTTTGTCTGCTAGCCATTGTGTAGCTTCGCTACTAGATTCAACAGTTTCCATATTGAAAAACTATTTATCAGTTTATGCGAATCAATATTTGAAATTTATAGTGACAGTTAAATAGAGGAAAAATGACGTTTTACATTCATTTCCTTTCAAAAAGGGAATTTGGTAAACTAGTGTCATGAAAAAAATCTGAATTTCTTCCAATGTCTGGGAGATTCATTTAAATTTTGACTATCGATGATTCTTAGAATGCTGTACCTGCGTATGTCTAATCCAATAGATAGTTCTAGCTTAATTGTCAAGCTAATATTGAGTAATTTGTGCCGTTGATGTATTAAACGTGAAATCATGATTTCGTGCATAGAAAAAAAATTATTCAAGTGAGTCATTATTCTGACTAAGACGTATTCTTTTTTAGGATGAATAGTTGCAATTAAAAGTAACATAACTAAGACGTGTAGCAACACTAATGAAAACAGTGAGTTTTATCTTTATTTTAGAAAGTAACTATCATTTGAGTAAACGAAGACCGTTTATTTGTAATATACCTCGGCCATCATTCAATCCTACAATTGGTAACTATCTCACTGCTGGCAATTTTGAACTGCATGCTTACAAAATCATAACAGAACCCCTAGAGAGTTTTAAAATTTTCACATAGCAAGCAGATTATAGTAGTTCACGTAAAGTGGTGTTGTGGAGATTGATTTTTATTTTACTTGTATTTCTGACGAATTGACTGATGTGATTCAGACAAGCAAAGGTTGTAACAGTTTTCACTGAATGATTGTTGCACTATATCACAAATCGATTGGTGTAAAAATCATACCAATAAACACTGGTCAAGTGATTTGAATGATAAGTCTCCGCCTTCAGACCTAAATATCTCGAGTTCGATACCAGGTTGGGTATGTGTTATCAGGAGTTTCATACTAAGGCGAAATATTTGTTTAATGTTTCTTGGTTTTTAGTCATGAATGAATTAGATTAGTCTGTGACAAAACAAAAGAACAAACTTAAAACTATTCTCCACAGTACAGCTTTATAGCTTAAACTTAGTTTATATTTAATTTCCTTTAATGTTTTTATATTGCAATTATTTTTAACTTTAAGAGTGAACTAAAGCGACTTCGAAAATAACCATGATACATTTTGACCCATCTTGTCCAACCGGAAAACAAAAGATAATAGTGAATTGAATGAATTTATGTGTTGTTTCCAAATGATCAACTGACTTTTCAAAATCTGTTTTCGATTCTCCGCTCTTTCACCATAATAAACGACTGTTAGTCAAAGCGTCTTTCCTTCAGAGTGGTTGTACATTCGCGAATTTCTTAAACAAGTTCCACATATGTTGTTCAGAAGAACTTCAGTAGTACATTAGTTATAAATATCGTGTGTGTTTGTATGTATCATAGATTCATGATGGTAGCCACACGTTCTGAGACAATCCTATTATTGCTAATCAAACTTGTAGAAGATACCAAATAAATTGCATTGTCTAATGCAATGTGACTTATAGATCCCCCCTGTTACAGCCTCCATAACTCAACTTCAAAAACCAAATTGTCTCATTCTAAATCCACCCTGTTTATGAAATTCTTTACAAATAAATTTTTATGAACCTGGAACAGTTTACCTGAAACTATGCAAGAAACAGATTTGTTTTCCTTCAAATGACAATAATTGTCTTAACTATAGAAACAAAACAATTAATAGTATTGCGTTTTTCCAGCACTTGATCTACAGATGTTACAATTTAAAGGCAGTTATTTTATAAGAAGGACTAATCGGTATTCACCTTATGACATTATTTAACAAAACTGATATTAGGATAGACTACAACGGCCTGCTTTAATGATATCGGTCAAAAACATATAGATAATATGTAAATGCTACTAGGTAGTTTTGTTGCAAAATATGTTCGTCTGTTTACATATAGCAAATTTTTAAACTCCTTTATTATTTAGGATAAACTTGTATATTCCCATTGATTTGTTATAGACTGAAGCTGGTCAGTCATTGTTGGTATATGTGCATCCTGAGCGGATTGCCTCGATATAGCGAATTTTTCACAAGTATTATATAAGTTGGTTTGTGACTGGCAAGTGGGATCTAGTGGTGAACGCGGTGGCGTTCGACACGAAACGGACTGAGTTCGAATCCCAGTGTGAACATCAACATGGGGATGCAGGTACATCCAGCCGATGAGTCCCAAATAGGACGAAACGCGCGTCCTGGGTTCCACTTTCCAGTCACAATCCAACTTATATAATCCTTTATTATTTGTTCATATCATATCACATTGAAACATTTGCAAACAGTATCCTGGATATGATCATATTGCGGCATTGCTTGTTTTCTGATATTTTTTCATTTTCTTACTATTGACTGGTGACAGTTAGTAAGCTCATAAAAAGGTTATAATTAATTGATTGAACTTTAATTATTGGTCGATTTCGGGTTAAGGTAATCACGTTTCCTTTTTGTTCTATTCTCATCCAAGCATTGGTCATCTGCAGCGTCCCTTGTGCTCACTAGGTGTATCTAGCACACCACTTTCAATCACCTTTCTACCCATTTTGTGTATATGTGGTGCATACTAAAGTATAGTTTCCAACATCTGTTTTGTTTAAAGCACCTGTTTATAATAATTTCCCTGGTTTCCCGGCTTAATACTGGGCTATGACACACTGAACACCATTATAGCAAACAAGTGAACATAAATGCAAACTAGAATGAATTTATATCTTCCAGTTGATTAGTCATGGACTGAAACCGGCCATCACAAGTGTGACTGTCTGGACTCAGTAGTCTAGTGCTGAACGCGGTGGCGTTCGACACGAAACGGACTGAGTTCGAACATCAACATTGGGATGGAGGTACATTTAGCCGATGACTCATAAACAGTACGAAACTCGCTCCCTGGATTCCTCTTGCCAGTTACAATTCAATTTAAACATTAATGCAAACCTTTAAAATGAAACCTTAAATGAATATTTAACTTTAGCAAGCAGCATCCGCTAAATGAAGGAAAAAATGATGGGATGTTTTAGATACGTCATACTTTATTGAGCATCTGGAACTATATGAATAACCCCAGCCTTCATTTTCAGTATACTTTTGTACACACTATAAGCTTAGTACCTAGCAACAAATATATCAGAACGATATCAGGTAGAGATTACGCTTATTATATATTGCACTTAAAGGACACTAACCTGTTCATGTAGTGCAAATAAAATGTAATGAATATGTAATTTTTTCAAACAAAATGTATCATTCAACTTACCGTGTATACGATGAAGCAAACACTAAAACATCTATGTTGCTTCTATCAACTCTACGTAATTTCAAGTCTTATTATTGTGTTATATAGATAATATTGGTTGTTGTCTAGTTTCTTTCTAGTTAGCTGTCATAGATTTAATGTATTTTATAACTTCTTTAAATATGAATTATGTTATAATGTAAAAATTCATGCAAGTGTCAACCTGAGATAGACGGTCCTGTACATACAAGTTGTGTGTAAGTGCTACTTATTATAAAAAGTATGCTGAATACAAATAAATTGTCCGAATGCAGAGTTATCCATACATAGTCACATGACATGTTATGATATCATGGTCAACAATGTATCACATAATTAGTCTGAAGATATGTTTCCTACAGATTGCTTCATAGTAATTCCAGTCTTTAAAGCACCGAGTAAATAGTGACATATTACCGTGCATTATAACTGTGCATGAATTTCATTGTGTAATTTTAAGTTAGTGGTTTGTTAAATCTAAGATTGTGTTTTGATATTTTTGTGGACATATGAAGATGAAATAATCTATTAACATATTTAACCACTTGGATACTTAGCTAACCAACTAATATTACATAAATTCATGTTAACTACAGCCAATTAGTGTATTATGGTAGTATATTAGTCACTAACCAAAAATCAGGATTCAGCTAAGTTGGAAAATCGATTACCATTATGTTACTTAGGTTAATACACTCACAAAATTTATTGATTTCATTGTAACTTGTTACCCCATGAATTTATATGGGCCAAGAAATGCATAATTTTTCTAGATTTCATACAATCCGTTCCGTCGATGAGGTTTTTTCAAGCGAGAACAATGAACACTGTAGGATGGATAACTATCATATGAATGTTACACTCTGCATTACACTTGTGAAACATTTCACTTGTTTATATGATGTTTTGCTTATGTGAAAGAATTAGAGCAAGCGAAAGGAAATGAATTCAGTTAATCCCACAATGTTTATTGCTTTCACTAGCTGAATTATTAGAGATTTTCCTGTTACATATGTTCATAAATGATCTAATCATTCTCTGATAACAGTTTATGCTAACATCTACAAACATAATTTCTAATTTTAACTCCACATATAAATAAATTATATTTTAGATGATGACTAGTATTGGAATAGGAGAGAGGTATATTTATTTTATTTTAATGTTAAAGCAACTATCTTAGCCTACTTACAATCCATTAATTTCATTGAATACCATCTCATTTATTCGAGAAAAATGCATATTCCAATAGCAGTTATGAATTTAAAAATCATGGTTACATACTTTTGAGTTCTATACTAGTATGAAGCATCTGCTTAATATTCCTAGTTTACAATGATCATTCAACTAGGGTCAATCTATAGTGGAAAATATTGATAATTTAATAGTTGATATACTACATCTTAACATATTACTACTTAATTAAAAATATATAAGTAAATTAAATTTAACTATTTTAAATATTTTATACTTTGAATCACATGAAATATTATGTTACATTGTAAAGTGTATACACTATTTAACTTAGAAAACAATTCACTTTCTTTTGATTATTTTATCCATTTTAATTCGAATGACTCATTATTAATTGTTATTAGGATGAATATAATTCACATCAATGCACATTTATGATAGATAACCAATTTTGTTTTGTTCACTATGGTCACAAACAGAAAGTCATCTGTTAAAATGGAGCTGACTAGGAGACAGTAATGCCTATGTATATATATATATATATATATATATATATATATATATATATATATATATATATATATATATATATATATATATAGGAAAATGGTTACATTAATAATTTAATAGTATTCATTGATCTGCCTATTTTTTACAAAATCCTAAAACCTCATATACACTTATTGTTTAAGTTGGATTGTAATTGGCAAGCGGAATCAAGGACTTGCTGTTTATCCTATTTGGGACTCGTCGGTTGAATGTACCTGCATCCTAATGTTGATGTTCACAAAAGGATTTGAACTAAATCGGTTTCGTATTAAATGCCACCGAGTTCATCACTAGACAACTGAGTTCAGACAGTCACACTTGTGCAACGGGCGCATATATAACTAAGCTGAACTTGTATCTTCATATAGACTGATCAACTTAATGAGGTGTGATGAAGCTTGAACTCAGTCGATATTGGGTGTATTGATAATTATCCAGCATTATAGTTGTAAATATTAACATTTTTTTTAAGAAATCACAAAATGAAGTAGAACTAGTTGTTCAACTTATTGTGAGTTTTGATAACCAGTAAATAGTAATGCTTATTAATTAATATGAATTAACTTGGTCTAGCAAAACCACCGATATCAATTAAGACGTCAAAATAATTACAGAAATGACCGTACTAAATCATATAATTTCAAAGAAATTTATACGACAAAAAAATGAATACTCATGTCAGCATTCTATTATTGTTAGCTGTGAGTATATACATATATGCATTGTATCCATATACAACTAATAAATGTATGGTGATGTGATGAACACATGTTAATCCTGTTTAATCCTCCTTTCATTTGTCTTGTTGTAAGCCATTTCTAAATTTAATTATAACAAAATCGACAATTTGCATGGTTTAAAGATGATTTTTTTCGGATGATCTTTTGAAACTGTGAGTTTTTCACCAGATTATGTAATACTATTTCCATTAATACATTTAACTGATAGTTTATGTTAAGTTTAGTAACATTTATCCCAGATTTTCAAAGATGTGTTTATCAGATCGTCAGTTCTATGATAATATTTAAAATGTTTTATCCTTTAGTTTCTACTTTAAGATTGCTTTAAAACCAGATGAAGTTTCTTTTCGAACACCAATTGTAATTTGACACAGTAGGCGAATAAAACGGAAACTATTAATCTGAAGCAAAAATTTAGAATCTTATGATCGTTAAGGTGCTTACAGTGAACTTACCACATCGTTTTTTTTGAGTTAATTAAACCTTTGTCAATGAGAACATTAGAGAGAAGGAATACTGTTGTTTGGTATTTTAAAGGATTAGTAACCTCAATGGACCACATGCAATTGTATATTCATGGTCTAAATGTGATGTGGATGTTTAATTGGGCTCAAGTTTATTTATAGACCATATTTAGTGTATATCCACAACTAAC